>JAWPHD010000712.1:0-410329 GCA_037043455.1 Cyrtodaria siliqua | reverse complement strand
CCGGGGTTCCAGTGTTTGTTAATATGGAGATTTTACATGTTTTACATAGACTTATATAGGGCATTTGTAAACGACATCTCCTCAGAAACCGCTTGACCCATGTTGACCACATTTCAGGTGGACAATACTGAGGTCAGTGACTTCCCAAATGTACAAATTAGGTCATTGCGACATCCAAGATGGCCGCCATTACCATATATAGTCAAAACTTTAAAGAATCGTCTTCTAAAGAACCGCTGAACAGATTTTGACAGTTTTTCTTTATAAATGATCGCCAACTACTAGACTACCAACGTTTTACAAACGAGGTTCCTAGGGTTAACAATGGCTGTGCACCGGGGTTTCAAAGTTTTTATATGGAGATTTTCCATGTTTTACATAGACTTATATAGGGCATTTGTAAACGACATCTCCTAAGAAACCGCTTGACCAATTTTGACAAAATTTCAAGTGGAAGATATCGAGGTCATTGCCTTTCAAACTTTTACAAATTAGGTCAATGCGACATCCAAGATGGCCGCCATTACCATATATAGTCAAAACCTTAAACAATCGTCTTCTCAAGAACCGCTAAACAGATTTTGACAGTTTTTAATTTATAAATGATCGCCAACTCCTAGACTACAATACTTATACAAACGGAGTTTCTAGGGTTAATATGGCTGTGTCCCCGGGGTTCGAATGTTTGTATATGGAGATTTTACATGTTTTACATAGACTTCTATAGGGAATTTAAAAAATCTTCTTCTCTAAAAGCACAAGATGTAGATCTCTCATATATTGTATGTAGCATTAGCTTATGGTCCTTTACAAAGTTTGTTCAAATATTGACCCTGGGGTCAAATCTTGCCCCGGGGGTCACAGTTTTACGTAGAATAATATAGAAAAATCTTTAAAAAAACACTTCTCCAAAACCGCTTGGTCAGTTTTGACCAAACTTTACACGAATGATCCTAAGGTCAATGATTTTGATATTTGTTAAAATTAGTGCAACGCAACATTCAAGATGGCCGACTGGAGTGGTGTTGGAGGGTGTGGGTTGGGGGTTAAACAACATCTCCTCAGAAACTGCTATGCCAATTTTGACCACATTTCACATGGACGATCTTTCAAAGTTATACAAATTAGGGCAGTGCAGCGTCCAATATGGCTGCCATTACCATATATGGTCAAAACCTTAAAAAAACTTCTTCTCAAGAACCGCTGAACAAATTTTGACAGTTTTTATTATAAATGATCGCCAACTCCTAGACTACAAAAGTTGTACAAATGAAGTTCCTAGGGTCAAACATCCGGGGTTCTTTTACCTTATGTCGTACAAAGTTTCAATCTAATAATCAATTGCACTACTTTTTCCTCTTTGCAAAAGTTCTCAGGTGAACGACTCAGGGCCATTTGGACCTCTTGTTTTATTCCTAACCTCTTACAGGAACACTAATGTATCTCAAAAAATGTTTGCTTCGTTGCAAATAATGTAAACACATATTAAATTCTCCATACATTGCTTTGCTAGCAGGATTCTCAACAAGTCATCGGATATTAAAGTAGCTATCCCGCCGAAAAGAGTCAAATTGTACAACATATGTTAAAGGCTAAACCCCAAAACTGGAATGTCGAATAAAGAGTTACCAACTAATATTTAATTTTAAGCATATTCAATCACGAATATTTTAAGAACCCTTCAATAAATCTATACTTTTAATCGACACATATACTTAAGTATATGACCTGAACACCTGGATAGAGTTTTGATAAACAGTTTTGTGTAATTTTATCGTTACTTGGCGGGTGAGTGCCTTTATTTATATATTGCGGTAACAAATCATGTATATATATATATATATATATATATATATATATATATATATATATATATCATTGAATCGTACATAATATACTCGGAAAGTAGGATTCTCAATGAAGTGTAATTTGGGACGTTTGCAAATAAGACTCTCTGCCTGCACCTCAGTTATGTTCACTGGTATGTTATCCTCAACAATAACACAACATACAATGGACAAACAAACCTAATGAACGTGACATATTGGACAAAACATAATGAACAAAATAATTACAAAAACGCATTATAGACAAAAGATGGACAAAAAGCTTATAATGAAACATATTGGACAAAAACATATTCGACGAAATCATCATGGACAAAAACATAATAACGACGGACAAACACATTACAACAATCTACACAAACCTAATAACAACGGATTAAACAATACAAATGGAGAAAAACATAAAAACAAATTTAAGAAGATGCTTTCACACATAAATTAATTTTGCTCTTACCAAACACAGTCAGAGAAAACACAACCAACAGCAATACAACAATTCTAAGATTCGCCATGTTAATTCCGGTACTGACTAAATACATAAATGGATAATAAATGAGAAAAACAGTCAATAGGTGGCCTTATATAGGCGCATCTCTAACCGCAATAACACATGTTTAGTCCCCAAACATCGCTTGTCATTAACCAATTAGGATATAGCTTTATTTACTAGTTAAAACATATTTAGCATAAAGTCATAAATCTGACCAACCGGATAAAAAATGACAGAGCGTAAACACGTACGTAGTGTGACATACATCTATGAACTTCAAGTAAACAGTAAAACGTTGATTGATAACGACGATATACTCAAACGCCCAATTAATTATTCCTTTCGAAATAAAACCTGTTACGCTATCTTCATTGGGTGAAGCTGAGTTTATGGCCCTGATTGTTCAAGTGTGTAAAATGGTAATATTTAATAATATTTCCATATAATAGACTGTACACAATTTCTAGAAAAAGATCTTTAGGTTTTAAGTTTTTATGACGTAGTTAGGTCTCAAAAAAACTATGTGTAACAGCCGAACAGGAAATGTGGTATTCACGAAAACATTCAACCAGACACACGCATCCAAAACACAGTACAATTACAAATAAAGATAGAATCAACATATGAGTCACCACAAACATAACACGCCTGGCAAAAGGGATACTTGCAATGGCCAGTGGCAAAATAACCCTTGGGGATAAACACTAGGGTGCATCTATGAATGTCATACACTCTCTGTGGAAACATTGCGGATAAACTCTAGGGTGCGTCTATGAATGTCATACACTCTCTGTGGAAACATTGGGGATAAACACTAGGGTGCATCTATGAATGGCATACACTCTGAGGGAACATTGGGGATAAACACTAGGGTGCATCTATGAATGTCATACACTCTCTGTGGAAACATTGGGGATAAACACTAGGGTGCATCTATGAATGTCATACACTCTCTGTCGAAACATTGGGGATACACACTAGGGTGCATCTATGAATGTCATACTCTCTATGCGGAAACATTGGGGATAAACACTAGGGTGCATCTATGAATGGCATACACTCTCTGTGGAAACATTGGGGATAAACACTAGGGTGCATCTATGAATGGCATACACTCTCTGTGGAAACATTGGGGATAAACACTAGGGTGCATCTATGAATGTCATACACTTTCTGTGGAAACATTGGGGATAAACACTAGGGTGCATCTATGAATGGCATACACTCTATGTGGAAACATTGGGGATAAACACTAGGGTGCATCTATGAATGTCATACTCTCTCTGTGGAAACATTGGGGATAAACACTAGGGTGCATCTATGAATGGCATACACTCTCTGTGGGAACATTAGGGATAAAGACTAGGGTGCATCTATGAATGGCATACACTCTGTGGGAACATTGGGGATAAACACTAGGGTGAATCTATGAATGCCATACACTCTCTGTGGAATTATTGGGGATAAACACTAGGGTGCATCTATGAATGTTATACACTCTCTGTTGGATCATTGGGGATAAACACTAGGGTGCATCTATGAATGTCATACACTCTCTGTGGAAACATTGGGGATAAAAACTAGGGTGCATCTATGAATGTCATACACTCTCTGTGGGAACATTGGGGATAAACACTAGGGTGCATCTATGAATGTCATACACTCTGTGTGGGAACATTGGGGATAAACACTAGGGTGCATCTATGAATGTCATACACTCTCTGTGGGATGAAATTATAACAATATTTATTGGATTTACGGTGAGACTTTAAGCCGACCTCATGTTATTTCTAATATTATCCAATATTATTTTACATAAAGGGATATACCGTGTGTATGTTTGCTTTGTGGATTTAAAGTAGAATATCGCTTGAGCCGGTGCTGGGAGGCGTGACAGGTGTTGCACTTACATTACCTCCCATGACAGACTCAATAAAACCGAGTCCGCTACTTTCATCTCTTGTTTGTTTTTGTTGCTTCCAAGGGATCCCCTTTACAGTATGTATTGACATTCACACTAGCGTTTGTTTAGTGCTATGCGGCGGCCGTAAAAAGTCGCCCCGACTACAAATCAGTAGTGTTATTACTTACTGGTCCTTTGGAGTCATCAAGCCCGATCTTTGTGGCTTTAAATTAGAATATAGTTTAAGCCGGTGCTAATGGGCGTGAGAGGTGTCGCACTTACATTATCTCTCATGAACATACTCAATAAAAGTAAGTATAAACATCGAACAGGAAATGCAGCTTTCACAGAACACAGTAAACTCCAAAACACGCAAAAGACAAACAAGAATGGCAATAGTAATAATAAAGGCATATGACGTCACAAACACAAAAAGGATTGACAGTAGGGCTACCGCCTTGGAACGGTCAGTGGCAAAAAGGCCGCTGGGGATTTAAACCAGGTTCTAGGGTGCATCAAACCTCATATTTACCCTACTGGCATCCCAATTAAACTGGACAGTGTAAATAAAGAAATCCCCGCCATGAACTTTTCTCTAACCAATAAGGCAGCATTAATAGGCAATATAAGTAAAACACAAAGATGCTCGTGTATATATAAATACAAAAAAACAATAGCCTAGAAAGCCACAAAGAAGGTACTCGATGACTGGGCAGAAACCAGAGCAACAAGAGAATAAACCATTGAGGGCACGACAAGACAAGACCACAGACAAACATCAAACATCACCGTCCTTTTGGGCTTTATGTAGACGTCATCATAGGGTCCTCAGCCTGTCCGGTCATCATACAATTAAAGAGGAAAGCATAGTGGCGAACTGTAAATGGGTCCACAACCAAGCATGCAGTTCAAAATGATAGGGTCATAACCTCTTTTGATAAACTTTTTAACAAGTTTAACAAAGATTGTATGAAAGTGATCATGACCAAGAATCTTACGAAGTTTGTAAATCACATCACCATAGAAGTCAGGTTGTGAAATTTCTTGTCGCAGAAGAGTTCTTAAATTACATTTATATTTGGAAAGAAGATCAGGGTTACGATAATACCATTTTGCAAAGGTTTTACGAAGTTTATGGTAACTGTACTTTGCCACGGACCGTTCCAAAGCGGTAGCCCTATTGTCAACGCTTTTGTGTTTGTGATGTCGTTTGTATTTATTATTACTTTTGCCTTCTTGTTTGTCTGTTTGCGTGTTCGTTTCTGTGTTTTGTGGTTGACTGTCCTCCTTGAATGCTACTTTCCCTGTCCGATCTTTTTTTATTTCTTCATGGCAAGTCCACATAGTGTAATTGTCCAAACTGCCGTTAGTAAAAAACGCTTTAATATTGTTACAGGCCAAAAATGTAGTATTTTCTCTAGCAAAAGTTGTTTGAATGAGAGCGATAAGCTTGTTAACCCGAGTCTGCTACTTTTATCTCTTGTTTGTGTTTGTTGCTTCCAAGGGATCCCCTTTTCAGTATTAATTTAAGGCACTTACTGTTTGGATGAAAGCAAATTATGAAATATCGTATTAAGTATACAATTTTACGATCTAAATTCCTATCTTCTACCACGGCCGTAATCTTACAATTTACGTCACCTTAACATGGGTATCCATAATCTGCATACTAAAGTTGTTATATTTCCTGTAAAGAACCTCCAACAATATTATTGGTGTCTGAAGATTACATTAAATCAATACTTTTAATGCAGAGCTATCTAGCAGTTATGCTTATTTAACCAAGTTATTGCTGGCGGCGGACATTGTTTCTCAGGATGTGTCAGTTTCGGAGACTATACAGTGCAGCAGCAGCTACAGCTTTTCACGCGCACACACCGCCTAACTCACTTTTGCATTTCAAGTGTTTTAACACGAAGTAGTCCCAATTTGCACTCACGTGCAGTTACGCGGAAATTGCAGTTGTCTTTTAAAAAACGTTAGCTTAAGCCAATTTTGAATGCAAAAACAACACAGACAATGAATAAAGTAAGTTTATACGTTAAACATCCCCATAGCCTTCGTTTTTACTACTACTGGCATATTTTGCATAGCCTAAATCGCTGTTCAAATGTGAAGATCGGAAATTTTGAGTTTTTTGAAACTGCAAACTTGCCGATTTCTCAAAACGGTCACAAAAAATGTGTAGTCACCAATTTGGCTTAAACTAACAGGAATGATAGATCAGTACCTGTACTACCTTTCCTGAAAATCTCGGAAAAATTCATGACTACACATTTTTTGAGACCGTTTTGAAAGATGGTCACCCTTTTTTGTCACTCAAAACACATATTATTCAAAATGGCGGCTACAAGCTAAATAAGCAAAACTGAAAATCAATAACAGAAATGTAAAACATGAATATTTTCTACTCCCGGACATAGTTATTTCCTGTCCCGGATAAAATGTCGGTAAGTCAACCTTTAAACACTTTTTCTGCCTTTCCTTTAGCATGTTTACGGTAAAAATCAGCAGCTCTAGACGCTTGTTATACCACTGTAGGCCTAGTCGGCTGTAATTTGTTGTGTTGATTTACGGTTGAATGAACTGTGGATAATTGCAAGTGAATACTTTACAATTCCAGGATTTAATGAGAAAAAAGACAGACCTATTCATGTGTTAACTATTGTTATGGTTTAGTGATGTAACAAATACTTGTAGAACATGTACAGCTACTAAAAATACTACTCAACCCGAGTCAAGTGTCATGTAGACCACATGAGTCGTGTCGCGTTCGCCTCGATTAGGGACACCAACAGACATAAACAAAACAAAGGATGAAAGGTATGTACATTACTCGGTCCTGTCTCCGTTAAAATTTAATAATAATATAGGAATGATGTATTATTTCTATGATGAGACCCTCCAAGTAGGGTCTATGTTCACTGAAAATTGTTCCCAAAAAATAGTTTGCTTTGTTCTCAAAAAAAAAATCCATTTATTTTTATAATTATGTTCCCTTGGCCTTGTTCCCCAAAAATACTACCAATAACGGACAATGTTCCATTGTTCCCAAAAATAAACTGTACATGTATAAAAACAACAATTGATTTTTCTTTCAGGGATCTTTGCAGATGTTGCCACCTTCTGTCAAGGTGGCATCTCCAAGTTCCAGCTCTGAGACTGAGCCTAGCCCTGGGTAAGCTAAAGCTATAAACTTTTAATATATTTGACCCCTGTGATATAGATTAATTTAGCTAATGTTATGATATGGCAATATTTCGAGCCACCGCAGAGAGTGGAATTTAAAAAATGTACTTAAGCTACTCAAGCTACTCGATCTATCTTACTAGCAAATGTTAACATTTCGAGCCACCCCATAGAGGGAAATTCGGGAATACATTTCTATGGTTCTTTAACGTGGTTTTTATAAATGAAGATTTTAATAAGCTTGAGAAACATGATTTATTTGAGTGGCAGAACCGGATTTGTACAGATTTTTTTTATTATTCTCATTAAAGTAGCCATCCCGCCAACAAGTCAGATTTTATAAACATTATGTACGCTGTTTCTAAACCTACTGATGACAAAGTATATATATAACTTACATATTTTGAGAATCCAAAATCTACATACACAGTATAAACAGCTTTAACCAGCCGGACCAAACCACAAAACTAGAGTGTTGAATTAAGAGTTACCGGTACCATCATTTTACGGATATTCAATCACGGGTATTTTAAGAACCTATTAATAAACCTATACTTTTAATCGGCAAATATACATTGTTATATGACCTGAAAACCTGGATAGAGTTTCGATAAACGGTTTTCTAGTGTAATTTGTAGTTATTTGGTGGATAGCTACTTTAAAAAAAAAGAGGAGTGATAAGGGAGTCTGGTCGGTTTACAAAAACACAATTTCTTTTTTTGCCTAACTATAAGTATAATTGTCCCAGCTCATTGGGATACTTTACTTTTTTGTTTTTTTATTGAGATATTGTGAAATTCTATCACATAAAACAATGGATACACATGATACAACATGAAAGTTTCTCTGTGATGTTGACAGTTTACAGCGATATTATAAAGACCGCCCCAGTTAAATTACAAATAATAGGACACTTTAAAGGGACATATGTCAATCTTGAAGATTTTGTCGAACATTTTATTAATAGTTTATTAGTCCAGTATCAATTTCACTTTAAAACTGCTTGCATATAATTAAATAAAATTTAGATGTGTTATTTGTCTTCGTTATTCTACCACAGGTTTAAATATATGATTGTTGCAATAATATCAGCAATTAGTAATAATATATAAATTATACAGTTATACTATAATTATAGAAAATAATATACAGGCATTTCATATCTCATCCTTTCCGTCGATGTGTTCTTGGGAAAGACACTTTCCCTTAGCCTCGTCCTTCGGATGGGGACGTAAACCGGGCGGTCCCGTGTATCGGTCTATCCTCAGAGCACGTTAAGGAACAATAGGAATCTATTCGATAATAAGGGTAGGGCACAGTTCCCAGATTCCTATGTATCCTAACCCTCTCTCTGGGCAGCTCTAAATAACCTTTACTGTACTGATGAGCCGTTTAAACAACATTCAATCCATATCTCATCCTGTATTGCCCCGAGATGCCAATATCTGCCGGAGAGCTTATATTTGGGCGAAGGCCGGGCACGATATGAAAATGTAATATTTCATTCTATGTATGACATAAAAAAAAAAAATATTTATTTCTCGGCGGATATAATAGCTGATCTTCCATGAGCGAGTGTGGATTTATTAAACGAGTTGGCAAAAATATACAATGCGCGGCTTGTCGAGCATCAAATAATGTTTGCTGAAGAGTTTAAAAATAATAGTTGATTTAGTGAGATTCTATTTATCACACAAAACCCATACAAGTTGATGGTAAAATGTTCACATTTCTCTGTGATGTCAATTTACCTATATATTAATACCGTATTTCCTCTATTAGAAGCGCCTTCCCTAATAGAAGCGCCCCCACCTGTTTTAAGAAACCGTACCGTCTTCAAAAATGGATCTGATTAAATTAAAAGTTCCTAAAAAACATACACTGTTTTTACCTATATATTATCTTATCTTATCTTTTTTATATCCGCATGACGGATATATTTACATAGAACTAAACACTTATTTTTGTGTCAACTGCTTAGGATGGCAGACACTTATCGATCACTTTGTCCGTCATCCGTCCGTCATGCTTTAACCTGCAACTTAACCGTGGCCATCAATTGAAAAGTATTTTAATTATGTTCATGCAACTTCACACACATCTTCATCTCAAGGAATGTTGTTACACATGTGCAATACCTCTGACCTTCATTTTGGCAGAGTTATGCTCTATTTATCAGCCTAACCTGCAACCTAACCTTGGAAATAAGCAAACAGCACTGTGAGTAGGCGAAGCAAGTGTTCATGGATGATGCAACACACTTCTAGTTCAAGGTCGACTTAGTGACCGCTTTCCACTAATTAGTCTGGAAACTGATATTTCCATGTCTATACTAGTTTGACATATTTAAGCCGTTATATTTGTTTTGTCAAGTGTCAGTGTAGACTGTAGTGGACAGTGCGGTGCACTTAAAAGCACAGGATCCGGGTTCAAGACTCAACGGTGCCACTGAGTTTCCTCAGTGTGTTTGTCATTTCCAATTAGCCGCGTCCATCGTAAGAGGACATAAATCCTCATATATCGAAGTCTATTCTCCGAGCATGTTTAATAAGCAAAAGTAGGAGTAGGGCGGTTTCCCAGATTCCAATGAGACACCTATACTGACCAGATCCGCCTTTTTATTTTGTTTATGGGTGTGGTGAGTGATGGTGGTGGTGACGGGCAGGAGGGGCCGGTGAGGGATAACCATTGAAGTAATACTTCACTGGGATAACCAAATAAATTGGACTGCAGCATTTCAACTTTAATTTTCTTTAAAATGTTCGTGGGCGAGCCCAAATCTATCCCCCGCACCCCCAGCGGCAGGGTATTTACTCTCCTACACATACCCCCTCCGCCTTTTCGAGGTCCAGTTACGCATCCCAATATTCAAAACCTGACTACGGGAAGTCTTTAATTTTGGATTGTTTATACTCAAAGCATTTAAATTACGTAATGCATTATTATATAATAGTTCAACTATATTTTCCTTCTCCCAAGTAAATCTAGTTTTTTCTTTTTTTCCTTCTTAATTATGGATATGCACAGACACTGAAGCAGTCTCTTTGTATGGTGATGTTTGCTAAGATAAACTAATTTACTGTAGATATATTCTCCCAGGAATATTATTTAATAGTGTTCCAAAGAATATGTTTTATTAGGCACACATCCCTGTGGGATTTCATTATTTGTATTTTTATGAATGTATGTATTGATCATCAGTCATGTGACTCTATGTTTGTATAGTAAATATGTTGCCTCATGGGCCAATCTGGCCTAATGGCATTTAGAAAATAAAAACTTCCAAAAACATCCTATAATTCGCTAACCATTTCCTGCGAAATAATTAATATTTATGTATAATCTGCGTGATTTTCACTCACAATTATTTGGAAAAAAAAATAAAAACTACTACTATTATACTGACACGTAGCCGCGACACTATAGTATATACTTTCAAAATTACGTATTTCCATAAAATCTCCAGACCTGCTAAATCTAAATTATTCAAATAGTTCATTTTTTATTCTTATTTTACACACAATGTATGTCATAGAAAAGGACCTATCAATGTTTATAACTGAGGTAAAATCATGTTGGGATAAAACGTGTGAAATGTTGTTGTTGTTTGTTGTTTTTTCATTATTTCTCAACCTTAACGACAAAACAAACGGGCGTCGTGAGTTTTAGAAAGAACTACACAATATTTGAAAATAAACTGTAAACTTATTTATTTTATATGGGGGTGCGGGGTGGGGGAGTGGCACCCACACGGTGGCTAGGAAGAACAAAAAACATCGTTTGTTTTGTTATGATGCGTGAAAATGTATACTCAAAATAATTGAAGGACCACAAAAAAGAACAATACTAATTACTTAATCTTTACTGCATTTCATATCCATATCAAGAGTTAATACTTTTGGGTAAAGTAACAATTGTTAAATAATAAAATTAACTTAAAAAACTGCTATAAGAGAGTGAAATGTTCAATAATGGCTCAATTAACATAAATGGAGACGTGGTCCTTAAATTATTTTGAGGAGTATACAAAACACCGACCTCAATATTGTCGTGTATCCCTTTAAAACTGTCTTGATACTTCCGGTGGAAGACTTCACCTATTCCAAGAATCGCCGTGTTTTTTGTTGTTTTTTTCCGGTATAAGGTAAATATATAGGCCTACTAAGTAGATTCAGAACAGTTAAAATGTTACCTACATACATATCTAACCACACACAGATAGTTTGCCATTGGCTAATTAATTCGTACCTTTGTTATATATCTTCATTTTACATACATCATATGTAACCTTTACAGCCGGATGAACACGGGAAAAACAATAATATATTAGTATGTAACATACTATATTAAAATTAAACGTCAAACTATGTTGTATACTTAAGGCCAAACGATTTGCAGGGTTCATAAAATATTCTTAAGACCCAAAGATTTGCACGGTTCTTTACATTATCATATTTTTCAAATGGTTAAAAACAAAAGATAATAGAATTATTAAGTCTCAAAAAGATATATTAAATGAAACGAGAGAATTCTACAAAAATCTATATTCTTATCATGCAACCAGTCATGGAAACCTTAAAGAGATACTGTCTAACATGCACATACCAAAAATAACGGAGGAAAATAAAAATCTACTTGAGGGCCCTCTTACCTATGAAGAAATGTTAAACAGCGTTAAGCGAATGTCTAATTTTAAAAGTCCTGGCTTAAGTGGCTTTACCGCATAATTTTACAAGTTTTTCTGGCGAGATATCGGACACTTTGTCGTAAGGTCTATAAATGAAGGTTTTAATAGAGGTGAACTATCCATCTCTCAGAAACAAGGGGTTATTATTTGTATGCCGAAAGGAAATAAAGATAAGCAACTCCTCAAGAACTGGCGACCAATCTCACTTTTAAATGTTGCATATAAATTAGCTTCAGCAAGTATAGCGCAAAGACTAAAACAAGTTTTACCATTGATTATCAATGAGGATCAAACTGGCTTCATTACAGGTAGATACATGGGGGGAAATACCAGACTACTACATGATCTAATGTTCTATGCAGAAAAGTATAACATTCCAGGATTATTATTACTCATTGACTTTGAAAAGGCTTTTGATTCAGTTGCCTGGACATTTATTTTTGAAGTCCTCGATTATTTCAACTTTGGGCCTTCTTTTATAGAATGGATAAAAGTTTTGTATACAAACACCGAATCGTGTGTTTCAGTAAATGGTCATCTCTCAGAATGGTTTAGTCTCCAGAGAGGTTGCCGACAAGGGGACCCGTTGTCACCGTATATTTTTATTCTCTGTGCAGAGATACTGGCTATTCTCATCAGAAATAATCCCAATATAAAAGGTATTAAAGTCGGGTCCACAGAACATTTGATATCACAATATGCAGATGATACATCTTTAATGTTAGATGGTTCAGAGAATTCACTTAAAATTTTATGCAGAAATGTCTGGCCTTAATAATAATATGGATAAAACGAAAGTCATATGGATAGGTTCAATGAAAAAAGTAATACTAAAATATGTGAAGACTATGAATTATCATGGGGTCATGAATTTACAGTGCTGGGCATAAAATTTTCTGTTGATCTTTAAACAATGTTAGACATTAACTACGAAGAAAAAATCTTGGACGTAAAAAAACTATTAATAAATTGGTCTAAAAGAATACTAACACCTATTGGAAAAATTACTGTAATAAAGAGCTTGGCTATGTCCAAATTAAACCATCTTATTTTAACTTTACCAAATCCGAAGCCAGAGAAGATTCAAGAATTAAAGAAACTCTTTTTTAACTTTTTGTGGGATGGAAAACCTGATAAGGTTAAAATATCTACTGTCTCTCTTAATTATTCACAAGGTGGTCTTCGAATGTTGGATTTGGACATATTCTTTATTTCACTCAAACTTACTTGGATCCGAAGATTGCTATCAAACAAAAGACAATATCTGAATGTTTTCAATGAATTGTATGCATGTTTTCTAAACTTCTCTTGTTTTGGTGCTGATTATATATCTAGACATATAAATAAAGTACATAATCCATTCTGGCAAGATATCTTTATCAGCTATAAACTGTTCGCATGTAGTTCAGATCCAAAATCTTGGAGCAAATTTCATTGTGTCCATTTATGGTATAATCCACATATTAAGGTCGGACAAACTTCCATTTTTTAAAACATTGGTATTCAGGAGGGGTAACTTTCATAAATGACATTATGAACCATAACGGAAATTTATTGACACTAATAGAATTTAGACAAAAATTTAACATTCAAACCAATTTTTTAGAATATGGAGCAAACCAATTTTTTAGAATATGGAGGAATAGTGACATCAGTCAGAAGCTATTTAAATAAATTTAACTTCCCCCATTTCTCGAGCAATAGTCCAACTCCTATAATACCGCTTCATATAGGAATAATTCTTAAAGATGAAAAAGGATGCAGATCCATTTATGATGCAATGCTATCCAATAAAACTGCAACAGAGTTAGCAAGAAAATGGATAAATGATTTGCATATTACACAAATTATATACTGGTTTAAATTATTTCATCTACCTTTCAAATCGACAAAAGACTCAAATCTGCAATGGCTGCAATTCAGAATAAATCATAGAATTTTGGGAACAAACTATTTACTTAAAAAAAATAATATTTCTAATACAGACCTTTGCTCTTTTTGCAATGAAGATATAGAAACAATAAAACACCTATTCTATGAATGTAATGTAGTAAAAGACTTTTGGCGAGCACTTGCAAATTTCTTCCATAATAAATGTAAGGATATTAATACAGTATGGTCGTAACTGACATCATCTTTGGAAATGATAAGTATGATATTGTTTTAAATAATCTCCTCCTTACTGCCAGAAAATTTATATTCAATCAAAAATTAAAAAACACTAATCCTACTTTAACAGTTTTTAAAAGCTATATTCAAATACTGTTTAACGTTGAGAAATGTATAGCCTGCAAAAATATGAAACAAGACACTTTTGAAAAGCAATGGGGAAAATACATGATTTTATTATAAAAATTTAAAAAAAAAAAAATCACAAAAAATAAAAACCTGGTGGACCTGATTTCAAAAAAATATCTTAGTTTTGAACTTGATGAATCCAACATCTGTTATTTTATGTATATTAAGATTCCCAATTTGTATATAAGTTCTCTATTAACTCCATTAGTGCACACTATTATTTCTTCCTTTTATAATATCACTTTATACGTTTTTCATTGAGTCTCTATGTTAAACATAAAACGCTATTCCAACATGACATGCTTCTAAAATGTGTAACAGGTAACTGTTGTAAAGCTAAACATTAATGCTATTCATGTTATCTCCCCTGTATACAGGGCAATAAAATATCTCGCTAGACATGACTATGGAAATATACTTTCTGATTCTTATATAAGTGAACTAGATGTAACATTGATGTGTAATAAAGAAGACATTTGATATTACTCATGGTGTACGTTTGACGTGGATCATTAACTAGTTTCAAATGAATTCTCATTAAATAAATATTTATAACATATTGTTGTAACTGCTCAACTACTCATAGATGATTGGAATTGAAACAAAAGCCCAGTATAAAATACTGAATATACAAAAATCTGACGACAGATCATGTCGGTCATGTAAGAGTTAATAGTGCTTTTAAATCTTACATTGAATATTATAATTGCTAGACATGACTATAGAAATTTACTTTCTGATTCTTATATAAGAGAATTAGAGGTAACATTGATGTGTAATAGAGAAGACATTTGATATTACTCATGGTGTACGTTTGACATGGATCATTGACTAGTTTCGGATGAATTCTCATTAAATAAATCTTTATAACATATTGTTGTAACTGCTCAACTACTCATAGATGATTGGACTTGAAACAAAAGCCCAGTATAAAATACTGAATATACAAAAAGACAGATCATGTCGGTCATGTAAGAGTCAATAGTGCTTTTAAATCTTACATTGAATATTATAATAGTTATTAGGCAGGAACAGTTAAACAATGTCATGTTAAGATATAAAGGGCTGCATGTCACAAATCCAATCATTAGTTGTAACCGTGCTAGCTATATGCTGGAAAAACATACTTTCATATATTACATAGTCTCATATAATATTTCCAGATTGTAAATTTAAAAAAAAATAATAACACGATAATATATTCACTAGATGCATGTATTTATGTAGAACTCAACAACAACAGTGTTAGGAATAGAAAAAAATAAAAAGTTACAAAAAATATATTTTTCAAATGGTTTCAATTTGTACATTCACCATTAGCTGTCGTAATCCAAAACAATCGCCTTAAACATTGTCACCCGGTTTTCAGTACAACTGATCACTTCACGATTCGATTCGTACGATTGAAAATATTAAATTTGGGTACGTTAAGAAGGAATTTTGTTATATACTACTCACAATTTGCTAAGGATCACTTTTTAGGATTCTAAAATAAAAATACCGCAGTCATTAAAATAAGAATAAAACTTGTATATCTTACATTTTCCCTTTACGACAACCCATTATGTTAAATAAAGTGCTTATTTAACCTCAAAAGGTTTTAACCTTCACTGTGTAACAGCAGGGAAATAGTCTTTGCTTTCAAAAACATTTGGGTGAAAATTAATTAAGATTACCCCGTGTCCCTTTACTACATCGCTAATTGTCACTTTCGGAACTCCCTATGTAGTGCTATCGCTATTCGTAATTTTGATAAAGCATCATCAGCATAAACTGACCAATCAGTGACCAGAAATTTGACACAGCTCTACATTCTGGTAGGTGATAAACTCGGTCTTTATCCCCTAGAGATGTTCAACCAAGTTTACTGTTAAAATTAAGTTATTTACAGTGTGATTATTTTAAAAAAAACTGCATATGTCATGCACATTTATGCAAATCAATTCAATATATGTATCTTTCAAAATTAAATCTTGAAAATTATCATATGTTTTACTCTGCCATTTTTTTTTTATTTTACTATAGAAACTAAGGATAAAAAGCGAGTAACAAATATTTTATCACCTAGTGAAAAAAATATAAAATCTCAACATTTTGACAATAGAAAATTACGAATTGGATGACATTGTGTTTATTGTTGTTTGTCTATTTGTTACGGCATGAATTAGACTATAATAGTATACAACTATTTAATTCTATTGCACGGTCACGTGACGCTGCATCACGGACACAGATCGACTATTGCACGGTCACGTGATGACGCTGCGTCACTGACACAGATCGACTATTGCACGGTCACGTGACGACGCTGCGTCACTGACACAGATCGACTTTTGCACGGTCACGTGACGACGCTGCGTCACTGACACAGATCGACTATTGCACGGTCACGTGAAGACGCTGCGTCACTGACACAGATCGACTATTGCACGGTCACGTGAAGACGCTGCATCACGGACACAGATCGACTATTGCACGGTCACGTGACGACGCTGCGTCACGGACACAGATCGACTATTGCACGGTCACGTGACGACGCTGCGTCACTGACACAGATCGACTATTGCACGGTCACGTGAAGACGCTGCGTCACTGACACAGATCGACTATTGCACGGTCACGTGACGCTTTGCTGTTTTTTAAAAAAAGTGCGTCAATGATAACGATGTACTATTGCACGCTAAATTTACTATTGCACGGTCACGTGCTGAACTATTGAACGGTTGGCATATTTCCAATGAGAATGGTCAAAACTATTTAATCACACGTGACTGCTTCTAGACCAATGGAAAATGCTTATATGTTATGATATATAATAACTTTGACTATTCTAATTGGAAATATACCATCCGTGCATCCTGTGACCATGCAATAGTAAATTAAGCGTGCAATAGTACATCTGTGTCATTGACGCGCTTTTTTGAAACACCAAAGCGTCATACGACCTCGATCAATATATCGCTCATCACAACTGACACTGACAGCTGAAAAATGGCGACATCCTCTTTCAAGCTGTCAACAGAGGAGGAACTTGATATTCTTGTTGAAAACAGGCATTCCGAAAACACAAAAAGTGTTATGGAAGTCCCGGAAAATCTTCTTTTGGAGTACATTAAGGTATAGTGGAGCTCTTGGACGCCATGCAATATAATAAAATCATAAACTCATTCCTTATTCAGCTGCCAAAGGCAGCTGACTCTTATTTTGCTTGATATCTGTCTATGGTTAACATACTGTGACTCATGTAAGTGGCAATAGCATGCTTTACAACTTGAATTCCTAGAGAACTCGTCAGAAAAACTTGAATGGTATAAACACATATTTTGTAACGTTGAAAGGTTACCATTTCACTTGCTGAAATGACGTTTTCGTAAACCAGTCTACTGAATGTAGCTTGTCATTCGCAACATCTCGTACACTGCTTCGCGGGATCCCGAAGCATGACGGGATTGGCTTATCACGATTGGTAGCATGTAATCAGCTGAATTACTATTGTAAGTATATTAGCGACGGAACATTTCACAAGCTTCAATAGCGCAGTTGATCGAGGCGGCGCGTTACTGCCCAGGAAGGTAGGGTTCAAGCCTGCTTTAATTGTCATTGGTTTCATTATTGCTGATGGTAAGGTAGCAACAGTTCCTTAACTAATTACACATGGTTACAGTCAACAGTTTATTTGTGTTGTAATGCACACTCTAACGCACACGTATCCCTTACATGTGAACAATTGTATTTCTGTGCTGATGTTACAAGGTAATTGTAATCAATATGTAAGGCATGTCAAGGTATTTGAACAGAAAGAAGCGAGGTCGCCCACATTGATTTCAAATGCTTGGTAGGAAGAACTGATGGTAAAAATCGAGAAGAATGTAAGAAAAAACGGTCGTGACGTGTTTATGTCTCCGTGACAACATTTATTTTTTTCAATATTGTTACCGTGACTTGATATATTATTATGTTAACTTCTTGTCTCTCGGCAGCTATTTTACGCTTGCGTAAAACCTTGCTTGTCTTTTATGATATACACTGAACGAAACAGCTAACAAAACCAGTAGACAATACCTTTAATATATGAACTTATTATATGCCGACTGGTAACGTTGGAGACAGGTGATTTGAATGATTTTTTTAAATTTACAGTCGTTATTGACAAGATATTTGTCTCGTTCAGAATGCAGTTTGTTTTGAATTATTGATTGTTATTATTGAGATATTAAAGGTCTTGTCTACTGGTGCGTTAGCTGTTTGGTTCAGTTTATAATAAAACAATTACTTAATTCCTTAGACGTCAATGGATTAGAACTATTTATCTCGGGAGTGACTACTGACCCTTGGTACTATTGCACGAGGCGGTATCGTGCAATAGTACCCTTCTCGGGTCCCTCTGATAAATAGTTCTAACCATTGAATTCTAAGGAATTAGATAGTTGTATACTATACAATGTTGTTGTTTTTTCACCATAATCGAAATGTTTCGATTTTCTGCTATGAAATACCGAAAAACGAAAGTCGAACATGAGCATTCATAGCATTAAGTCATCTAAAACACGTTCAAGACAAACAACAATTACAAAAGAATATTAGAAGCAAAGTACCATAGACATAAACATATTGACAACAGGGGTACCGCCTTTGAACGGTTAGTGGCAAACAGGCCGCTGGGAAATTTAAACCAGGTCCTAGGGTGCACGATGCCTTACTCTTAAACATTTCAAGAGCGGTGAACATCTGCCACTCTGACTGTGCCGAGAATCCTCTGCGTTACAGGCACTCCACCTCTACAGTTTCATATCAAGATAATGCACATCTAAGACAGGCCCGTAGCTACGCTGAGGCACACCGTGGCAGTTGTCTCGGTAGCAATTTAGAAAGGGTGCCAACAAATGAAGTGGATTTTAAAAATTTCATGTTTAAAATGATTTTTTTTTGTCTAATACAGGCACTAACATTGGAGAAATCGCTTGAAGAAATAAAAATAAAACTAGGGCGGGTGGGTGATGGCATGCCCACGAACACACCTAGAAAATGATTGAATTTCAGGCTTGGCTAGGGCTCAACTAGCGTCATGCTGTTGCTGATAAGCTACTCAGTTATTGTTCAATTGAACAGTTTACCCCTAGGACTTAATGACTGAAATAAACGCCAATGTAGTTATAATAACATTCGTAATCAATATCATTAGTTTTACATATGACCTGCTAGCCAGAGAGACATTATCGATGCGTTTAATAATACATCTCGGTATCTGAATGACAATATTCAATACTCAATATTGATAACACGTTCTTCGCTCATATGGTCACTAATATTTATCCACCAGATCTCCCGTTAAATAAATCCAACAGGTCGGGTACCATAGCAGCATTCCTCGATCTTCATCTCTCGGTTTCAAATGATACTCAAATCTATGATAAGAAAGATGACTAGATTTAGATGGAGACGTACCTCGTGCTACATTATATGGGGTTTATATCTCCCATTTAATTCGTTTTGCTAGGGCATGTAACAATGTTAAGGATTTCAACTTCTTCAGCAAGCTTTTCGTTATCTAAAACTACGTAGATCTTTCTCAAAGCTGGAGAAGTGCAATACCAACATAAACACTTTTCTGCGACTAGGAATATCACAACTTTTTATGGAAATGTGATCTATTACTTCGGAAATTAAAAGGGTTTGACGGATTTTCTGAAACTTTACAAAATAAGTCTGAAAATTCGTCAGAAAAATATACGACCCTTTAGTATTACAACGCACTTCGTGCTTGGTGATTGACCCCTATACAGTCAGTCACTACGCTTCACTTTTCTCTTGTGTGATGACCGGACTACCTCGTGGGACTCCATGACGGCACCTTCTGAAACCCTGAAAGGGGAGGTTGTTGAATGAACTTTTGTCTCTCGGACTTTCTGGTCGTACCCTTGATTGTTTTTTTCTTTGGCTGCAACTGCTATGGTTGTTCTGGATACGTCCTGCATATGAGGTGTTTCTAATTTTATCGTTCCTATTTTCTCTGGATTAGGACTTTAGTGTTAGAGATTTCCTTTTGATGGAATGTACTGTTATTTACACTGTCTTGTCAATTTGAGCGCTGAAGACAGTATAATAGCGAGGTTGTGTACAGTTGAAATCGATTTAAGCTATCCAGAGGCCCATATTGTCTACTGACCGTTCCAAGTCGGTAACCATGTATTCACCACTCTTTATTTTGTGTATTGTCCTTTTCATTGTATAGTTCATCTTTGTTCTACAGTGCTTATCTCCGATGCCATAGCGTTTGGGTGGTGTGATTCCTATAGGATAGTTTTTCTCATTTTGGTATCATATTTTTTTACAAGTTTGGCTCTAAAATGCAATACCTTAGTTTGTGTTACGTATTTGCCCATGCGCCATTTATAACACTACTGTATTCATATATTTTATCTGAAACTCTTTGCATATCTATTTCATTCTCAGCCAAAATTATAATACCGTCAGATTACAGTCAGATAAGTAAACTTAAATCATCAAATAATGTTATACCAAACTTTAAATGATTTATATACTAGACTAAACCATTCACATTAATAAATACTAAAATTGGTGGAAGAAGACATTCTTATTTTAAAACTTATATTCCGTAGAGCCGATCAGTTTCATAACTATGACTCTGACAGAATAGCATATATTAACATATAACTTAATACTAAAAAGGAGATCCCTTGGAAGTAACAAACTCAAACAAGAGATAAAAGTAGCAGGTTGAATAACTTGCATTAGCGTTGCAATGCTAAAGGGTCCTATCTTTTATTTACGAATTTCCTAAGGCCAAAAAAAACAAACCTGTGTTTCCGGTGACCCGACCGACCCTATCTTTAAGGGGCCGATGAAAAAATAAATATGAAACAAAATTAAAAAAAAAAATGTTCTGAACAATGATTTATCACAATATATCGAGGTAAACTGACATCACAGAGAAATTTTCAAATGTATGGGGTTTATGAGATAAATACATTAGAATCTCACAATATCTTGCTCCAAAAAAAAAGAAGAAAAAAAAGAAGAGAAAATGCCTACCGACCTACTCAATTGTTTTAGAGCATGCAATGGGAAACACTTTTTTTTTGCCTAATTATTGTGTAAAGTGGTCTAGAAACCCGTCAGAATCCTTTATCTTCCGAATCTCCATAAATACATAGGCTGTGATAGATATTCCGAGTCGTAAAGCTGTTTAAATTGTTGTACTTCTCCAGTAAGTTTTCGTTGCTATGATGAACTATAAGAGAGATCTACGCAGATTGTGATTATGAAAACCTTGCTGAAGAAGTTTACTTATTATAGGTTGAATTCCACTAAATCAGCCGGATGTGCTCGCCTGGTGCAGTCGAAAGTAGTTCTGTAAAGAGTGCTAATCTTTTTTCTCTTTAAAAACCTTTTTAGTGCAATTTCCTGTTATTTTTTGTCTGTAACTGTATTTTGGACATGTTTTCGATATTTGAAAAGGGAGCTCATCATGTTTTTAACAGTTTTTTTATATAAATTTCAGAAGTGAAAGTAGACAGGGTACGAAATTGCAAGGGGTAAAAATAGCTTTGACCTTTGACCCAGTGTAGTAAACCAACTGAAGAAATGTTTCTTAGAAGGTATTAAACCCCCTATTTCTTTGTTGACGTTTAATAGCAGACATGTTTATTTGCATGATAAAGTAAGTTTCCCAGAATTCTAATTAGGTTTGAGTTTTTAACAGGTTGTCAACATTCTAACTTTACTATGGAAGGGGCATGGATACTCATTTAGGCTATTATAACCTATAACCTGATTTCGATTATTTTTTATTAAGTCGCTATACGCTGTAGCTAAACTAATAATCTGAGAAATAGAAACCCCGTAAGAAGTAGCACGGGGTACATTCCCATCTAAATATGGATAGTTACGGTGCCGTAGTTAAAGGTAGCTCTCTTATCATAGTAGCACGAGGTACATTCCCATCTAAATGTGGACAGTTACGGTGCCGTATTTAAAGGTATCATAATGATATTAAACAAGCATTATTTATTTTTTGTGGGTAGTTATACTAACAAACGTAAAGACGCAGTTATGTAATAAACAAGAAATGTGTCCATGGGACACGGATACCCCCACTTTAAACCATCTGCCTAACTGCGACCTTGACCTTTGAGGCACTGACATGATTCTTGCACAAGACACACCTTCTCATTGTGATGAACATTTGTGTGAAGTTCGACGCATTAATTCCCTTCAGTAGTTTTGGACTAATGGCTGACATGAAAGAAATTACCTTTGACCTCCAACTGTCACCTTGACATGATTATTGCGCGCGACACACCTTCTCAGTTTGATGAACATTTTTGTGAAGTTTGACGCAACTCCCTTCATTAGTTTCAAAGTAATGGCTGAGACATTATTTCTTTTAAGATTTTTTTACCTTTGACCTCTTTATATATTTACATTAATTTTTAATTAATACTTCATTTTTCATAATTTTTTGCGCACAATATTACCTATTTATGTGTCGACGTGCCGTAAAACACCATTCATTCATTCATTCCAACTGTGACCTTGACCGTTGAGACACTGACAGGATTCTTGCACGCGACACACCTTCTCATTTTGACGAACATGTGTGTGAAGTTTGACACAACTCACTTCAGTAGTTTCAAGGTAATGGCTGAGACATGAATCTTTTACGATTTGTTGACGTTTGACCGCCAACTGTGACCTTGACATTTGAGACACTGTCATGATTTCTGCACACGACACACCTTCTCTTTGTAATGAACATTTGGGTGACGTTTGACGCAACTCACTTCAGTAGTTTCCAAGTAATGGCTAATACTTTTTTCACGATTTTTTACCCCTGACCTCCAAGTGTGACCTTGACCTTTGAGACACGAACATGATTCTTGCGCGCGACACAATATGATGAACAGTTGTGTGAAGTTCGACGCAACTCCCTTCAGTACTTTCCAAGTAATAGCTGAGACACTATTACCGACGGACGGACGGACATTGCAATTACCATTGGCGTAGCTCTGCATAGGCCCTGTAGGCCCGGGCCTACGCCAAATTTTCAGAAATAGAAAAATTAAAATTTCAAAAAATGCAATAAAAATCGGTGGTGGGAGAGGGGTGGGGGAGCTGTATAGGTGGCGTAGTAACCAAAAAATATTATTTTCATATATATTTGTTTAGTTATCTTTGCCCTTCTTAAAGTCTAAAATAAACGTCAGCACGCACCTAATGCATTCTAACATAAAAAAAATGGGGGTGGGGTGTGTCCCCGGACCCCACTAGCATAATAACTTTAACTGCGGGCCTATGCCGTCAAAAAGGCTAAGCTACGCCCCTGATTACTATATGCCTCCCTGTGGGGGCATAACACTTTGTAATTAAGCATTAACGTTCCGGGATTGCATGAACATGTGCTTTAACATATACGAGTTTTATAGTTTTTATAACATGATTAGTCATTTAGCAGTCAATATTTTTATTTTTTCTTAATATTTTTTATTTTAATATGTAAGTAACATATCGAGGGTATGACACCGTACTGTGCTATATCTACACATTTGTATAGAAAATATAATATAATAGAAGAAAAAAGACAAAAAGTAACAAATATACAGTTTCATAATGTTTAATTCGTCATTTTATTAGTAATAATGATACAAGCCTGTTGGATCCTTTTCTTCTTTTGTTTTAGATATTTAATCTTGTATAGGTATGATAGCAGAAAATGATGATGATGTTGTGTTAAAAGACTAGAATAAAATGCCCCTATTAACGTTTTATAAAATAACTATGATGTCATTTGTGCTAAATAGTATTCAGTACTCGGTCTCTAAAATAAGAAGTATTCAGTACTCAGACCTCAAATTAAGAAGTATTCAGTACTCAGCGGGATGTGGGGGGGGGGGGGGGGGGGTTACATCCTCATGGGTTTAAAGCTCTATAGTAATTACAGAATATAAAACAAGAGTATGATAATGGACCTTTGGAAACGGCCGAACACGACATATACAAAATATTGCAGTCTCGGTTTGATTGAGACTGTTCATGAACGGTAGTGAAATATGCTAGCTACCGCTCACGCCCTCTAGCCCCGGGTTGAGCAGAACTCAATATTCATAAAATCAATAGTACACAATTTTAACCATCCCGAAAACCAGAATAACGTTAAATCTCACACCGATGTATGAACAGCTGTGTGTGTATTACCATAACACATGATTACCACCTCCAAACGGTCAATGGGGAACTATATATTTAAACATATTTATTATTTAATATTCATTATCCATTTACAGGAGAAATACAAGATTGCTGCAGTTTAGCTGGTTCCCGCTGCCATTTGGTACGTCATCGCCGGCCTGCCGTGTACGTCTTGTTGGTTGTTTTCTTCTGTCACCTGCAATTGATTTTAAAAAAAGAAATAAAACGAAGCTCTTATGAGCTATTACAAACAGTTGTATCATTAAAGGGACTGGAGGCAACATGAAAGCAGTGTGGGTGTCAGTAAAAATAAAACTGTGTTTCAGAGTCATATTTCTTGTGCATATGCACTAAACTACGAACCATTATACGTAAACCTTTTATACACTCTTGTTTTGTGACAGAAGTGGCAATATAACCCCCATTTAAGAAAATATGTATGATTTAACAACAAAACGCAGCCGAGTCGTCAAGTTTTCCAAACCAAACATTTTCATTAACAAAAATAATTAATCGGAAGTAAACATGCGCATACTTCAGTACATATGCATATTGCATATGAAGTTGAAGCACCATATCGGCGTCTTCATTTGTATATGATTGACGTCAATCGCTCTTCAAGATCGCCTCCAATCCCATTAATATAAAAACATTACGTGATCCGAGTATTTACTTTCATACCCCATCCAACCCCTTCTCCAAGAGGTATGAAATAAAACCTTAATTTCGGCTTTAACAGTTTTCATATTGCACAATTAAAATAGGTAATTGTAAATAGGTTATCGCATTTTTTTCACTAAAATATGTTTCAAACGTGTTTTATTGTCGAAATATCCGTTATAAAATCTTGCTACTATAAGCTTTCCCATCGCTTAATGGAATTAAGGCGGGACCATGTAATGAAGAGTAAGAATGGTTTCTGTAGTTACGTCAACGTGCTTAATTGTTAATATGAGCAAGACAATTGTTTTTGATGACTGCCTTAATTGATAAGCAGCATTTGAAGAAGTCGTCATTTATGTTTTCATTTTAAGTATTTTGGTTGACATATAGAACGTCGCATGCAGATAACATCACTGTGTGACCTTTTAATTGTAAAACATTTGCTCGCCAATCGTTCACTGAAATTCGTTATTTCTGAAGTAAAATGTAAAATCAACACGTTCAAATGAATTAAGTTGAACAGTGGAGAGCTTTCTGGTATTTAATAAGTCTATTTCATTGGAATAGATTTTCTTATTTAAATAAATACGTTTTTAAAATTTGTTTCCATCTATTGTCTTCAGAGGGTATATGTTTGGTTGAAGTACACATATTTATATAATAACAAGAAATCCGCGGATCCACATGTCTCGCCTAACGGTGGCGGGACTTGAATATAAAAAGGTCAATGATGATTAAATGAAAGTTTGTAAACATTTTAGTAACAACAATGGAATTTGCAGTTTGCTGAGATGACATTTAAGTGCATTTGTTTAAAAACAAAATGTCATTCTATTAAAAACAAGACGGCCAGAATGGCCCTAGATAGCTCACCTGGTAATCATGTGCAATAAGTCTGCTGTGTGCGGGGTGCTTTTATTGATATTAACGTTCTGAACAAAGGAAAATACAATATAGCATTTTTCAACAATAAATCAAGGGACATAACTCTGTCGTTACTAACTAGATCTAGCTGGTTTTCGAATTTGTCCAAGATTTCATTGATATACAGAGATTTACATAACTAGACTTTTTTTTACGCTGTGATATACTATCCATATAAAAAAATAAAAAAAAAGCTAAAAAAAAATTCAAAAAATAATTAAAACAATAATAATTATAATAAAAAACCTTTGTAAGTTTGGTTAATATTGCTCCAGAAATGTGGCCTGTATCGTGTTAACAACATGTAAAACTGCATTTTTCTGATCTTGCCCATTATCGAACTCGGCCGAGATCTTATGGTCATATACATTACAATCTGTGAAAGTTTGGTTGAGAATGCTCAAGAAATGTGGCCTCTATCTTGTAAACAAGATGAAAAACAGCATTTTTTGCTAATTCAGGAGCCATAACTGTGGTGTTACTGGTCCGAACTAGCCCATTATCGAACTCGTCTGAGATCTTATGGTCATATACAATCTATGTAAGTTTGGTTCAGATTGCTCAAGTAATGTGACCTCTATCCTGTAAACAAGCTAAGAGTTGACGACGGACGACAGACGACGGACGAAAAGTGGTCACAATAGCATTAGCTCCAAAAAGTAGGTCAAGGTCAAAGATGAAATCCATGCGTCCAAAAAGATGCACTACCCAAGACGCAACTATGTCAAAATATATGCCAAAGATTAAGCTATAACTTAGCTGCATAATTATAGTTCATGAGAAAGTGATGTAAATGTAACAATTAAAGTTATCTGCCCTTTGCTTGGATGGTGAAGGTCACATCCACATTTGCTTTTTGACACGCTGTGATATACTATCCAAGAAACAACTATTAACTATAAGCAAAGTTTGAAAGGTCTAATGAATAAAGTTTGTGAGAAAGTGACCTAAACGCTAATGTTGAAGGTAAATATTATTGTTATCTGCCCCTTGCTTGGAGGGTCAAGGTCACAACCACATTTGCTTTGTCATGTTGCAATGTACCACTCAAGATACAACTATAAGCAAAGTTTGAAGGTCTCGGTGCATACAGTTTGTGAAAAAGTGACCTAAACGCCAAGGTTGAAGGTAAAAAATATAAGGTTATCTGCCCATTGCTTGGAGAGTCAATGTCACGTCCACATCTGCTTTGTCACGTTGCAATGTACCACTCTAGATACAACTATAAACAAAGTTTGAAAGGTGTAGTGCATAAAGTTTGAGCGAAATTGACCTCAACGCAAAAGTTGAAGGTAAAATTATTAAATTATCTGCCCTTTGCTTGGGTCAAGGTCACTTCCACATTTGCTTTGTCACGTTGCGATGTACCACTCAAGATACAACTATAAGCAAAGTTTTAAAGGTCTAGCGCATACAGTTTGTGAAAAAGTGACCTAAACGCAAAACTTGAATGTTGACGCCTTTGCCTCCGTCGCCGACACCTATGTCTCTTTCTTTCTTCGAAAAGGCGAGACAAAAACTGCATGGATTCCTGAACATACCTATCGTCCTCAAATGCCTAATATCCTCTCCCTCCTCTCCATCCCCTCCCTCCTCGTCTGTTTCGACAGCAGACGCCGGCATCTGTCGGAGCATAACAAGACGCATAGGGTCCGCAGCTATCCCGAACCCATCCACTACACCTTCCATACGATCGGGAACCATCCGGGCACCCCCTTC
The DNA here is from genome assembly GCA_037043455.1 of Cyrtodaria siliqua. Classification (NCBI taxonomy): domain Eukaryota; kingdom Metazoa; phylum Mollusca; class Bivalvia; order Adapedonta; family Hiatellidae; genus Cyrtodaria; species Cyrtodaria siliqua. The sequence goes on along the minus strand of JAWPHD010000712.1, from coordinate 382,400 downwards.
CCCCATACCTTTGACCTGAAATTTATAAAACTGTAGTATTTATATTTACACATCCAAAGATCAACAACACTCTCCTATACACACATGTCTAGGACATAAATACTGTTATTATTATTATCACTGCCTTTATGTAACGAGTATAACAGTCTAACATATGATACTCAAAAATAGACAAATAAAAAACTGCGTTTATAGTATTTGATTGCACATATTTTTCATTGGTTAGTTGGTGACTTACATATTGTTCATTACACATTGTGCGTTTTGTGTGTTGGTTGGTGGCTTACATATTGTTCATTACACATTGTGCGTTTTGTGTGTTGGTTGGTGATTTACATATTGTTCATAACACATTGTGCGTTTTGTGTGTTGGTTGGTAACTTACATATTGCATTTGTTTGAGGCTGAGTTTAACGAAATATACTTCTTGTTTTTTGTTGAAAGAAAGGAATGAAAAAATGTTAAATTCAGTAAGGTCCCTGCAAACTATGGGCATATGCAGAACGTTAACATTTGTTTTCCCCGTGCTGTATAATGCAAATCTCGAACAGCAGACTTAAAGATTTGCAACGAAGTCATTTTAGCTATGTAATCACCCCGGCGTCGGCGTCGGCGTCCCACATCAAGTTTTGCGTGTAAGCTGTGTTTACAAGTCTATATTTTTTTAAAATTCTTATCCTAGCACAACCAGATTTGTTCATGGGCTTCCTTATAGCATTATCTTAAGGGCGGCATAAGCAATTTTGGTTCTTGTAACCCATGGGCTCCCATGGAACCCATAAAATGTGTCCCATTTCACATAAAATTTTGCGTGTAAGTTGTGTATACAAGTCTATATCTCTTACAATTCTTACCCTAGTACAACCAAGTTTGGCCATTAGCTTCCTTATAGCATTATCGTAAGGGCTGCTTAAGTAATTTTGGTTCCTGTAACCCATGGGCTCCCATGGAACCCAAATTCTGATAGCCCTTAAAATATGTCTGTTTCACATCAAATTTTGCGTGTAAGCTGTGTTTACAGGTCTATATCTCTTACATTTCTTGTCCTAGCTGAACTAAATTTTGGAATTGGTTTCCTTATAGTATGTTGTAAAGGGCTGGATAAGTAATTTTGTCTTCTGTAAATTCTGGGCTCCCATGGAACCCAAATTGTGATGGCCCATAAAATGTGCAATAAAGGCAGATCTAGGTTTGCATGTAAGCATGTATATATCTATAATTTTGGTTTGGGATTTGTTATAGCATTATGCATCTTATTACTTCACCCATATTGGGGCATGGGCTCCCTCCTCCGCCCCCCCCCCACCCCCACTCCCCTCCACACTTTTTTTCTTCATATTTCTGTGTTGTTTTAGTCAATTCTTACACATATATGTTGTGCCCCCCCCACCCCCCCCCCCACCCCCACCCCCCCCCCCCACCCCCCACGCCTCCGATCCACACCAGCCCACCCCTACTTGAAACTTTTTTTTTTTTACATATTTCTGTGTTGCTTTTGTCAATTCTTTCACATATATGTTGCCCCCGCCCCGCCCCCTAACCCCCAAACCCCCACCCACCACCCCCACCCCCGCCTCTCACCCCCCACACTTGAAACTTTTTATTTTTACATATTTCTTTGTTGTTTTAGTCAATTCTTACACATATATGTTGCCCCCTCCCCTCCCCCCCCCCACACAACCCACTCCCGCCTCTCACCCCTGCTCCCCCTCCCACCACACCCCACTTGAAAATCTTTTTTTTTTTTTTTACATATTTCTTTGTTGTTTTAGTCAATTCTTACACATACATATTGCCCCCTGCCCTCCCCTCCACCACCCCCAACCCACTCCCGCCTCTCACCGCCGCTCCCACCCACCCCACCCCCACTTAAAAATCAATTAATATTTTTTGTTTACATATTTCTTTGTTGTTTTAGTCAATTCTTACACATATATGTTGCCCCCTCCACCCCCCTACCACACACCAAAAACTACCCCCCCCCCAAACACACACCTGTGTTGTTTTTGTCAATTCTTACGCATAGCTATCTTGCCCCCCACACCCACCCTCCCCCTCCCCCTCCCCCCACCCCCAATCTAATTTTTTTATTTTTTTTATTTTGTTTTACCATATTTCTGTGTTGTTTTGGTCAATTATTACATAGCTTCTTACACATATATGTTGCCCTCCCCACCCCATGCCTCTACTCCATCCCCACTCAAACTCGATTTTTTTATTTATTTTTTTTACATATTTTTGTGTTGTTTTGGTGAATTTTTACATAGCTTCTTACACATATATGTTGCCCTCACTACCCCCACTCCCCCCACCATCCACCCCCGCCTCTCTGCCACCCACATCCAGCACCCCTCTCAAAACTCGATTTTTTAAAAAAAAAATACATATTTCTGTGTAGTTTTGCTCAATTCTTACACATTGTTATGTTGTGCTCCCAACCCCACACCACATTGTTGTAGCCTTGTTTTCTGATGGTATATACTAGCTATAAATTTATTATTCTCTGAAAAATCGAATAGTCGAGCTGCGCTGTTCTCCGACAGCTCTTGTTAAATATATGCATGTATCTTTTTTAAATGGTTTACATAAATATGTATTTACATGCAATGTTAATTGTTTAGAGAGACGTTAGGCATATAAATTACACGGATAAAAAAAGGCATTTCATTGTAGTTAAAATGTCGAGACCCCTTTATACTTGTATTAACTTAGAACACTGTCTGTACAACTAAAAGTACGTACACAAATAGAACAGAAAATGTATATTTCGCAGAACACAGACAACATATTTATTATTTCGTAAACACTGTCTGTACAATTGAAAGTACGTACACGAGTCGAACAGGAAATGTATATTTCGCAGAACACAGCCAACCAAAAACACGCATTAAAACTAACGCGAATTACAATGTTAACAAGAAGCAAGGCATCTTACATCACAAACCGGTTGAGCTACCGTCTTGGAACGGTCAATGGTAAATCGGCCGCAGGAGGGGTTACACCAAGCTCTATAGGGTCAACAAACCTCACTCTTACCCTATTGTCTTCCCAATAAAACGGGACAGTGTAAATAAATAAAATCCCAGTAAGGCTATACAGGCTCTGGGGTGCGGGTGTGGGCATATTTTATTAGCTCACCTGAGCAGAAGGCCGTAGCCGCCGTCCGTCGTCCGTTAGCTCTTGCTTAAACAACTTACATTGGACAATTTTGACCAACTTTCACTTGGATGATACTGAGGTAAAATCATTCCAAAGTTATATAAATTATGTCAGTGCGACAACCGAGATGGCCACCATTACCATATACGGTAAAAACCTTAAAGATCTGCTTTTCAAGAACCGTTGAACAGATTTGACAGGTTTTGTTTATAAATGATTGCCAATTTCTAGATTACCAAAATTATACAAACGAAGTTCCTATGGTCCAAAATGGCTGTGCCCCGGGGTTCCAAAGTTTGTTACTATGGTTTTTTGTTTGTTTGTTTGTTTGTTTGTTTGTTTGTTTGTATGTTGTTTTACGTCATTTTCAACACATGTAAGGTTATATATGACGGTCGATTTTTTGTGGTGGAGGCAGACCATCCACTTTTCCTGGGTAGCACCATTACTGTATACCTCCCGCCATCCGTAAGAATCGACTCTTCCTCACTTACAAGTCGAGCTCCCAGTGGGATCCGAACCCGCAGCGGTGAGAGGCGAAGGTTTACAACGCAACGTTGTTAACCATTCGGCCACAGAGACTGTTACTATAGAGATTTTACATGTTTTACATAGACTTATATAGGGCATTTGTAAACGACATCTCCTCAGAAATCTCTTGACCAATTCTGACCAATGTTCAAGTAGCCGATACTGAGGTCAATGCCTTCCACATTTTTACAAATGTGGTCAATGCGAATTCCAAGATGGCCGCCATTTCCATATATAGTCATAACCTTAAAATATCTCCTTCTCAAGAACCGGTGAACAAATTTTGACAGGTTTTCTTTATACATGATCGCCACCACCTAGACTAAAAACGTTATACAAACGAAGTTTCTAGGATCAAAAATGGCAGTACCACGGGGTTCCAAAGTTTATATATGGAGGTTTTACATGTTTTACATATACTTATATAGGGCATTTGTAAACGACATCTCCTCAGAAACCGCTTGATTAAACCAAATTTCACGTGTATGATACTGAGATCAATGCCTTCAACAGTTGCGCAAATTAAGCCAATGCGACATCCAAGATGGCCGCCATTACAATATATAGTCAAAACTTTAAAAATCTTTTTCTAAAGAACCGCTGAACATATTTTGACAGTTTTTTTTTGCAAATGATCGCCAACTCCTAGACTTTATAAGTTGTACAAACGAAATTTCTTGGGTCAAAAATGACTGTGCCCCGGGGTTCCAAATTGTGTTACTATGAAGATTTTAAATGGTTTACATAGACTTATATAGGGCATTTATAAACGACATCTCCTCAGAAACCACTTGACCAATTCTGACCAAAGTTCACGTAGTCGATACTGAGGTCAATGCCTTCCAATGTTATACAAATTAGGTCAATGCGAAATCCAAGATGGCCGCCATTACCTAATATATTTAAAACCTTAAAAACTCGTTTTCTCAGGAACCGCTGAACAGATTTTGACAGTTTTTGCTTATTAATGATTGCCACCTCCTAGTCTACAAAGTTATAGAAAAGAAGTTCCTAGGATCAGTAATGGCTGTGCCCCGGGGTTCCAAATTTTGTATATGGAGATTTTACCTGGATGGCCGCCATATGGCTATCATACACAATTAAAACCTTAACAAATATTTTTCTAAAGAACCGCTGAACAGATTTCGACAGTTTCTGTTCACAAACGTTGTACAAACGAAGTTTCTAGGGTAAAAAATGGCTGTGCCCCGGGGTTCCAGTGTTTGTTAATATGGAGATTTTACATGTTTTACATAGACTTATATAGGGCATTTGTAAACGACATCTCCTCAGAAACCGCTTGACCCATGTTGACCACATTTCAGGTGGACAATACTGAGGTCAGTGACTTCCCAAATGTACAAATTAGGTCATTGCGACATCCAAGATGGCCGCCATTACCATATATAGTCAAAACTTTAAAGAATCGTCTTCTAAAGAACCGCTGAACAGATTTTGACAGTTTTTCTTTATAAATGATCGCCAACTACTAGACTACCAACGTTTTACAAACGAGGTTCCTAGGGTTAACAATGGCTGTGCACCGGGGTTCCAAAGTTTTTATATGGAGATTTTCCATGTTTTACATAGACTTATATAGGGCATTTGTAAACGACATCTCCTAAGAAACCGCTTGACCAATTTTGACAAAATTTCAAGTGGAAGATATCGAGGTCATTGCCTTTCAAACTTTTACAAATTAGGTCAATGCGACATCCAAGATGGCCGCCATTACCATATATAATCAAAACCTTAAACAATCGTCTTCTCAAGAACCGCTAAACAGATTTTGACAGTTTTTAATTTATAAATGATCGCCAACTCCTAGACTACAATACTTATACAAACGGAGTTTCTAGGGTTAATATGGCTGTGTCCCCGGGGTTCGAATGTTTGTATATGGAGATTTTACATGTTTTACATAGACTTCTATAGGGAATTTAAAAAATCTTCTTCTCTAAAAGCACAAGATGTAGATCTCTCATATATTGTATGTAGCATTAGCTTATGGTCCTTTACAAAGTTTGTTCAAATATTGACCCTGGGGTCAAATCTTGCCCCGGGGGTCACAGTTTTACGTAGAATAATATAGAAAAATCTTTAAAAAAACACTTCTCCAAAACCGCTTGGTCAGTTTTGACCAAACTTTACACGAATGATCCTAAGGTCAATGATTTTGATATTTGTTAAAATTAGTGCAACGCAACATTCAAGATGGCCGACTGGAGTGGTGTTGGAGGGTGTGGGTTGGGGGTTAAACAACATCTCCTCAGAAACTGCTATGCCAATTTTGACCACATTTCACATGGACGATCTTTCAAAGTTATACAAATTAGGGCAGTGCAGCGTCCAATATGGCTGCCATTACCATATATGGTCAAAACCTTAAAAAAACTTCTTCTCAAGAACCGCTGAACAAATTTTGACAGTTTTTATTATAAATGATCGCCAACTCCTAGACTACAAAAGTTGTACAAATGAAGTTCCTAGGGTCAAAAATCCGGGGTTCTTTTACCTTATGTCCTACAAAGTTTCAAACTAATAAAGAATTGCACTACTTTTTCCTCTTTGCAAAAGTTCTCAGGTGAACGACTCAGGCCATTTGGACCTCTTGTTTTATTCCTAACCTCTTACAGGAACACTAATGTATCTCAAAAAATGTTTGCGTCGTTGCAAATAATGTAAACACATATTAAATTCTCCATACATTGCTTTGCTAGCAGGATTCTCAACAAGTCATCGGATATTAAAGTAGCTATCCCGCCGAAAAGAGTCAAATTGTACAACATATGTTAAAGGCTAAACCCTAAAACTGGAATGTCGAATAAAGAGTTACCAACTAATATTTAATTTTAAGCATATTCAATCACGAATATTTTAAGAACCCTTCAATAAACCTATACTTTTAATCGACACATATACTTAAGTAAATGACCTGAACACCTGGATAGAGTTTTGATAAACAGTTTTGTGTAATTGTATCGTTACTTGGCGGGTGAGTGCCTTTATTTATATATTGCGGTAACAAATCATGTATATATATATATATATATATATATATATATATATACATATCATTGAATCGTACATAATATACTCGGAAAATGGACAAACAAACCTAATGAACGTGACATATTGGACAAAACATAATGGACAAAATAATTACAAAAACGCATAATAGACAAACGATGGACAAAAAGCTTATAATGCACATATTGGACAAAAACATATTCGACGAAATCATCATGGACAAAAACATAATAACGACGGACAAACACATTACAACAATCTACACAAACCTAATAACAACGGACAAAACAATACAAATGGAGAAAAACATAAAAACAAATTTAAGAAGATGCTTTCACACATTAATTAATTTTGCTCTTACCAAACACAGTCAGAGAAAACACAATCAACAGCAATAAAACAATTCGAAGATTCGCCATGTTAATTCCGGTACTGACTAAATACATAAATGGATAATAAATGAGAAAAACAGTCATTAGGTGGCCTTATATAGGCGCATCTCTAACCGCAATAACACATGTTTAGTCCCCAAACATCGCTTGTCTTTAACCAATTAGGATATAGCTTTATTTACTAGTTAAAACATATTTAGCATAAAGTCATAAATCTGAACAACCGGATAAAAAATGACAGAGCGTAAACATGTACGTAGTGTGACATACATCTATGAACTTCAAGTAAACAGTAAAACGTTGATGGATAACGAGGATATACTCAAAAGCCCAATTAATTATCCCTTTCGAAATAAAACCTGTTACGCTATCTTCATTGGATGAATCTGAGTTTATGGCCCCGATTGTTCAAGTGTGTAAAATGGTAATATTTAATAATATTTCCCTATAATAGTCTTGTACACAATTTCTAGAAAAAGATCTTTAGGTTTTAAGTTTTTATGACGTAGTTAGGTCTCAAAAGAAGTATGTGTAACAGCCGAACAGGAAATGTGGTATTCACGAAATACATTCAACCAGAAACACGCATCCAGAACACAGTACAATTACAAATAAAGATAGAATCAACATATGAGTCACCACAAACATAACACTCCTGGCAAAAGTGATACTTGCAATGGCCAGTGGCAAAATAACCATTGGGGATAAACACTAGGGTGCATCTATGAATGTCATACACTCTCTGTGGAAACATTGGGGATAAACTCTAGGGTGCGTCTATGAATGGCATACACTCTCTGTGGGAACATTGGGGATAAACACTAGGGTGCATCTATGAATGGCATACACTCTGTGGGAACATTGGGGATAAACACTAGGGTGCATCTATGAATGTCATACACTCTCTGTGGAAATATTGGGGATAAACACTAGGGTGCATCTATGAGTGTTATACACTCTCTGTGGGAACATTGGGGATAAACACTAGGGTGCATCTATGAATGTCATACACTCTCTGTGGAAACATTGGGTATAAACACTAGGGTGCATCTATGAATGTCATACACTCTCTGTGGGAACATTGGGGATAAACACTAGGGTGCATCTATGAATGTCATACACTCTCTGTGGGAACATTGGGGATAAACACTAGGGTGCATCTATGAATGTCATACACTCTCTGTGGGATGAAATTATAACAATATTTATTGGATTTACGTTGAGACTTTAAGGCGACCTCATGTTATTTCTAATATTATCCAATATTATTTTACATAAAGGGATATACCGTGTGTATGTTTGCTTTGTGAATTTAAAGTAGAATATCGCTTGAGCCGGTGCTGGGAGGCGTGACAGGTGTTGCACTTACATTACCTACCATGACAGACTCAATAAAACCGAGTCTGCTACTTTCATCTCTTGTTTGTGTGTGTTGCTTCCAAGGGATCCCCTTCTCAATATTTATTGACATTCACACTAGCGTTTGTTTAGTGCTGTGCGGCGGCCGTAAAAAGTCGCCCCGACTACAAATCAGTAGTGTTATTACTTACTGGTCCTTTGGAGTCATCAAGCCCGATCTATGTGGCTTTAAATTAGAATATCGTTTAAGCCGGTGCTAATGGGCGTGAGAGGTGTCGCACTTACATTATCTCTCATGAACATACTCAATAAAAGTAAGTATAAACATCGAACAGGAAATGCAGCTTTCACAGAACACAGTAAACTCCAAAACACGCAAAAGACAAACAAGAATGGCAATAGTAATAATAAAGGCATATGACGTCACAAACACAAAAAGGATTGACAGTAAGGCTACCGCCTTGGAACGGTCAGCGGCAAAAAGGCCGCTGGGGATTTAAACCAGGTTCTAGGGTGCATCAAACCTCACATTTACCCTACTGGCATCCCAATTAAACTGGACAGTGTAAATAAAGAAATCCCCGCCATGAACTATTCTCTAACCAATAAAGCAGCATTAATAGGCGGCAATATAAGTAAAACACAAAGATGCTCGTGTATATATAAATACAAAAAAACAACAGCCTAGAAAGCCACAAAGAAGGTACTCGATGACTTGTCAGAAGCCAGAACAACAAGAGAATAAACCATTGAGGGCACGACAAGACAAGACCGCAGACAAACATCAAACGTCACCGTCCTTTTGGGCTTTAGGTAGACGTCATCATAGGGTCCACAGCCTGTCCGGTCATCGTACAATTAAAGAGGAAAGCATAGTGGCGAACTGTAAATGGGTCCACCACCAAGCATGCAGTTCAAAATGATAGGGTCATAACCTCTTTTGATAAACTTTTTAACAAGTTTAACAAAGATTGTATGAAAGTGATCATGACCAAGAATCTTACGAAGTTTGTAAATCACATCACCATAGAAGTCAGGTTGTGAAAGTCCTTGTCGCAGAAGAGTTCTTAAATTACATTTATATTTGGAAAGAAGATCAGGGTTACGATAATAACATTTTGCAAAGGTTTTACGAAGTTTATGGTAACGGTACTTTGCCACTGACCGTTCCAAAGCGGTAGCCCTATTGTCAACGCTTTTGTGTTTGTGATGTCGTTTGTATTTATTATTACTTTTGCCTTCTTGTTTGTCTGTTTGCGTGTTCGTTTCTGTGTTTTGTGGTTGACTGTCCTCCTTGAATGCTACTTTCCCTTTCCGATCTTTTTTTATTTCTTCATGGCAAGTGCACATAGTGTAATTGTCCAAACTGCCGTTAGTAAAAAACGCTTTAATATTGTAACAGGCCAAAAATGTAGTATTTTCCCTAGCAAAAGTTGTTTGAATGAGAGCGATAAGCTTGTAAACCCGAGTCTGCTACTTTTATCTCTTGTTTGTGTTTGCTGCTTCCAAGGGATCCCCTTTTCAGTATTAATTTAAGGCACTTACTGTTTGGATGAAAACAAATTATGAAATATCGTATTAAGTATACAATTTTACGATCTAAATTCCTATCTTCTACCACGGCCGTAATCTTACAATTTACGTCACCTTAACATGGGTATCCATAATCTGCATACTAAAGTTGTTATATTTCCTGTAAAGAACCTCCAACAATGGTATTGGTGTCCGAATATTACATTAAATCAATACTTTGAATGCAGAGCTATCTAGCAGTTATGCTTATTTAACCAAGTTATTGTTGGCGGCGGACATTGTTTCTCAGGATGAGTCAGTTTAGGAGACTATGAAGGTTTATGTAAATACAGCAGATTAAGCTCCCTACAATGTGCTGGATTCCAAAACTTCACAAAAAGCCTAAGCATGTTTTATCGCACAACCAAATGCATGTATTGCTATAAATGTATCAAAACTGCTGACCTTCTTCCTTTCCACAATTAAAGAACATGCTACAAACTATTGAGGAGAGCTTTATGAAAATGAAAGAATCAATATGTGTTGGTATATAAAAACAATATCCGGAGTAGTCCTCGATAAATTACGGAGTAATCATTGTCATGCCTGAACTCTATACAGAAGTCATTTGCTAGACAATAATCTAAGTTTCTGGCTTGAAATAATGTCAGGGCTTTCTTATCAAATACCCTGATGATATTTATAACATGGGGACTTGCTCTGATGTTTGTAGAGCGTTATCGTTTCTTCTGAATAACATCTTTATATGAGATACGGTAAAGGGGTTTACCTCCATGTTGTTTGTTGGTATTTCTAAGGGTACTGACTCTACACCCCTTGTCGCAGATGGTATTAAAGAGATGTTATGCTGAGTTTGTCACCTGCCATCCAGGGAGACATTATTGATGCGTTTGATAATAATCTTGGTATCTAGATAGTCCGTTTTTTGCTCATATGGTACCTCATATTTATCAAGAAGATCTCCTGGTTACAACGACAGTTCGAGTATTAAATGATCATTCCCCGATCTTTATCTGTCAGTTTTAAATGATTAAATACATACTAAAACTATGATAAGAGATGATTTTAACTTTGTCATCCTTTAGTACCTCGTGTTTCATTATATGGGGTGTATATCTCCAAGCTCATTCGTTTTGCTAGAGCGTGTAACGATGTTAAGGACTTTAATGATCGACAAGTAAATTTCCTCAGCAAGGTTTTCGTTATTAAAATCAGTGTATATCTATCTCATCTCAAAGTTCTATCGCCGCACAAAAACAAATACTGAAGAACTCTGAAGTATAACACGTAAAGGTTTCTGCGACTACGATGTGGTCTATAAACTTTGGAAGTTAAATGGTCTCACAGGTTTCCTGACAACTTTACAAATTAATCAGTAATTTTGTCAGAAAAGGATACGACCATTTAGTACTGCAACGCACTTCATGTTTAGCGATTGTCCTGTCAACAGGTCGTAACTACATTTCATTTTTTCTCTTGTGCGATGGCTGGACAACCTACTGTGGGATTCTATGACTGCACCTTCTGGTGCCCCTCAACACGCAGGTAGGTATTTTCCGTCCCTCTGTTGTCTTTTTTAATGTTTTTTATGTCTTGTTTTTATGTCGTACGTTAGATTGTTTTTTCTCTTTGGCTGCAACTGATGTGGTTGTTCTGGATGGATCTAAGGTGTTTCTTTTTATTTATTTGTTTACAACAACATTTAAGTGTATGGTTTTATTTACACTGTTTTGTCAGTTTGGTTGCTAATACAGGAATATAGGATATACATACAATCGATTTAATTAACCAGTAGGCCATATCATATCAACCGTTCCAAGTCGGCAACTCTGTCTTCACCACTCTTTGTGTTGTGTATTGTCCTGTTCAATGACAATTTAATTTGCTGATTTAATTTATATAGTGATAAAGTGCGGACCTACACTGCCATTGCGTTCTGGTGCTGTGCTTTCTAAAGGACAGTGTTCTCATTTTCACCAGATAATCAGACATATGTCGTCGAAGTCAACACCTCACGGTATGCGTGTGATATATTGAACATTGACAACAATTTGTGATCTACTATATGGATAATAACATAATTATATCTAAAGTTTCTGATGCTGTCCCTTAATTTCGCGATTTGCATCGGAGAAATAACAAGCTAAATCTATGACAAGAGAGATTTTGGCATCATACGGAGTTATTCGCAAGCAAATCTTATGGGGTATATGTCTCCCATCTTTTACAGGTTGTAGTCAAGATGAAACGTTAAGATGTGTAAGCTTTCAATCAGGGTTACCGTTACCATAAACTTCGTAAAACCTTTGCAAAATTTTATTATCGTAACCCTGATCTTCTTTCCAAATATAAATGTTATTTAAGGACTCTTCTGCGACAAGGACTATCACAACCTGACTTCTATGGTGATGTGATTTATAAACATCGTAAGATTCTTGGTCATGATCACTTTCATACTATCTTTGTTAAACTTGTTAAAAAGTTTATCAAAAGAGGTTATGACCCTATCATTTTGCAACGTACTGCATGCTTGGTGGTGGACCCTTTTACAGTTCGCCACTATGCTATCCTCTTTAATTGTACGATGACCGGACAGGCTGTGGACCCTGTGATGACGCCTACCTAAAGCCCATTGGGACGGTGGCGTTTGATGTTTGTCCATGATCTTTCTTGTCGTGCCCTTAATGGTTTATTCTCTTACTGCTCTGGCTTCTGCAAAGTCATTGAGTACCTTCATTGTGGCTTTCTAGGCTATTGTTTTTTTGTATTATATTTACACGAGCATATTTGTGTTTTACTTATATTGCCTATTGATGCTGCCTTGTTGGTTAGAGATTAGATCATGGCGGGGATTTCTTTATTTACACTGTCCTGTTTTAATGGGATGACAGTAGGGTAAGTGTGAGGTTGGTGCACCTTAGAACCGGTTTAAACCCCCAGTGGCCTACTTTGCCACTGACCGTTCCAAGGCGGTAGCCCTATTGTCAACCCTTTTGTATTTGTGATGTCGTCTGCTTTTTTTATTACTTTTGTCTTTTCGTTTGTCTGTTTGCGTGTTTGTTTTTGTGTTTTGTGGTTGACTGTCGTCCTTGAATGCTGCTTTCCCTGTCCGATATTTTTATCCCTTTTTTGTATAATTAAAATGCAACATTTATCAGGACTACCGTTACCATAAACTTCAAAAAAACTTTGCAAGCATTTTTAAACTCAAAAACTCTTCCTCGACAAGGACTATCACGACCTGACTTTTACGGATACTTCTATGGATACTTGATTTAAAACGTTGTACAATCCTTGGTGATGATAACGTTTATCTTAATCAAACTTATTTGAATATGTAACAACATAGATTATGCATCTAGCAACGCACTGCATATTTAGTGGCCCCTTTACAGTTCGCCACTATGTTTTCCTCTCTGAATGTTTTAATAACCGGACATATTGTGGATCCTATGATGACATATGCCTAAATCGTGAAAAAAAAAATGGTAGTGTTTAATGTATGTTTACAATCTTGTCTTGCCGTTTCCATAATGAATTATTCTTGTGTTGCTATGGCTTCCTCCAAATCATTCAGCACTTACTTTGTAGTTATCTAGGCGTTTACCTTTTATACTCATGATCATATTTGTGCTTTACTTATATTGAATGCTGCCTAGTTTGTTAGAGGATTAACACATTGCCCAGTTGAATTGGAATGTCAATAGCGTAAGATCTAGGGTTGTTAAACCCTAAAATTATCCGCCTTTATAAAAACCTAGAGGCCCATGGCCGTTTCAATGCGGCACCCCTGTTGTAAACACTTTCATATCTGTCGAGTCGCGAACTTTGCTTCCTTATATAGAAATATAAAAAGATCGGACAGGGAAAGTAGCATTCAAGGAGGACAGTCAACCACAAAACACAGAAACAAACACGCAAACAGACAAACAAGAAGGCAAAAGTAATAATAAATGCAAACGACCTCACAAACACAAAAGGGTTGACAATAGGGCTACCGCCTTGGAACGGTCAGTGGCAAAGTAGGCCACTGGTGGTTTAAACCTGTTCTAGGGTGCACCAAACCTCACACTTACCCTACTGTCATCCCATTAAAACAGGACAGTGTAAATAAAGAAATCCCCGCCATGATCTAATCTCTAACCAACAAGGCAGCATCAATAGGCAATATAAGTAAAACACAAATATGCTCATGTAAATATAATAAAAATAAACAATAGCCTAGAAAGCCACAATGAAGGTAATCAATGACTTGGCAGAAGCCAGAGCAGCAAGAGAATAAATCATTAAGGGCACGACAAGAAAGATCATAGACAAACATCAAACGCCACCGTCCCAATGGGCTTTAGGTAGGCGTCATCATAGGGTCCACAGCCTGTCCGGTCATCGTACAATTAAAGAGGAAAGCATAGTGGCGAACTGTAAAAGGGTCCACCACCAAGCGTTCAGTACGTTGCAAAATGATAGGGTCATAACCTCTTTTGGTAAACTTTTTAACAAGTTTAACAAAGACATTATTAAAGTGATCATGACCAAGAATCTTACGAAGTTTATAAAGCACATCACCATATATGTTGGTTTTAAATTCGCAGTTTTGAATGTCTGAAGTCTGTGAATACTACATTTCATGTTCAACACGTGTATCTACTTTTGTATATAATCAAACAATCTATTATAATGTATTATTATATATCATTTTAAATACATAGTTTTCATTGGCTAAAAGGCAGTCACGTGTAAGTCATTAGTATGAACTATTGACATTAACACGTTTCCTATCCGGTTCAATCAGGTTTTGCGATCAATAGTCATTTTTTGCAGGTCAATAGTCTGCGAATGACGGTACTCTTTCCCATGACGGGACGTCATGCATATAAACAAGTAAGCAAAACGTAAGCAAACCAGTGGAGTTTATACGATTCAATATAGTAAAACAACTATCTACTTCTGTTTCTGTCAACGGTTAAAACGAACTCAACAGAAGTAGATAGTTGTATAATATTGGGTGTTCTGAACAAGTTGGGAAAGGTTAAATAAATTATCAAAATCGGTTGTTAAACAAAGAAGATACGATCATTTGAAGGTTGTTCTAAAACGGATATGGAAGCCGCCGGTTTGAGAAGTACGTCATTTTTCTAAATTGAACATACGATATAATGAAAAATATCCTTTAAAGAGAAGAAAATCATTTCAAATTAGACAAAATCCTTAACAGATAATTTAAATACTGAAAAATGGATCCCTTAAAGCGAATACATTATTACATTTAGTATAGTTATTTATCATACACATGCTGAGGTTTTCTCTCCTATAAATCAGTAAATTATTATATTTATAAAATATTCATATGTGGTTATAGATGGCCTAGTTCTTAGTTCTGCTAGTCCCATAGCCGTTACAAAAGAAATGCCAAGTGTTTTCAATTATTCGTCATTCCTTCATTAATACCAATGCCTCGTCAGTTATTCATGTGATGGTTCGTCTGTTATTCATGTAATGGTATCGTTTCTTATTCATGTAATGGTATAGTCTGTCATTTAAGTTATGGTATCGTCTGTTATTTATGTGATGGTATCGTCTGTTATATATGTGATGGTATAGTTTGTTATTTATTTGATGGTATCGCTTGTTATTCATACGATAGATCGTCTGTTATTCGAGTAATTGTATAGTCCGTTAGTTACCTGATGATATCGTCTGTCAGTCATGTGATGGTATCGTATTCTATTCAAGTGATGTTATCGTCTTTTATTCATACATCTGGTATCTTTTGTTTACATGCGATTGTTTTCTGTTATTCGTGTGATGATATCGTTTTTACGCACCTATAAATTATAATGCTCAAACAAAGGCACAGGGAGCCCTTTTGATATGCGTGGCGTGGCGGGGTATTTTTAAATCGAAAGTCAAGACATGGCTTTATTATTTGTTCTATTAATATGATTTAGGTACAGCAGTACATCATCACATCATTCAACGCCGTGTCGTCGCCTTCTCCCTGTGCATATTCAACCTTTGTTAAGAGACCGCATATTGCACTGCCTGGATCACAGCTGTCACTCCAGTCTCCATAAGTACCAAACTCGCCATGGCCCGGGGGTCGTGCTAGCTCAAACTGCGTTTCAGTGGCATCAAAGTCGCGACAATGAAACTTGATGTAATTTGCCGCCGTGTCATCGATACCAGGAGGCTGCAAATAAAAAATGTGATATACATTTACCAAATAAAGGTTATTGAACAGTCGTTTTGAAATGAAACATCGCATTTATTTCCCAAAGGACGTACGTTTTGTTTGACTGATACTTCCCAGTAATTCATTGGTTTGCATAATAATAAATATATTCCTATATATAGATAGTACTTTGATTTTGTTAGAATGGGATATAACAACCTCTCATTCGCAACATCTCGTACACGGCTTCGCAGCATTACTCGAATGTATGGTGTCAGACCGGTGAAAATCAGCCCATTGAACACAATGCAATATAGGCTATATTTGGAGATCAGTCACAAGCTCCACAACATTCGTTCGCTTAAATACACTTTTATTCTGTGAATTAAACACATTTGGCTAGCAAATGGTCCCATATATGGAATAAATCGATTCAGTTTTTCAACATTTCGCGTCATTCATTCACACTACGCGTATTTTGAAAAAAACATCTGTCAAAACCACATCTCTAGCTAACCTCTGTGCTCATACTCTCCAAATAAATAATCCTGACAAACACAGAAAAATACTTACTATTCATGACAACAGACATACTACTTTAACCTCAGGTTAGATTTAACAATGAAATAAAAACTAATCTTGGGAAAAACACATGCAAACTAGAAGCTTTGGATTTTTTCAAAGAACTATTTTAGCACCCTACGATCCGGAAGTACTTCCTGACTGGTCTGAGACCTAAATGAGTCGCGACAGTTGTCAGAAATATTTATCGAATACATCTAACTGACCAATATCGCTGACCGAATAGAAAATCAGATGCTTTTGCAAGGACCTATTATCTTTTCAGTTCAATTCCTGCATGCAAAGAACCATTCGGCTAATAGAAATCAAGGATTTTAAGACGCGTTATACAAAACTAGAAAAAATACCAAAATAAATTAACCGTTTGGTATATTTTCATCAAGTAAGGTTTTCAAACATTGCCTTCTGTATACCAAACTAAAATATACACATAATGTGGGGTGTAGATATCCAAATCACTCATGCATGCAATTTTTTCATTTTTCATGGAGAAACAAACATTCTGTTAAATTCCAACAATTTTGAGGCACAAAATAGACCAAAAGGCTGCTTTGGAGCACATTTACAATTTGGCTATAAAATAGAAGGAAAAAAAGACTAAATTTAAGTAATAACTTAAAAACTAACCTTATCCCATAAGCCCTTTAACGCACGCGCATCTCTTACAAGTGAACAATTGTATTTCTGCTCTGATGTCTAATTCTAGCATGTCGTGCTACAAAGGTGAATATGTAATCAATATGTAACGCGTGTCAAGGATTTGACCAGAACGAAGCGAGGTCGTCCACATTGATTCAAAATGTTTGATAGGAAGAACTGATGGTAAAAATTAGGTAGAAAGTAAGGAAAAACGGTCGTGCCATGTTTACGTCTTCGTGACAACTTTTTTTGTTAATATTGTTTTAACACACGTGACTTGATCTGTTATTGTGTTAAACTTTGTCCCCAGTACTGTACTGTGCTATAATACTTTACGAGCATTCCTTTGGAGGTAAATAGTAAAATGATCATTACATATATTCACGAATGCGAAGCATAAGTGAATTAGTTTTTGTGAAAACATGAAGGTTTATTCACGTCTACGTCAAATTAATCCTGTTATTCACTCAAAGACAAAACATAATTACCATATATCATTACGTGGTCCGAGTATTAACTTTCATATCCCATCCAACCCCTTCTCCAAGAAGCGAAAACGGAGTTGGCTGGGAGTATGAAATACACCTTAATTTCGGCTTACAAAGTTTGCATATTGTAATATGAAAACATTTAATAGGTTTTAAACAGGTTATCACTATGTTATCATCATTGTCATCATTATTAACATTGTCTTCTTCATTATCATCATCAGTAGCAGTAGCAGCATCATCCTCATCATTGTCAACAGCATTATAATTAGCATAAGCAACAGCGGCAGACGCATCTACTACTTCCATTCACAATCTTCACCATCATTAGCATAACTAGCACATCATCATTTGCCACTCGAATTATCCCTACCATTCACAGGTTAGTCAACATCATCATCACACTGACCATCTCAGTCAAGACCAATGTCATCATCACTAACTTATTCATGTAGACCATCCATTCATCTCCATTTCCTTCAAGACCTTCAGTATGCCCATCATCAAGCTTTACATCAACCAACCCAACACATCCCACCACACCAACACATCCAACCACACCACACCCTACCACCCTCATCATCACCCAACATTATACCTGTTCTTCCTCTGTCTGTAAAGCGAATGACGTCAAAAAATGGGACAGACCGCCTTGTTTGTCACAGCTTGTCACGTCAGGAAACCAGTCGCCAAACTCACCCACAGCCGATGTCACCTTCACATCTGACGTATGCCCTGTAAGCGTCTCACACTGCAGCGCAATACCGTTCAATTCAGTATCGTCTCCTCCTAGTCGGTAAGATTCTATCTGAAAGTTCCATGACAGTTATACAAATGAAATGTACATTTTATAGACTTAACAAAATGTAATCAGTAAACTGATTAATGTTCAGTTGCAGAAAGTTATCAAATAAGAGTAGGTATAAAAGTCGAACGGGACATGTAGCTTTCACAGAACACTGTCAACCAAGAACACGCTGTAAAACTAACAACACATTGCAATCACAAACTCAAACGGGTTGACAATAGAGCTATAGGCTTGGAACAGTCAGTGCCATTTTTGCCACTAACCGTTCCATTGCGGTAGCCATATTGTCAACCAGTTTATGTTTGTGATGTTGTGTCTTGCCTTTTAGTCATCTTTAAAATTGTTGTTTGTTTCTATGCGTACTTTTGGTTCACTGTGGTCATTGAATGCTACGTTTCTTGTTCGACTTTTATATCTACTTTTTTGTGAAGAAACAAGTGTTATTTGGGTTTTTGCTTCCAAGGGTTCCCCTTTTCAGTATTTATTGACATTCACACTAGAGTTTGTTTAGTGCTGTTTGGCGGCCGTAAATCGTCGCCCCGACTACAGATCAGTAGTGTTATTACTTACTGGTCCTTTGGGATCATCAAGCCCAATATTTGAGACTTTAAAGTAGGATATCACTTAAGCCGAGGAATCCCCTTTTCAGTATTTATCTATATTCTTTATCTGTAATTTAGTCATATGAACGTGATGAGTTTCCAGTCCCTTATCGGTGATGATCGGATAACTCCGGTAGGAAAACATCATGGATAAACAAGTGATCACAGGTGCAAATATCTCGTCTCCAGGCAGACCCACGTGACCAGTGACCAGTGTCCAAGCGTTCTGATATTTGAGCACTAAATACTTGCTATTACGTAGGTTCCTTACCAATCTAGCTCTTACAATATGTCCAAAATAAAATCTTGCATAAAGGACTGCCCTGCCTTTTAATTAAGTGTTTACGATTATATCGGAAATGCGCAATGCACTTCTGTTGAACAAAAAACATTTGGAAGCATTTCGCTAAACGAATGTGTCCGTAATCGGCTTCTGCTTTTTAATTTAGTCTTCGACTGTTACCTGTTATACGTAGGCTTCATAACCTCTGCTACAAACTAAATTATATTTTGTTTATTTCGCCCATTGTTTTCTCGTTTAGGGCAAAGCTTTATGTTAGAACCTGGGACCATATGTCACTGGCCATGGAATAGTGTGAAAATACCTCACTGAAGGTTCGATGTTCACCGTCATATGCATACCATACCATCTTCGGGATGTCTCAAATTTCTCTACTATTGACTTTTTAAATAAAGTTCTGCTAAACCCAGGGCTAGAGGGCGTGAACGGTAGCAAGCACTTTTCACTACCGTTTATGAACAGTCTC
Organism: Cyrtodaria siliqua; assembly: GCA_037043455.1. Taxonomy (NCBI): domain Eukaryota; kingdom Metazoa; phylum Mollusca; class Bivalvia; order Adapedonta; family Hiatellidae; genus Cyrtodaria; species Cyrtodaria siliqua. The sequence goes on along the minus strand of JAWPHD010000712.1, from coordinate 362,338 downwards.
AATCAAACCGAGACTGCAATATGTTTTGTATTTATCGTGTTCGACGATTTCCAAATTTCTCTTTTCAAACTTTCTTCACTAAAACAGTTACGAAAACATTCGAAAACAATCGATCTTTTCAGTCGACAGTTGTTTAAACAATAACTTGTGTTACAAGAGAGGAATCAATTGTCTGTTACATTTGTCATACTCGTCTTTTTGTCTGAGTAAAGTTTATTTTATTTGGTGGACGTACATATATAGGTAGAGTTTCTTTAATTAGCACAACACTAAAGTTCAAACGTTTATCATTGTATGCCTTATATATGGACACAGATGGAGCATTCAGTGCCTTATACATGGACACAGACCGAACAGTTACACATTTGCTTCATTTGTGTACAATTAGTAACGGTCGGGTTTATCTTCTTCTTTTTTTAAATACGCTGAATTTCTCACACATTTGCTAACGAGAGTGCCATTGTAGTAACAGTATTATGCATGTGCGCAGGTTTGTCATACATTGTTTTACTTACCTTCATATTGTATCCTACAGCGTATGTTCCAGGTTCACAAAACTGCGGCATATTGGAATGATAATAGTAGTAATACCAGTTACCCCATTTACCTCCGTTGTTCACCGTCAGCGTTTTTGTCACATTTCGATTGCCCATTGGCGAATCAGTATTAAAAACAAAACCCTCAGTCAGCCATAACGAGGCAACCAGTAAACAGACAATCTCCGAAATGTGCATTTTAAAAAGTGGAATACTTTCTAGTACTGCCTGACGAAATATTTAATAGCAACTCTAATATATATCTTAAATCAATGGCAGACCTTAAGACACACAGACTCCTCCGGAGCTTGCTAATGTAGTTAAGAGTGTAGGTAATCAACTTGTCGACGTTATGACAAAAGACCTACTGATATCACCCTCATCCTTACATGACGAGTATTTGCTCGTATTAGATAAGAAAAAAACATTGGACACAAAGGTGTCAGGTTAGGCAAAAATAGCATAGTTGCGTTAATCTTAAGAAGGTAGTCAATGCGAATTTACCAACTCAACTATGCCTATTTAGTTACGTTCGATTGGTGTATATTTTATGAAAATGTTTGGTTTTGTAAGCTCTTTTTTTTTTAAATAAATCATTAGTATTCAGTAATATGGTTATGTATAAAGAAAAAGTTACGTGCTTCTCGTGCAAAGCTTCTGATATTCATCTTAGGCAGCTGCTTTTCTGTAGCACGTGCAGGGAAATAACGAAGAAGACATAAACTATCAAATTGCTTTTCAAACGTGTTCTCGTTTCATGACGAACTGTTCATCCTCTTTAAATATAATCAGATCGGTCTATAGTATTATATTTTCTTATTATGTTTTCATGGCATGTTTTTCTCAGTTTTATTTTGTAAATTCGTGATATTATATCATTTTTGTTATTCATTAGTGGTTTAAGCACACTCGGAACTGTATCAATGACAATTCAAGTTATAAAAAAATAAATCGATACCAAAACTAACACATTTTGTTCTTTCAGGAACGGAAATGGCGACTACCACGTTTATATAACTTACAATACAATTACCAAATGGAATGATAGGTGTGTGGGTCATTGTAAATACAATTACCAAATGGAATGATAGGTGTGTGGGTCATTGTAAATACAATTACCAAATGGAATGACAGGTGTGTGGGTCATTGTAAATACAAGGTCATAACAGTAGACGTGTTAACATGTTACGCATCATTGAAGAACTGGAATGCCTTCGGACTGATTCTGAATCTATGGTGGTAATCGATTACATGAAAGAAAGAAATAGCTCCTCATCTAATTACAGAACCTAGAACAAATGTTTTACACAATACAAAGGGAATACCGCAATACGTAATACTGGGTCATTGACATGTAAAACCGAAAAGGAATACTAAAGTTATAGAAAAGTTACTTGATAGAAAAACTAACACGTTCTGTTCTATCAGGAACGGAAATGATAGCTACACGCTACCTTTCTATGGCCCAATGACTTTAAACAGAAACCTCCGTTTTCCCTTATTTGAGAGGAAAATGCTGCCGTTAAGCTTAAACCTTTTAACGAAAAGAACAATCTACAGCTTTTACATACACTGACTCATATTGACTGGTGAAATTAAGGTGCAATACAATAGTGATACGTATTAGTACATACCTCGAATACATAGCTTACTAAGTATTTACGATATGATATCTAATACAGGTAATGAACATACATATACAGACATAAATTTATCGATGGTCGATGGTAAGATGCGATGGTCGATGGTAAAATGCGACGGTAAGCCATCGAACATCGCATCTTACCATCGCATCTTACCATCGCATCTTACCATCGACCATCGCATCTTACCATCGCATCTTACCATCGACCATCGCATCTTACCATCGACCATCGCATCTTACCATCGACCATCGCATCTTACCATCGACCATCGCATCTTACCATCGACCATCGCATCTTACCATCGACCATCGATAAATTTATGTCTATATGTCTATACTGAATCATTGTGTGAAAATCCATGTAATAGTGTAAGTCAAAAGAAATTTTGCTATACTATTAAATTTAATTTGCACAATTAACGACTTTTAAATTACAAGTGTAGAATTAATAAACAAGAGTTAAAATTAGACACTTGGAAAATATTAAATAAAAATGATATTAGCCTTGGTGAATGTTTACTACGAAACCTTATGAAATTGGGCTTTTAAGTGTGCATGTATAAGGCACAAAAAGCTATTTTTAAAATTAAAAAAATATATATACCGAACAAAGAAAGTTTAGCATGACATTTTAAGGTACATAGATTAAACATATGAACATCGGTATAATTGTTTGAGGCTATTAGAAATGATAGGTAAGGATGTGATTTTAAAAAAACTGTGTAATTGTATTATTTTCTAAGCGAAGTATCAGGATTACCTGCCCTATAATAAAAAATAACGTTATGCAAACGTACGGTTTTGAAGAACTGTAATGTTTGACATTGACAAGAATTGCCCATTTTGTTATTGTCGAAAAGCCGCTAAATTGTGTTCTTAAAACATTGTTATTCTCAAATAAAAACAAATCAAATTTCATAAATTTAAGATTACCCCACTTTTGAATGAAAAGCGGAAGCTTTCCGATTACCTGTTAAAGTATGTTCCCAACATATTTGCTTTATTTTATCAACAGGTTTGACCCCGAACATACATTTTTCCTTTCATATTTTTTCTTTTGTATCTCGTCTATGGAATTGACATTCATTTTATGTGTTAAAGTAGTTGTATTCAGTATATATACAATTACGGTAACCTTATGCTGAACATATTTTATACTTATTTGTCAAGCTGGTAAAACCAATTTTATTCTATTGATCAGAAGTATGGGTGGGGTTCTGCGAAAGCTAATCAAATAGAACGACTAATGTTAAATACTTTGTTCTGTAAATCAATCCTAGGCGTCAAAATTACTACACAAAAGGTTAATTTCTATCATAAAATATTGGCTGAAGGTTACAACTAGTAGTGACAAAAATATATTAGTGCAATTTAAAAGTTAATGTTAAACGATATTGAAGATAACCATAGAAAAGTAAACTGGGCATCAATGATAAAGAAGGTAAGTTTGTATCACCTTAGATAGCATAGGGTGTTTGAAATATAGCATAACTTCTATCTTTATTTAAACAAAGGTCTTTGTTATATATACTCGGTAAAAAATGTTTTGGACCAGGGTATATAAAGTCATATAAAAATAAAACTAGTGGACAAAATTTAAGTATCTTTTTTTAGTAACCAAGGTCTACCCTACCCGGTTCATTTGGTACCATAAACATTAAATTCCAAACAAGATTTCATTTTAAAAAAATATCGCAAACACACAAAGGGTCTGTAAAAAATGTTGCAAAGTTCATTAAAAGTAACAGTTACGGACACATTCGAGTAACCAATAAAAAGATTATTAATTTTTCGCAAACTTTCATTGTAAACGATAATTATTGTTGATCTATTGTAAATTATCAATTGAGATAATAAGAATTATGGTCGAATGTCAAGGTTCAGCGATCATTGTACGGGTTTGAACACTGCCATGGTCCAAAACTTTTTTTACAGAGTATACAATATGGGAGTAACATACTTGGTGAATCTTCACGAGCTGTTTACCTACAACAAAGGCAGAATACTTCTATATACCATGCAGACAACATGTATGTATTTAACAATTACAAATTTTAGTGAAATCTCTTTTCTAAAGCATGTTTTGTTAGTTAACACAGATGCATAGCAATTACGAGATTGTTTTATATCTATGGTCACTTGTTGGAGGACAAAACCATTTCAGTGACCAAATAACGCTTTCAAAAGCAGCTACACACAATAATCAAAAGAATTACCCAACACGGCTACCTTTATCAGTAGTTACGACATCGCCATTATGTAACCACAGACCTAATATGAAATAGGTTAAACCTATAGGGCGAGCACAGTTCAATGTTTGATTGTGCGGTATGTATGCACCGGTATGTACAAGTCTAGCTTCGAGAATCGTAGCTCTTATGGTATGTACTTATACCATGGTAGGTACATATCACCATAAGAGTCATGATTCTCACGTCTAGTGCAAGTCTACTTGTACGTGTCTTATGAATCGTGACATCCTACCCCAACAAATTTCAATTCGTGTGTGTGTGTGTGTATTTCTAAGGATTATAGTCCGTCCGCCTATGACAGGCGTCCAAACCGACGATTATAGGCACAATGGAGTCTGGACTTTTATCTGTGTGTTTGTGTGTGATGGGATGATACTTGAAGCAGCGAACTCAATGGTTTCTTTATAGTGCTGCCACAATGGAATACCACGCCGCAGTAGACATGATACCCCCAGTCACATTATTCTGACACTGGTCAATCAGTCGTAGCACTACCCATTATTTGCTCGTCAGGCAAGGGTTACAATTGACTACTTCATTTCTAAAGTCTTTGGTATGACGCAGTCAGGGGACTCGAACCCACGACCTCCCGAATGCAAGGCAGACGCTCTAACCAGTACACCACAATGCTTCGGTCAAATTTCAATTCGTTTCCAGACAGGACAGATATGGCATGGAACGAACTTCGAACAGCTATCTAGTCATGATCCAGTCTGGATCGACATTGGCTGAATCACCAACCGTCATACATCAGTGTATGTAAGATATATATACATAAACCGTGATGCACGCGTATACTTTTTGTAATTACGGTTTCAACGTTATGTCATTACGAAAAAATGTATATATATGATTTAAGCTTTTTTATTCGTATATACGTCTTGTCTTCAACGTGTGTTAAATTGATTCATACGTATTGTCTAATCATTATGATGATGTATGTTTGAGAAAAGTACAATGTTTTTAAAACATAGGAATTTGTGGTTTCCTACTTGACATTTAATAAATGGTGGTCCATTTTCAGAATATTAGTTAAATCCAATTTAGTTGAGTATGTCTGGGGGTGGAGGACACCGGGTCCGACGTTTTTCATCAATTTATTCTGAAAATGCACCAAATTCATCAAATGCTATGTAGAAAAGACATTGGTTTGTTTCACCGTTCTTGATGTATAGCACTAGCTGTGCTCAAGATACCTATATGTTTCTACATCTACATTTTAAGAAACCGAGTGTCCTATTTGACCCTAATGTTTCTGTCGGTGGTAGAAAAACAAAAATAGTGAACTGATAGGACAGAGAAAAGCATAGATCGATTGAAGCAGAAGACAGGTAAAGTTTCCAAACCGTGTTTTCAGCACCTTCAAATTTGAACTACTCCGTAGCATCAGACCAAACCAGATGACCGGTTACAGGTACACTGGCATAGGAACGTTTCATTTATATGGGGGTCCAGTGGCAACCTCAAACTTTGTTAAACGTAAAAAATAAAAAATAGTGGTGCGAACGCCGGATCGCGAATTTAACATTTTAACTGAAAAATCTGTGTGAAAAGAGAGGATAGTCCAGGTAAAATAATGACATAGTCAGGGTTATTTTCATATAACATTTGTAATGATATTGAACAAGTGTCAAGTTTCAAAGCTTTTCGACAATTCATTTTTGAGAAATGAGAAAAAAACAAAAACTTTAATGAAAACTTCAAAACTCGTAGACGGACGGACGGATAGACGGACGGACAGATGGAAATCGCCAAATTGTAAGCCTGGATTTGCTACGCAATCCAGTCAAAAAAAAAAAAAAAAAAAATTCTGTACATTATGGTGGAGTCTAAACCCGACAAATTTGCTATTATTTCGGGCGTTTGTTTAAACCAAAGGTTTTTCAGCTATTAAGTGAGTAATTTTAACAAAATGTATAATTTTAGTGGTAAATAAAAACACTTTGTTTCGAAATTCGGTTAAGAAATAAATATTTTACAGCCATCAATTTAGATGAGGTTTTTTGTATGTAAATTCCTATCTATCTGTCTACATCCTGCATTACCCTCTTTCGGGTATTATGTACATCTGCCGTGTTGCTGGGACAGCAACAAATTAAGAAATCTCAAATATAATTTCAGTCAGCTTCAATAGTTTGCTATCAATTTTTAGGATGTCTTAATTTCGGTTTGCCCTACTCATTAAAATCATTTTTGGATAAAAGGTCGAAGCGCCCCAATATGCAACATAGGGTAAAAATACTTTTTGAACTTCCCCTATCCCCACACGCCAGTCAAACTATTGGGATCTCGGGAAGGAGGCTGTTCCTACCCCTGTCAGTGTGAGTAACATCTTGGGGCCTAACCATCGTTTAGTCACTCTAGACCTGGTGTTGTTCTAAATATTAGTCCTAATGGACCATAATGTTATTGTGCGGTAAAAAAGATGCGGTAACAGAGTGGTTAGCTTACTTGCCTCTGGATATAGAAGTCTGGGGTTCGACTCCCGGAGGTTTACGTCTCGAGAATTGAAAACGCACTCCCTTAGATCTAGAACTTATTCGTGCAAGACAGTTAAAGTTACTGTGAAAGTATGCCATTCTTCCTATGGATGTAAAGTGCAGGGAGAGAATACCCTATTCAGGTTAAAATTCTGTGGTTATCACAAAAAAGCCTGCAGGTAAACATCAACAGAAACGAAACTGTGATAATCAAAAGTATGTGTACAATAGGTCAATAGTATTGGAAGTAAGAAAGAAAGAAAGAAGAAATAAAAAAAGATTTCCCGTAACATTTCCGGAAATTGTCAGGTTGTCGGGTTTGGCACGAATGAAAACGGAATAACCTCGTCGATTTCCGTCAATGGCTTTCAATAGTGGACGCAATCGGAACTGCCTCGTCGGATTCCGTCACTCGGGACTATTACCCAATCGGAACTGCCTCGTCGGATTCCGTCACTCGGGAATCACTCGGGAATCCGACTCGGAGAGTACACGACGCCATATTGAACTATTTTCAAGAAACGACAACTCTGCAGTAGCGACCTCTTCAATTATAAGATAAACAAAATGGCGACAGCTGGTAAGTTCCGAAAATGCGCTACATATTTATTTGTTTTATCAGGGAGTATTCATAGAGATTCCTGATATAATAATGTATTCATACTAAGGTAAATAATATGGTGATTCCCGTCAAAGGTGTGCGCTTCTTAATTTATAAGAGTTTCACCTCTTCTTCATCTAAAACTAAATAAAGTGCGAGCACATGCCATGGCCATCATGATCATGGTATCAATGATCTGATCATATGCCCCACCAATATATACAGGGCAGGGTAGAGCAGGGGTGTCATTACCTTTATAAGTAAGCGTCACCCGGAGCAGAATAGCCGGGTATTTTTATTGATACTTGTATAAAATACTAGTAAAAGTATTCATAGTAGCCAGATAGAACAGTCAAAGTAGCAGGGAGAAATCACCGCCTCCCGCCTCTTAATGACACCCCTGGTAGAGTCGTCATTTGAGGAGTGGAGACTTGCTTTAGTGGCACAGGGATATGGGAAAAAGAAATGCGCAATAAAGGGAACACTGCCTGGAACAACAAGGAACACTACCAGGAACACCCCCACCCATAATTAATAGAACCCTGATAGTTAGAATATGTCTGTGAAAATTCCTTAAACAGGTCTTAACGTTATAATGATATATTTAAATACTTAGACTTAAAACTGAAAATAAAAAGTAGAAGTTATTTATACATGTGGATTAACCTAGAAAGTGACAGTGAAGTTATTAATATATGTGTGGATTAACACTGAAATTCAGTGACGGTGAAATCATTTGTACAGACGGAATTATGCTGAAAGAGACAGTGACATGGTTTATCACTGTGACTTGATACTAAAAGGGTTGTTGAAATTGTTTATTTAGTGGGATTTACACAAACAGAGACAGTGAAATTATTTATTCGTATGGATTTATCCGGAAATTGACAGTGAAGATTCTAAACATGCGGATTTACGCTGAAAGCGAGAGTGACGTTGTTATGTGGATTTACACTGAAGGATCAGCAACGTCATTTATATATGTGGATTTTTTTATATATTTTAGGAACATAACCCATACCGTCGCAAGCGTGGTTTTTTTTAAATTGAAAAAAAAATGCAGTAAAACATTCATTTCATAATTCTATCTTTGATACTGTTTACAGTAAGTAATGTCAACCCATGCATTTAAAAGCGTTCTTATGTTTTTCTTCTTTCTATTGACTATTTTTTTCTAAAATTGATAAGTGAAGTTACTATATGTGCAAATGTATCCTGAAATTAACAGAGAAGTCCCTGAATTCACCTGAAATTAACACTGAAGTTACTATATATGCAAATTTTTACCCTGAAATTAACACTGAAGTTAATATATATATATGCGGCGAATTTACGCTGGAAATATTAAACAGTGAAGTTATTATATGCAAATTCAACCTGAAATTAACAGTGAAGTTACTATATGTGGATTTACACTGGAAGAGATGGTGACATCATTTATATGTTGATTTACGCTGAAAGAAACGGTGACGTCATTTATATACGTGGATTTACGCTGAAAGAGACGGTGACAGCATTTATTACATGGATTTAAGCTGAAAGAGACGGTGACGTCATTTATATACGTGGATTTACGTGAATTTACGCTGAAAGAGACCGTGCACTCATTTATATACGTGGATTTACGCTGAAAGAGACCATGATGGTTTGTATATACTATATGCACCAAATTAATTCTGTTTAAATTTAATTGTACAAAACAAATGAACGGGACAGTCACTAATTTTTTTTAATGCTACCTACAGATACATCGTATGATACGTATCTAGTAGAAGGTTGATAGCCCTTGTTAAAGCAGAGGGAATTATTTTAGTTTTTATAGCAACGGGTTACACATTTTATATAACCATACCTAGAAGCTAATGGGCCCAAACAAAATTAAGAAAGGTTACATCTGAATCGGGGAGCAGTGTCCTAAATGTTTAAAGTGCTGAGAAGGTTGATTCCGATTTACTGCATCTGTGGCTTGGATGGTTTGAAACCTCGCCTCTCTCACTGCTAGTTGGAATAAATAAAAAAGCGTGTCCTTTCAGATGGACAGAAGGTATACACTACTATTTCTACACAGGAAAAAGTGGTGTGCCCCCACCATGGATGATATCGATGATCATATATGGCCTAACATGTGCTAAAAATGACGTAAATCATTCAAACAACCAGCCAACCGATTTACTGAACCACCAGGTTCATGTTGATGACCCGCATCTTACGGATGTTGCCAGCTATCCGTCAGATGACTCCCATCAGCCAACTCACATCTAAATCATTTCATGCATAAATGTTATATTAATTGCATATATAAAATTATGTATTTATTAGGCATATATTTATATTTGCTTTATATTATAAGCACAACAAATAGGCATCAGGTTTGTCATTAGTAGCCAATTGCCGATCAAAATTATCGATTAAAATGGTGTTATCATCAGTAAGTTTTGCCTTAACTTGTATTTGCAATATGTGTCACTGACTTCGTTGATCCCTCGTCAAATTGTTTGGAATTCAAAATGAATCCCTGTTGCCAGGGCTAAATCTAGTTTAACTACTTTGCTGTGAAATAAGAAACTTCAGTTTAATTTTTTAGTTCATTTGCTCTTAGTACAAACATGTACCACTTCTATGGTGTAATCGGTAAACACGTCTATCCTTTTAGGGTAGAAGACCCAGGTTCAAATCCTGGTGGGAGTAAAAATTTGTTTGGAAAAAGAGCTGGATTAAGCATTTTTTTAAGTATTTCTAAATTTTGAATTTAATTCAATATAATCAAATTCAATTTAAACAATCGTAATAAGTTACAGCATGTCTGGAAACGACCACGAGGGAAAGAAGCTATTACAAGACAATGGCCCATTTAGCAATAAAATATTTCATGAGGCCCTCTTTTCTTCTTTGAAAGCCGTTTCCCTCTTTTGGTTTTGCAATAATGAGCCTCTTATAAAATATTTTACCTAATATTGTAATGCATTGAATGCTCTTAGAAGACAGTGGCCCAGTTAGTAAAATTATCTTCCCTGAGGCCCTTTTTTCAATTCATCATCTTTAAGGCCCTATTATATTACCCTTTGGTCTTAAAATGAAAAACAATGTTATTTTGCTACAATAATAGGTCTTTTTTAAATATGTTTACCATATATTTACAAAAATCTTCCCTGAGGCCCTCTTTTGTCCATATTCTTCTCTTTTTGCTATGACCTTCGCCCTTTAAATCTTTGTAGCCAAACAGAGACTTAACGAGTGGTCGTTTTAGCGCAGGATGAAACCTACCATGTGATGTCGACCAGTTTTCAAAACGTTTACACATCCATAAACTCTTTCCTTTCACGACTGTTATTATATTTATTATCTCATTTTAACCGGGTGTGTCTTTAATTGAAATGTTGAAAAATAATAGCTCCGTCGTTTCACTGGGCACTTCAGAGAGCAGAGATCAGTGCCAAGAATGGAAGTTTATAACAATTATGTAAATATATATCCATTTTTAGATATCATACAGTAGCTTTTTTCACTTTTAATCTTCATTATTGGGATCTTTATTTTTTCATATTGACTACTGTTCGCATTTAGGCAAAATAAAAAAAAAGTTAAAAAATCTAAAAAAAAAAAAAAAAAGAGACAAAAAATGTGAAATATGGTATACAAAATGCAAAGTCTTATTATGAAGGACTAGTACTAGGTTAGGGGAAAAAAACAATAATAAATGTATGAATTGAAACGAATGTGGTTTAACGGCTCATCAACACAGTATAGGTTATTTAGAGCTGCCCCAGAGAGAGGGGAAGGATACATAGGAATCCGGGAACCGTGCCCTACTCTTATTATCAAATAGATTCCTATGGTTCTTTAACGTGCTCGGAGGATAGACCGATACACGGTACTGCCCGTTTTACGTCCCCATCCGACAGCGCAGGCTAAGGGAAAGTGTCTTGGTCAAGAACACACTGACGAAACTCAGTGGCGCCACGGAGGATTGAACCCGGGGCCTCCGGTTACAAATCCGCCGCGCTACCGACTGCGCCATGCCAGCCCTAAAGAATATTTTTTGTTTCAAAACCCAGTGTAAAACCCACATTGTCAATACATACAGACTTGCTTTATACAGATAATTTTAATGTTATAGTATCAAAAATAAACATTGTTTTACGCTACACTGATTTTTTCTCATATTTTGTTTTTGGAAAGAGAAAAAAACAATAACCCGTACTGTGTAATAAATCTGTATATAAATCCATTGTCAAAGGACAATGTTTTAGGATAGTTTTAAAGGATTAATATACACAACTTCCAAAATTATTATTTTTTCTATAAAAAACAACAAGAAGGTTGATTAAGGAAGATCAAGATATAAGCAAGGCTATGTTATTTCTAATTAGTAAGCTAAGCTTTGCATGTCCCAGAATGAAAACATTAAGTTTATTTGCTACAGTTTGATACTAGAAAAATCAACTAAGTAAATTATCTCTATACTCCAGTTCCACAGATAGCAAGGTATTGACTCCACATGGTTTCAAACTTATTCATTTTTAAGTTTCTATATGCGATTAGTTTCTCAACTTTGTACAAAGATAGTATATACGTTTTAAAAAGGTTAAGCTGTGGAATTTGACGTTGCATCTTGTTTCGATAAATGTAAAGTTTTGCTTGCATGATGATTTTGCTCAAAACAGTATTAAATTTACTATTTCCAAATAAAAATATCTCGTTATTAATAATATTCATTTTAGATAAAAGGTAATTTGTTCCAAGTATCCTATGGTTGATTCTAAATTGAACCAAGGTAACTTAGGTTCTTTTGTTATTTTATAAGGTTAAAGGCATATAATCTTTCAAATTCAAAGTTTGGAACACTAAATACTTCATTTTTCCATTTACTTAATGCTTTGGGATATACATTATTTCTAATCATGATGTCATATATGTTTCGACAGCCTTTCTCATTTTGTAGAATTAAGGATAGGCTTAGTGGACGAATAGGGTTTGGCTGTTACAGGCTAGATGCACAATATTCAAGTTTGCCAAATAATTCCCGACAGCAGTTATAATACCTTCATGGACTGTATATTATAGTGTTCATTCAATTCTATGTATAAATAAAGATTGCCATTTTTGTTTAAAATGTCATTGATAAAAGTTATTCCTCCTGTAAACCATCTTTTGTAAAACACACTAGAGCCTCCGATTGAAATTTAAAATTTTGAAAATGTTTGATGGTTCTAGAAGCCCTTATAAAATAAATACATTTGATGTAATCACTGATCACATAGTAATAGTGTTAAATAAATTATTTTCATATTGTTTATATTAAATATATGATATCTAGAATGTTTTCACTAGATGCTATATGTATAAGATCTATATCTTGCAATACACTAACCCTCATGTCAATTGAATTGAATTGAATTGAATGTTGTTTAACGGCTCATCAACACAGTATAGGTTATTTAGAGCCGCCCCAGAGAGCGGGGAAGGATACATAGGAATCCGGGAACCTGCCCTACTCTTATTATCGAATAGATTCCTATGGTTCTTTAACGTGCTCGGGGGATAGACCGATACACGGGACCGCCCGGTTTACGTCCCCATCCGACGGACGAGGCTAAGGTAAAGTGTTGTTTCCCAAGAACACAACGACGGAACTCAGTGGCACCACGGAGGATTGAACACGGGGCCTCCGCGCGCTACCGACTGCGCCACGCCAGCCCCTCCTCATGTCAAAGGTGTACCCTAATGTCTGTGGATTGGAGAAAAAATATATACTTGCAGACCATATAAGCGTAATTTAACAATATATCAAGTACCATGAACGTCAGTATGGACTTCATGAGTCATATCTTTCTTTGTTTAGAGTTTTATTAATTGATATAATATCAAGTTCATATATGCATACAGCTGACATATCACTCTCGACTGACAAAACGGTAAACAATCTCTCCCATAATATGATCTAATCATAATTACAATATCTCTTCCTCCTTTCCATTCAATTCAACCGTTATATTAAAGTATATATTTGGAAAACTCAACAAATGCTTCCAAACTATCAGTCATTATATGGAACGAACTGTTTGGGACCGAACGAACTGTTTGGGGCCGAAACGTCTTGATTCCAACTACACATATTTGGGGATTTATTTTGTTAAAAAGTATAATTTATCGGTCATAGCAATAAAATATCAAGAAATTGATAAAAATCGACTCACAAATCTGCAATATTTTCATCAATACAACATTAAATAAAAGAGCACTATTTTGCGGAGAGCTACACTCGAAAACCGAACAAATGCTGCATTACTCTCCGAGCCACTATTCCCGAGTACGGAAATTGGCGAAGAGTTCCGATCGGACTATTACCCAGTACGGAAATTGGCGAAGAGTTCCGATCGTAGTGGACGAATACGGAAATCTGCGAAGAATTCCGATTGCATTTATGGTTTTACGGGAAAACGAGATGTCAATAATGATAAACAAATGAAAGATGTTTTTAACGGTAGTTATCAAATCATTTGTTTATCCTAATCGGTTAGCAAGACATATGAATTTTTTCTGTGACACAAAATCTACTTTTATTAAATTGTGAATTGTGTTGACGAATTTTGGCCAATGAACAATTTGCAAGGTAACACTTTGGGCTACGCTTTCCGGTTAATGGCCGCTTTGGCGACATAGGTAAAAATGCAATTTCATTGTCATTTTTGGATGGGTTCGAGAAAGGTTTTTAATGTTTTTTCACCTCATTCTGCATTCTTAATGATTTCTACGAATGCTTATCTTGTTAATTTCGTAACGAAATATGCTACTTTACAGTTGTGGTCGCCCATAAACTATCGTAAATGACCCAAGACTTTTCAAAAGGATGGATTGGTATGTTTACTTTTCGTCTTCATGATACCATAGGTGCTCGTTAATAACAAATAGATTGGACACTACGAAAATTATCTAAATTTCACGTGGCACAGTGTGAAAATTTCATAAACTATTTCCCAACTTTAAACACACATATTATAAAGAGTTGTATAGATACAAGTTTCATTCATGCCAAATACCATCATAAATTTAATTTTCTTTCCAATGATAGTATTTTTCTTTCTCTTACATTTAAAGCAAAAAAGGAGTTTGACGGAAACTTTGACTATGTCAAAACCTTGATATTTAAGAGAAAAGCGAAAAATGATGACATTTTTAAGTTTAAATATCTTTTTATATAATTTCTTACTTTCAAAATAAACATAAATTATTATAATATCATTTTGCTATTCACTATGAATCGTTTAAATGTATTCTCATCAAAATCAGTGAATAATTGAGAGAGGAGATAGAAGGAAAAGTTAAGGTGCCACGTGATATTTTGGTTACTTCATTGGTTAAGATAGGAAGTTTCCTATCTGTTTATTAATATGTCTGTGATGTAACCTGGGATTTTAGGCATTCGAATAGTCATGTTTACACGTACCAGTATAACCAACTAAATAATATCCTTGTTTATAACACGAGGTTGCCATTGAATAGTGATGGGCGTCTTGCCGGGATTTACTTGACCTTAATTTGCATTCCATAATAGCTGAGTAAGCAGAATAGGAGAACTAGTTTAAAGACATACAGTCGTGCTGATAACATAAATGGCATTAAACGGAATTGACATGTCGGCTAACGGGCCATCAACACATTATCTCAGAATATTTCGAGCCGCTACAAAGAAGGGGGAAATTGTAACAACGCTAAAGGTAACAATTCCGCTAAGGGACCATGCAATATTTATCGTTGGGTTGGGACCGGTACAAAATGGCATGGGACAGGTACTTTATTTGTTGCGACAACCCATGAGGCAATACTTTTTTCCGCCTGTTTGCCATGGGATGTACACTTTTTTAAAGTTAATTTGTATACCCCCGCTTCGAAGAATTGGGGGCTACATAGGAATCACTTTGTCCGTCGCGTCCCGTCGCGTCGCGTCGTCGTTTTATTTTTTAACAGATAACAGTTACATGGTTGAATATTTGCTTTTCATTTTTGGTATGATGTGAAAATACATTATGAAACCCACATAAGGTTGCATTCCACTAATTATGCAGGCTCCATAAGGTTTCACTCCACTAATATTTACACAAGATTCCACAAAGATTTTAATTATTTGTCCAGTCATTTAACAGATAATTGTTGCATATGTTCTTTTTCTTCTTTTATGACGTGAAAATACGTTATAATAATAACCTCATAAAGTTATACACTACTAATTTTAAGACCTCATAAGGTTACAATTCACTCATTTACGTTGTGTCGCGTCTCGTCACGTCACGTTGCATTATTTAACAACTAATGGTTGCATGGATTGCATATTTGCTTTTCCTTTTTGGTATTTTGTGGTATTTTGTGAAAATACATTATGAAAATCACAAAAGGTTACATTCCACTAATTATATAAACTTCATAAGGTTACACTACACTAATGTTTACACACGATTCCACTAAGTTTTTAATTATTTCTCATGTTATTTAACAGATAATAGTTTCATATTTTCTTTTTCTTTTCTTTTTTATGATTTAAAAATATCTTTAAATTATACAAACTTCATAAGGTTACACTCCACTAATTTTTATGTAAGACTCAACGTACTTATTTACAAGTTTTATTGGGGGCTATGTAAAAATAATCACTTTCGAGTTATTTAGCAGATAATGGTTGCATGGTTGCATATTTGCTTTTCCATTTTGGTATAATGTGAGCATACTTAATGAAAACCATATACGTTTACACTCCACTAATTACATAAGTATAAGACCTCATATGATTACACTCCACTTATTTTTACTTAAGACTCCCCATATTTTTATTATTTGTCGCGTTAACAGATAATCAGATAATTGTTGCATATTTTCTTTTCCTTTTCCTTCTTTAATATTTGGGACTCCACATATTTTTTAATTATTTGTAATTGAGACTCCGCTCAGCACAAACTGCAGAGTATTCCCACGCATCCATATTAAGGAAATGATATATATTCTGACTGGACTCCAATACGGGAGTATTAATCTCCTTCGCATAATTTGCATTAAATTAGTGTTTTAGTTAATTTAAATGAAAATACAGAATCAGTACCACACATATTCAAACAGGTCACAAAGCTGGGTATTAATCAGCTTGCTTTAGTGATAGCTCTAGTTTTCTTTTGCAAGCAGTGATCTTAGACCATACAAGGGTGCTTATGGACCAGGCAATATTTATCCGGTCGTTTGGACAGGTACAAAATGGCATGGGACAGGTACTTTGTTTGCCGCAACAAACCATGGGACGATACATTCATTTTTGTTTGCTTGATATTGGACGTACAGTTTTTTTATATAACATTTTTATTTGCACCGGTCCCACTTCCCCGAAAAAGGTTGCCTGGTCCCTAAAGGTAGCAACCGCTGCTAAAGGTCACAATTTTAACGCTAAAGGTAACAACCTCCGCTACAGGTAAAAATCACCTCTTCCGTCAAAGGTAAAAAGGCTGACGCTAAAGGTAACAACTTTTTTCAATATCTACAGTTTCAATGAAAATTTAGTAAACGGGTTCTTTTTAGTTACTGTGGCACCTGTGGCGTAAGCTCTGTTATCTTTAGCATTGACATTGTTACCTTTAGCGGAATTGTTACCTTTAGCGTTGTTACAGACATGTAACATAGGATACATATACATCCGGGACCTGCCCTATCCTTATCGTCGAATAGGTTTGTGTGGTCTGTTAGTTGAAACAATATTTTTTAACAAAATTAATGTTTACAATTTACATGGCTATTCGAATATTTTATAAACATGTGAATATGATTCAGGAAAAGCTATTAGCTTTTTTAAATGTCTGTCCGAAACATAATGATATGATACATGACATTTGGAACAAAAAATGTGCTATGTGTTAGTGTTTAAACACTGAATTATTTAAACAACATTGTTGTGGATAAAACCTAAATAATAATTCCCACTTCGACTCAGGATACATGCAACATACGAGAGCTTTTCGCCTGAGGGCCCGAATTTATAAAGTAACTTAAGTGGAAAATATTACTTTAGTAAAACTTTAAGATTTTTACATATTTTTAAATCTTCTTAGTAACCTCTCAGAAACACTACAAACCATCTAGTTTAAGATAAATATTTAGCTGTGGATTTTATTTATCCGTAACCTTATTACCAATATTAAGAGAATGTTTTAAATCGATAGAAAAGGTGTTTAAAAATTGATAAAATTTGACTTAAGTTAAGATATTGCAAAGAAGCTTTATGAATACGGACCCTTATTGTTGCAGAAAAGAAGATATGTTAAGTGTTTCCCTATATAGTAAACATGTGACCCCTAGGATGGGGCCAAATTTGACCCCGGGGCCACCACTTGAACACAACTAGGTAGAGGACCATAGGATTATGCTACATGCAAAATATTAGCTCTCAATCTCTTGTTGATTCAGAGAATATAGCGTATTTATTGACAACGTATGTGCTTACATAAGATCAGAGAAGACTCGGAATATAATTGAGGTTGCATTGCCTTTACTATTAAACACAATCCATATATGTCCAATATGTCAAAAGGTAACACAATGCATGTTTACTAAATGCGTGTACTGAAAACATCTATAGGTAATTACAAGTAAGTTTTTATCCAAAAAGTACAGTGGTTACCCTAGCAATCGTCAAAAACGTAAAAGAATTATTTAAAACAATCTGACCTCCCGTTCGCATCTGAAATGTTCACTCTGACTTCACCGTTCGCACTTGTGAAACACATCTGACATTCCGGTTCGCTATTTTTTTTTACTCTGTCGACTTTAAAATGCTATAACTCGGATGTTTTCATTATTTCAATGAGATACTTTGTACAGTTATATAGAAAGGATTGGCGATATTGACAAGCGTTTTAAATTGAATTACAATTGCGAATATCAGTTCGTTATTTGTGTTTATTCTGTAAAAAAATTGCATTGTTTTTACAAATCTTTGGACATATATACAGGGTGATATACGCACTAACGTCGTTTTATTATCGGATTCTTAAAAGTGAAAGCTTCCTCTGTCATTCCTTTTCAAACCTGCATAATCATTTTCCAAACATTTTAGCAAAATACGCAACAAAAAGCAAAAATACTAACCCCACCATTCACTTGCAACAATTTCGCCAATCTGAATTCTCTGCGACCATCTGACTTCGCTGCAGCCGGTTGATCAGTGCGTTAACTGGGGTGCAAGTTTTGTCTTGTATGATTCCTTAGATTAGCGGATTAAAGCAATTACCCTCATTTCTAAGTTGCCTAAACATTGACCGAGTTTGGCGGTCGATAACTAAAACTAAACTAAAAAACTAAAAAAAATACTGTGATCGTTACACATTACTTCCAGCCATAACAGTTCAAGATTATCATTCATATGACCCCTCCTTACGGAACAGGGAAGGTTATCTTTAGCATAAATTAGTACACCACCGCCATGCCTTTTACGATCTTTACGAAATGGGTTTTGAAATCCGGTTAACTGTAATTGGTTATCCACTATTGAGGCTTCGAGGTGGGACTCGGTTATACAAATAATAGCATGAGATGCCGATTCATTTTCGACAATATCTAATTTTGGAAGTAGACTGCAGACATTATTGTGAACAATGGAAATATTTGTCTTAATAAAACCGTTACTCGCTCTAGGGCCAGGATTAGACAATACTTGCTAAGATAAGAAGTGTCACCTTAACAATTAGTTTAAATACGTCATTGACATTTTCACAACTCGTAAAATGGCAGTGAGATGTTTGTATAATCCATTTAGTAATTGGTTTTAGACAGTTTCATATTCACTTCATACAGTATTGTCGGTTAACGGGTCATCACCACATTGTCATGGATTATATCGAGCCGCCACATGTAGAGAGGACAGAATACAAAGGATTACGGGGACGGGGCCCTACTTTTACCGTTGGATAGGTTCCTGTGTTGTTATAACGTGCTCGAGAATAGACTACATTACTACACAGACCACAAGGTTTACGCCTCCGTCCGACGGTAGAGGCTATAGACACACCACCGAAGAAACACAATGACGTCACCGAGGCTAAAACTCGTTACCTCCGGATTCCAAGGCCACTGTGCTACTTACTGAGGCACACCGGCTTTACTAACATAACATCAGTATTATATAGCTAGATATATAGCTCATGTAGACTGTCGACATTTCCTATTTCTATATAATATGAAAAAAGCCACCACCCGAGCTTTCCCTTTTCAAAAGCGTAACATTTCACAGTTGCGGCCTAAAAGTGGGGATCAAACGCACTAAGTCAGCGTGAGGAATACTGCACCAATGCGACCCAAGAGTGGGGATCAAACATAAAGACGCCGTATCACTAAGTCAGCGTGCGGAACACGGCACCATTGCGACCCAAGAGTGGGGATCAAACGTCAAAACGCCGTATCACTAAGTCAGCGTACGGTACACTGCACTATTGCGATCCAAGAGTGGGGACCAAATGAAATGACGCCTTATCACTAAGTCAGCGAGCGGAACACTGCACTAGTGCGATACAAGAATGGGATCAAATGTAAAGACGCCGTATCACTAACCCAGCGTACGGAATACTGCAACTGTTGCGACCCAAGAGTGGGGATCAACTGTAAATTCGTGGGATAACTAAGTCAGCGTGCGAAACACTGCTGTTGCGACCCAAGAGTGGGGATCAAACGTAAAGAAGACGTAATTCGTCGGTTCACTAAGTCAACGTCCTGAACACTTCGATATTGTGAACCAAGAGTGGAGAACAAACGCCAAAACAAAAAACACCTGATCAATGTCAGATTGCTGAACCTACACTTTTGGCGGCCTGGGTGTCAAACTGTAATCACTTGATCACAGCACTAGGGCGCTTTATGTTAAGAACCAACATATATTGGTATGCCGGTGCATATATTCATATATTTAACTTTGATGTGACCATATTCGCCCAAAAAAACATACATTAGTTTATAAGTTTCATCAATGCATTTTATTTTTATTTCGAAAATTCTTTATTAAAAACTATCTTTATTACAATGGACAGCAAAACATTCTCACATCGTTGAGGGCCGTGTCATCTCCATTACCCTGTGGTGCCTCAATTTTTGTTTGGAGACCACAGATGGCCGATCCGTCAGGACAACTCTCGCTCCATCGTCCGAAGACGCCAAATGTTTCATGTCCCGTCCCGTGAGCAAGCTCCGCTTGTTGACCGCCCGAACATTCAAATTTGATGAAAGTTGCGGCTGTATCGTCTCCACTTCCCTGAACAGAAAATAGATGATATTAAAGTGAAATTTGGCAGTATTCATCCAAACGTGCGAATATTCATGGAGAACATCTCTTGAGATAATGATAATTTTGGCCGTTTTTTCAAAACGCGTTCTTGTTACTAAAAGGTTTGGAAACACTAAATGTGTGGTTGAATTACATTTAATTGGAATATAGTCGGACGCTACCGTTGCATTTGACCGACGTTAAATTAGTGTTATGTAACATTACTTGCTGTTTTTAGAATGTCTTACCTGTTCATTCTCCGCCTGCAGAGCAAATGACATCAGGAAGTGCCCTGTCGTATTAGTATAAAGATCTTCACAAAGATCGAGTCCCAACCAACTACCCCAGGTTCCTATCCCCGAGGTTACACCTGGAGCGGACATCCCCTTAGGCGATTCACAGTGAAGCTCGATACCATTCAGCTCCGTGTCATCTCCTTTAAATTGGAAGGTTTCTATCTGTGTATAAGAAGGGAGAACATTAAATATAAAGTACATTATTATTGTGGAGGTATTACAATTTCTAGCAATATATCTGACGTTACGTACGTTAACCGTCAGAAAACACCTCAACCATTAAGACGTCATTCTAAATTTCAGAAGCAAAACAAAAATGCAATTGAGTGTGATGTTTAAAGCAAAGCTACGTTCCAATAACACATTTAAACAGGCTGAAGCTGCATATTTATTTCCTTGATGTTGATGTAAGTTGTAAGAAAGTGTTTGTATGATGTTCAATCTCTCGGAAATCGTATATATATATATATATATATATATATATATATATATATATAAATCCATGTCAGGAAAGAAATCAAATATTACCAGCAGATTTATATTGTGCGAGATCAAAACCTGGTGTTTGGTACTTGAAACACCTCAAAACCGCGGATCTGCGGCTCTTGGTATCGATGATCTTCAGGTATTATCAATATAAACCCGCTGGAAATGTTTTTATTTCTTAAATTACTTTCAAGTTTAGGTTATGTCCATTTCTTCGACACTAGACGCCGTGGAGCTTTCATGTTTAGATCTTCATGACAACAGTAAGTAGGTCAATATGAATGATCTTGACCTACTTGTTGTACTTTGTTAAGTTACATTAAAGTTTTATATTCAAATTTGTTTATGAAGTCCATTACATAAATACCAAAATCAGCTTTGAAACTTCATACACACACTTGCATAGCCTTGCCTTCAGTATGTTCCAATAAAAAGTAGGCCAATTTGCTCGACATTGACCTACGTTTCGTATTCCGATAATGTAGTTGATTTAGTTCACAATGACAGCCATACAGCTTTCAAACTTCATGCACACTAAGAAGTCAGTCTTAATGATCTTCGCATACTTGCACACTTCATAGAATGTGTTCATGTTGACTTCAACATGTTTATAAGTAGTAAATTACGTAAAACTTCAATGTGTATATCTCAACTAAGAAAGAAACCGTTTTATTATCTAGTTGCTCAATGATCTGCGCAGACCTAGTGAACTAGAGTGCATTAGCAAAGAACCTGAAGGATAGCCTCGGACGCCATTGATCTATTACGTAGGATGATAGCCTTGGACCCCATAGACCTATATAACGAGGGAGATTAGCCTCGAACCCAAAGTAGGATAGTGTCGAACCAAGTGTACCTCTTATGAAGGATGATAGCCTCGAAACCATATGCCTATTTCGAGGGAGGATAGGCTCGAACTTAATGAACACACTACGAGGGAGGATAGCATTGAACCCCATAGACCTATTACGAGAAATATAAAAGTGTTTTTATGTCTTTTCCACCCATACATTTGACAAGATGACGACGAGAACTTGCTGAGAACTAATGTAATACAATACATTCAGACTGACTGCATGGTAATAACAATTTAGCGCAATTTCGCAAAAAAATAATTCATACCTTCATTTTGTATCCTGAAGCGAACGTTCCTTCCTCGCAAAACTGTTCCCGGTTCCAGTCGCCCCACGTACCGCCATTATCCACTATTAATGTTTTGGTCACAGTACGGTTGGTTATGTCTGGTGAGGGCGTGCTTGAGGGGTTGAAAATAAAACCCTCAGACAGCCACACATTGGCTAACAGCAAACTAAATGTCGTGAGAAAGTACATTTTCCAACTTACAAGCAAGTATATTGACTCTTAAATGAAGGACAGTATACGAGAAACAAAGGATCTGATAAGATTAACCACATTAGCGTCACTGCGCATATTGAAAATGCACTTAAAAACTCTATGCAAAGTTTTAAGATAAGAAAAGGCATGATTATTTCACACGGCACTCTTCCTAAACAAAAATCGCGGCAGTTAGCACTTGGAAAAATTGCACTACATACCTAGTCATATCTCAAATAGTTATAAAAAAAGAAAATGTTGTTAAATTACAAATATTAAAATTGTAAAAGTTGTGTACTCGATTTAAATAACAAATGCCAACTCGGTAACTCTGTCTTTACCACTCTTTATGTTGTGTCCTGTTCAATGGCAATATAATTGGTCATTTAATTCAGATAGTGGTAAAATGCCGACCTAAAGTGCCATTGCGTCCTGGTGCTGTGTTTTCTCAAGGTCCATTTTCTCATTTTCACACAATATATTAAATATACGTCTATCCATTATACGTGACCGCTAAAACAGGTTTGATTGCACATATAAAATATCAACAGATTTTAATACTTATGAGTGTTAGTAGCAAACAATGGTTAACAAGAGCTATACTGATTGATTGGTAATACTATGATCAGTTATTATAGATAATATAATTTCTTAGTATAAACCCCTCATATACATATGTAGATATATTTCTTATAGTTAATCCATTTTCACGTTATTAACTGAATGAACTTCGGAATATTTAGCGATTTATATAGTTTTTCCTTAAATCATTATATAGTATACATTCTAAAATAAAATGAAATTCGTCTTCCCATGTGATACAAGAGGAACATGTCCTTTCATTAACTGGTGTTTTAGGTGGCTTATGCCAACGCCCTGACTCTATATGTAACCTATGTGTTGACATTCTCAGTTGTGACAAGACCACACGGAATTTTCTGATCTTAACAATATCTAAGTAAGATGTATACGTAAACTCGTGGAACAGCGAATATGTGTTAGCCCTAGTCGATTCATGTAGGTGAAGGCATTTGCATGTCCTACACCTGTATAACTAAATTGCTACACTTATCAGGACTACCGTTACCATAAACTTCGAAAAAAACTTTGCAAACTTTTATTAAACTCAATCCTAATCTTCTTAGAAAAATAAAAAATAACCGAAGCACTCTTCCGCAACACGGACTATCACAAACTGACTACTATGGAAACTTCTATGGATACTTGATTTACAGCTTTGTACAATCCTTGGTCACGTTTATCTGTATCAAACTTATTTGAATATGTAACAACAACGACGTCTGCCTCAATCGTGAAATGTGTGTGTGTGTGTGTGTGTGTGTGTGTGATGTCTTGTCTTGCCTATTATTCGTCTTTGAAGTTGTTCTTTGTTTCTGTGTGTGTTTGTGGTGGACTGTCGTCCGTGAATGATACTTTTCCTGTTTGATTGTTAAATCTGTTGTGTTTTTTTCATATCGGTGGTACCGTGATGTTTGCTTCTTTATATGTTTGTTTTAAATTCGCAGTTTTGAATGTCTGAAGTCTGTGAATGTCTGAAGTCTGTGAATGTCTGTAAATGTCTGAAGTCTGTGAATTTCTGAAGTCTGTGAATGTCTGAAGTGAAGTATGTGACTGTCTGAAGTCTGTGAATGTCTGAAGAAGTCTGTGAATGTCTGAAGATGTCTGTGAATGTCTGAAGTCTGTGAATGTCTGAAGTCTGAAGTATGTGAATGTCTGAAATCTGTGAATGTCTGAAGTGCGTGAATGTCTGAAGTCTGTGGATGTCTGAAGTATGTGAATGTCTGGCGGCTGTGACTATATGGAGTGTGTGAATGTCTGGAGTCTGTGGATGACTGAAGTATGTGAATGTCTGTGAATGTTTGAAGTCTTTGAATGTCTGAAGTCTGTGAATGTCTGAAGTCGGTGAATGTCTGGAGTCCGTGAATGTCTGAAGTCTGTGACTGTCTAAAGTCTGTGAATATATGAAGACTGTGAATGTCTCAAGTCTACGACTGTCTCAAGTCTGAGAATGTCTGAAGACTGTGAATGTCTAAAGTCCGTGAAAGTTTGAAGTATGTGAATGTCTGAAATCCGTGAATGTCTGGAGTCTGTGAATGTCTGAAATCTGAAGTCTGTCAATGTCTGAAGTATGTGCATGTCTGAAATCTGTGACTGTCTGAAGTCTGTTAATGTCTGAATTCTGTGACTGTCTGAAGTCTGTGAATGTCTGAAATCTGGAAATGTCTGAAGTCTGTGAATGCCTAAAGTCTGTCAATGTCTGAAGTCTGTGCATGTCTGAAATCTGTGACTGTCTGAAGTCTGTTAATGTCTGAAGTCTGTGACTGTCTGAAGTCTGTGAATGTCTGAAATCTGGAAACGTCTGAAGTCTGTGAATGTCTGAAATCTGGAAATGTCTGAAGTCTGTGAATGCCTGAAGTCTGTGAATGTCTGAAGTCTTCGAATGTCTGAAGTTTGTGACTGCCTGAAGTCTGTGACTGCCTGATGTCTGGGAATGTCTGAAGTCTGTGACTGCCTGAAGTCTGTGAATGTCTGAAGACTGTGCATGTCTGAAGTCTGTGAATGTCTGAAGTCTGTGAATGTCTGAAGTCTGTTATGTGTGAAGTCTGTTACTATCTGAAATCTGTGAATGCCTGACGTTTGTGACTGTCTGGAGTCTGGGAATGTCTGAAGTCTGGGAATGTCTGAAATATGTGAATGTCTGAAGTCTGTGAGTGTCTGAAGTCTGGGACTGGCTGAAGTCTGTGAATGTCTGACGTCAGTGACTGTCTGAAGTCTGTGAATGCATGAAGTTTGTGAATGTCTGAAGTCTGTGAATATCTGACGTTTGTGACTGTCTGATGTCTGGGAATGTCTGAAGTCTGGGAATGTCTGAAGTCTGGGAATGTCTGAAGTCTGTGAATGTCTGACGTCTGTGAATGTCTGAAGTCTGTGAATGTCTGAAGTCTGTGACTGGCTGAAGTCTGTGAATGTCTGACTTCTGTGACTGTCTGAAGTATGTGAATGTCTGACGTCTGTGACTGTCTAAAGTCTGGGAATGTCTGAAGTCTAGGAATGTCTGACGTCTGTGAATGTCTGACGTCTGTGACTGTCTGAAGTCTGTGACTGTCTGATGTCTGTCACTGTTTGAAGTATGTGGCTGTCTGAAGTCTGGGAATGTCTGAAGTCTGTGACTGTCTGAAGTCTGTGACTGTCTGAAGTCTGGGAATGTCTGAAGTCTGTGACTGTCTGAAGTCTGGGAATGTCTGTAGTCTGGGACTGTCTGAAGTCTGTGACTGTCTGAAGTCTGTGAAAGCTACACTTCATGCTCAACATGTGTATCTACTTTTGTATATAATCAAACAATCTGTATTATTATACACTATTTTAAATACATAGTTTTCATTGGCTAAAAGGCAGTCACGTGTAAGTCATTAGAACTTTTGACTTTAGAACGTTTCCTGTCCGGTTCAATCTGGTTTTGCGGTCAATAGTATTTTTTTGCAGGTCAATAGTCTGAGAATGACGTTACGCTTTCCCATGACGTGACGTCGTGCATGTAAACAAGTAAGCAAAAAGTAAGCAAACTAATGGAATTTATACGATTCAATATAATAAAACAACATCTACTTCTGTTTATGTCAACGGTTAAAACTGCATCTCGGTCAATAGTTCACTGCTGAGGGTCAATGGTCATACCCTTGGATTAATAGTTTTAACAAATGACCTCAACAGAAGTCGATAGTTGTATAATATTGAGTGTTCTGAAAAAGATGGAAAAGGGTAAATAAATTATCAAAATCGGTTGTTAAACAAAGAAGGTACGATCATTTGAAGGTTATTCTAAAACGGATATGGAAACCGCCGGTTTGAGAAATACGACGTCATTTTTCTAAATTGAAACATACGACATAAATATCCTTTAAAAGGAAGAAAATCATTTCAAATTATGCAAAATACTTAACAGATAATTTAAATACTGAAAAATGGATCCCTTAAAGCGAATACATTATTACATTTAGTATAGTTATTTATCATACACATGCTGAGATTTTCTCTCCTATAAATCAGTAAATTATTATATTTATAAAATATTCATATGTGGTTATAGATGGCCTAGTTCTTAGTACTGCGAGTCCCATAGCCGTTACAAAAGAAATGCCAAGTGTTTTCAATTGTTCGTCATTCCTTCATTAATCTGCAATATGGTTAAAGGGAGTACATCGAGCTCTTAGTGGGGTCTAAGGATCCAACGTAAAATTGACAAATGATTTCTTTTGGGCTAAAACACATGAATAAACCTAAACTTTACTCCTTATTTACATGGAAATCCTGCCTTAGTTACGCACCAGTCTTAATTTAAGCATTTTACGCATGGTTTCATTTAATACAAATGGTGAATTTATATTTAAGATGTGTAAACAAGACGCTAAGATCATATTTTGAATGACATGACCGTTTTATTTGTGTGTGTTTTTATAATGTTAAATCCTTTATTAAAATTATGAAGCCCTTTAACTATATTATTGGCGCATTATAATCAAAAATTAGCAATATGCAAATACATAATTTGCTCTCAAAAAATCGAATAATTATTAATAGTAAATGTAAATATACAATTAACAGAACGCCGCGAGTTATAAAACAGTGTCTGTGTGAATGGTCGAGACATGAGTATTATACCAATACCTCGTCAGTTATTCATGTGATTGTTCGTCTGTTATTCATGTAATGGAATCGTCTGTTATTCACATTATGGTATAGTCTGTTTTACATGTGATGGTATCGTCAATAATTCATGTGATTGTTCGTATGTTATTCATGTGATGGTATTGTCTGTTATTCATGTGATGTTATCGTCTGTTACTAATGTGATGTTATCATCTGTTATTCATGTGATGGTATCGTCTGTTATTCATGTGATGGTATCGTCTGTTAGTCATGTGATGGTATTGTCTGTTATTCATGTGATGTTGTCGTCTGTTATTCATGTGATGGTATCATCCGTTATTCATGTGATGGTATCGTCTGTTATTCATGTGATGTTAACCTCCTATTTATGTGATGGTATCGTGTTATTTATGTGATTGCATCTTCCGTTATTCACGAGATGGTATGGTTGTTATGTGACGGCATCGTGTTATTTATGTAATGTTAACGTATGTTATTTAGTGGAATCGTCTGTTATTCATGTAGTGATATCGTCCGTTATTCATGTAATGGTATCGTATCTTATTCATGTAATGGTATAGTTTGTCATTTATGTTATGGTATCGTCTGTTATTTATGTGATGGTATAGTTTGTTATTTATTTGATGGTATCGCTTGTTATTCATACGATGGTAGTTTCTGTTATTCGTGTAATGGTATAGTCTGTAAGTTACCTGATGGTATCGTCTGTCAGTCATTTGATGGTATCGTATTCTATTCAAGTGATGTTATCGTCTGATATTCACTTGCTTTCTGTTTTTCGTGTGATGATATCGTTTTTACGCACCTATAAATTATAATGCTCAAACAAGGGCGCAGGGAGCCCTTATGATATGCGTGGCGGGGTATTTTTAAATCAAAAGTCAAGACATGGCTTTATTATTGTTCTATTAATATGATTTAGGTACAGCAGTACATCATCACATCATTCAACGCCGTGTCGTCGCCTTCTCCCTGTGGATACTCAACCTTTGTATAGATACCGCAAATCGCACTTCCTGGATCACAGCTGTCACTCCAGTCTCCATAACTACCAAACTCGCCATGGCCCGGGTGTCGTGCCAGCTCAAACTGTGTTTCAGTAGCATCAAAGTCGCGACAATGAAACTTGATGTAATTTGCCGCCGTGTCGTCGGTACCAGGAAGCTGCGAATAAAACAAAAACGTTATACACATTTACCAAATAAAGTTATTGAACAGTCGTTTTGAAATGAAACATCGCATTTGTATATTTCCCAAAGGACGTACGTTTTATTTGACTGATATTTCCAGTATTTCATTGGTTTGCATAATGATAGTACCTTGATTTTGTTAGAATAGGATACAACAACCTCGTATTTGCAACATCTCGTAAACTGCTTCGCAGCATTCCTCGAATGTATATCGAAGGTCACCATATTGGTTACTTCATACGAGCATGACGCGCGTCCGAATCCCGCCAAAACGGATTGGCATTCAAAATTAAAGCTATCTTCAAAGCTTTGCTATGTCACTTAGTCGATTGCTCCATCTATAGTTTAATTACATGAAAGCAGTGATATAACCTTCATCTGTAGCGTAAATAACAAATATGCAACGCTTATCATGCATCAACACGTGTGGCAGCCCGTCATATTGTTTACAAAGCAACAGTGCGCTATTTTATGTGCCGTTGCCTTCCAGCTAACAAAATGTCAAGGTTTTTAACGTATCGAAGCTGCGATATACACAACATCATCTGATTCAGAGTCACTACATACGTCACGTCGATGTCTATGCTTATCCATCAGGGTCATAACGCTGAAGATGTTCATGGGATCATATGATCCTATGTTACGTGTAAGTTAAGCAGCCATTAAAGTGCTGTTCGTATGTTACGCGTAACTTAAGCAGACAATGAAATGATGTTCTTATGTTATGCATAACATAGGCTGACGTTACACGTACGTAACTAGCAATGAAATGATGTTTGTATGTTACGCGTAACTTAAGGAGCCAGTGAAATGTTGTTCTTAAGTTACGCGTAACTTAACTTTGATTAGGCCTGACGTAGTAACTTATGACCCTGGCGACCAGCACGGCATAATTTACGTTACATAAACTGTGGTTACGCGTAACTTAAGCCTATGCTACGCTTAACGTAAGAATATAATTGCATTGCTTATTTATGTTACGCGTGACATAATTTGGTTACAAGTGATATCTTAAGCGTTACGACCCTGTTAGCTAACCACAGACGGTTTAGTGACGTCGCTTTAATTGTTCGGCGCCCCTTGAGGGCGCCGGACATACTGTGGTAGTAGTTTGACCTTAGGCATGGGGAATCAAAAGGACTGATAGTTGAGTATGTTTGGATTGTAATTAAAAATGTTTAAATGGCATTTAAAGCATGCTATAAAACGCACCAGAATAAGATATAAAACACAAGAGATAAAACTGCTTAGCGATTTCTTGAATTTCTGTAAGAAATGATGCACCAATAATTCAAAAATTATACAAAATCATTTCATTAAAACGATGTCTCCCTGTATTTTGACTGAAAACGAGTCAAATGCGTAATACGAATTTTAGAAAAATTAACGAAATTTATCGATCGTAATATCTGCGTTTCAAATGTTTTCACATTGTTCTCGTTTTTAAATCGTTTTGATTAATTATTATTGCCAAATTACATTAAATGTTGCTAAGAAATGAGAAAATACGATGATATATCGGAAAGTTTTGGCATTTAAATTTCGTTTACGGGAAATCGCTAATTTTGTAATGCTTCATTTTGACTGTCAAATGCAGACTAATGTATTGAAAACGAAAGTAGATTTATGAGCGCAGACTCGGAATCAAAAATATTCCAAATTATGCGACTTGCAGTCGAAATGGTGTTATGAAAAGGGTGTAATAGATTTGTTTGAACCCATCCCCCTTTACTTTTGAAAATCCCCCCACATTTTTAGAGGAAGGGGGGAAAATCCCCCCTGCTTTTTAGATCCTAGATTGGACACTGCATTTTATATTGTTTTCTAAGCTGAACTGGCTTGTGCAAGATCAGCTTTACCATAGGCTGTCATCCATCTGTCTTCTTCTCAGTAACCAACACTGAAATTTTCATGAAACATTATGTTAAGCATCTTAGCATTGACCTTTCAAGTTTGTTCAAATTGGGTGGATCATGTCATTTACTAAGTTATAAAATTAACTTATGTATAACCTTACCCTTACCAAAAATATAGGCTTCTGGCGACTATTTGCTGCAACTCTGCGGCAAACATTGCTGCAAAGCTGCGGCAAACAAGTTTGCGGCGATGTTGCGGTACACTTTTATCATGCAAATGAGGTCTGCGGCAAAGTTGCAGCGAACAAATATGCAAATGAGGTTCTGGTGATGTTCCGGCGATGTTCAACGCAACTTTGCCGCAGACCTCATTTGCATGGTAAAAGTGTGCGGCAACTTTGCAGCAAACTTCATTTGCATAATGCTTTTAGCTGTAATCTTCTGGCGATGTTCGCTGCAACTTTGCATCAAACTTCATTTGCATAAAATGTTTCTCTGCACTGTTCTGGCGATGCTTGTGGTGATGTTCGCTGCAAAGTTGCGGCAATGTTCGCCAACACATCGCGGCAAAGTTCTTCAAAATAAATAAGGACTGAAATTATGAAATGGAACAATAGTGCGCTGTTTTAAAAAAACATATTTAGATCAAAAACATGATTTTTTTTCAGTAAGATGGACTGCACCAAATTTAAATAAATGGAAAAGATTTAAATAAATCTACACTAAATAAATTCTCTCGATTTAAAGTATATCCTTACGGTTTGTTATGGGGGGTTGCGGGTGTCCGACCAAAGTTGACATTTCAAAATGTCTCGTAAGGGTCCCATGCCTAGTTAGGAAATTCCTCACGGGTGTATGTCTCACGCCCAGTGTTTTACATGTGCTCATGGCGATGTCAACCGCTGTCATTTCTACTTTACTCCCATTTTCATGGAGATGTCGGCCGCTGTCATTTCTGCATTACTCCCATTTTCATGGAGATGTTGACCGCTGTCATTTCTGCATTACTCCCATTTTATGGAGATGTCGACCTCTGTCATTCATGCATTACTCTCATTTTATGGAGATGTCGACCGCTGTCATTTCTGCATTACTCCCATTATCATGGCGATGTCGACTGCTGTCATTTCTGCATTACTCCTATTTTCATGGAGATGTCGACCGCTGTCAATTCTGCATTACACTCATTTTCATTGAGATGTCGACCGCTGTCATTTCTGTATTACTCCCATTTTATGGAGATGTCGACCGCTGTCATTTCTGCATTACACCGATTGTCGTGGAGATGTCGGCCGCTGTCATTTCTGCATTACTCCCATTTTATGGAGATGTCGACCGCTGTCATTTCTGCATTACTCTCATTTTCATGGAGATGTCGAGCGCTGCCATTTCTGCATTACTCTCATTTTCATGGAGACGTCGAGCACTGTCATTTCTGCATGACTCCCATTTTTATGGAGATGTCGAGCGCTGTCATTGCGCATTACTCTCACTTTTACAGAGATGTCGACCGTTGTTATTCCTGCAATACAGTCATTTCATAGAGATGTTGAGCTCTGTCATTTCTACATTACTCTCATTTTTATGGAGATGTCGAGCGCTGTCATTTCTGCATTATTCCCATTATCATGGAGATGTCGAGCGGTCATTTCTGCATTACTACCATTATCATGGAGATGTCGAGCGGTGTCATTTTCATGGAGATGTCGAGAGCTGTCAATTCTGCATTACTCTCATTTTCACGGAGATGTCGAGTGCTGTCATTTCTGCATTACTCCCATTATCATGGAGATGTCGAGCGCTGTCATTTCTGCATCACTCCCATTTTTATGGAGATGTCAAGCGCTGTCATTGCGCATTTAATACTCTCACTTTTACAGAGATTTCGAGTGCTGTTATTCCTGCATTATCTCCTTTTCATAGAGATGTCGACCGCAGTCATTTCTGCATTTCTCTCATGTTTATGGAGATGTCGAGCGCGGTCATTTCTGCATTACTCCCATTTTCATGGAAATGTCGAACATCATCCTAACTGTAGCAGTCCAATAGGCACTTGGTGCCTGGATATCTTAGAATCAGCACCAGACCCTTAGGACAGACCGACAAACATAAATATAAACATTTACCAATTTTCTTTTTAAAATTTCAATAATCTCAGTTAAATTTTTACCTGTCCATGTGCTTGAATACCCATTTTATTAAATTGTTTTCTTCCTGTGCCAATTTTTTTTATAAAACTGTATATTTTTGTGTGTTTTTTTTTAGTTTTTTTTACGGGTATAAATAAAAATATCATGATCATATTCACAAGTGCTATTAAATAGCAGATTCATTTCAAATTACAACTGAAAAAGTCGGCATTACCACTGTTAGTAGCGCACTGGGCTTTGAATGCAGAGGTCAGTTGGATCCTCAGACAGTACCATGTTGTCTTTAAACATGACACTATTTCTATAGCGTACACCCTTTATAATGATTGACATGCAACATTGTGTCTTATTGTCCCTCGTCTCCAGCCACTAATTCAAATGAGTAGATTATCAGTTACCTGTATAGATGGTTCATGTGATACAGTACTAGGTTTAATAACAAAACAAAAACAATTAGTCTAAAACTGATCCTCTGTTGGCCCTTCATGGCATAAAAACGACGTTAACAAATCAAACAGATATGTGAAGAGCATTGTCCATTAATTCTTGGCTTACTTAGCTTTCTCTCCAAATGTTTCAACAACGACTTTGTTATCACTCGGCATTCATCACCTTATCTTTCCATAAACTATTTATTTAAACCTAATGCAGTCAATTCATTTAACACATTTTAAGGAAAGTCCTGCAACGAAACCGTTTGGAAAATTGTCTGAATGACCTAGTTAATTCAAAATACATTTAACCAAGTCAACATAGCATCGTTTGTTAATATTATGTCCATGACCACTAAATATACCAAGGTTTAGTACTGATGATAAGATAGTTAAAATAACTGATAAACACGTGTACTGTTATTTAATAACGTATGTTTTAATTCTTCAAAATTTTGGCGCCGAATTGATGCTTTGCATCAAGTTTTTCTTGTTTCCTATGTAAACAAACCAGTTGAATATACTGTACTGTACGGTGTACTGTTAGGGCCATGTTACCATCGCATCTTACCATCGAGCATCGACCTAGTGCTCGATGGTAAGATGCGATGGTCGATGGTAAGATGCGATGGTAAGATGCGATGGTCGATGGTAAGATGCGATGGTAAGATGCGATGGTCGATGGTAAGATGCGATGGTCGATGGTCGATGGTCCATCGCATGGTGATTGAAGTATGTATGTTGTAATTGTTGCATACATTTTATGATGATGTACAAGTCAATAAAAGTATGTTCTGTTCTTTTCTATGACAACATTAATTTTCTCCTATGTTTAATTTCTAACATGACCACCGACAGAAAGCGATTCGCACTTTTTGGTGTCAGACTGGTAATATTTTATTCCTAGATTTTACTGTTCATTTTGACATTTTAGGGTTTACTGACTGAATTATAACATTTAATCAGTTATAGTAGGAGGGTCATTATTTGAGAAGTGCATTACGGCGTCAGTTGACCTTGTGGGCCCAGATGGATGTGTGTTTAAGGTAGATATTTGAAAGGAAAATATGTGAACGCATATTAATATTTTAGTATGAAATGTACACGAACGTGATGAGTGATAGTTAAAAGCGTAACTGGTTAGTGAATGTTTTGTTTTTGATTTATTGTTATCGTTAACAATTTTTTCTATAATGAATCTGATGTCCAACTTTATTTTTGATAATTAGTGCTGTACTAATATCAAACTAATTATATTATCATCATCATTATCATGAGCATCATTATGTTTATCATCATCTTCGTCATCTTCTTCTTCTTCTTCTTCATTATCATCCAATGCAGCAGAAGCAGCAGCATCCTCATCATATCAACAGCATTATAATTAGCATAACCAACAGCGGCAGACGCATACTGTATACTGCTTCCATTCACAATCATTTCACCATTTTCACTATCATTAGCATAACTAGCACATCCTCATTTGCCCACTCGAATATCCCTACCATTCACAGGTTAGTCAAGATCATCATTCCGCTGATCATCTCAGTCAAGAAGACCAATGTCATCATCACTAACTTATTCATGTAGACCATCCATGCATCCCCATTTCCTTCAAGACCTTCAGAATGTCCATCATCAAGCTTTACACCAACACACCCAACCACACCACACCACCACACCCGACCACACCCTACCACCCTCGCCATCACCCAATAGTATACCTGTTCTTCCTCTGTCTGTAAGGCGAATGACGTCAAAAAATGGGAGAGACCGCCTTGCTTGTCACAGCTTGTCACGTCAGGGAACCAGTCGCCAAACTCACCCACAGTTGATGTCACATTCACGTCTGACTTACGCCCTGTAAGCGTCTCACATTGCAGCGCAATACCGTTCAATTCAGTATCGTCTCCTCCTAGTCGGTATGATTCTATCTGGAAGATCCATGACAGTTATAGAAATGAAATGTACATTTTATAGACTTAACAAAATGTAAACAGTAAACTAATTAATGTTCAGTTGCACAAAAGAAATATAAAAAGATCGGACAGGAAAAGTAGCAGTCAAGGAGGACAGTCAACCACAAAACACAGAAACAAACACGCAAACAGACAAACAAGAAGGCAAAAGCAATAATAAATGCAAACGACGTCACAAACACAAAAGGGTTGACAATAGGGCTACCGCCTTAGAACGGTCAGTGGCAAAGTGGGCCACTGGGGGGTTTAAACCAGTTCTAGGGTGCACCAAACCTCACACTTACCCTACTGTCATCCCATTAAAACAGGACAGTGTAAATAAAGAAATCCCCGCCATGATCTAATCTCTAACCAACAAGGCAGCATCAATAGGCAATACAAGTAAAACACAAATATGCTCGTGTAAATATAATACAAAAAAACAATAGCCTAGAAAGCCACAATGAAGTTTCTCAATGACTTGGCAGAAGCCAGAGCAGTAAGAGAATAAACCATTAAGGGCACGACATGAAAGATCATGGACAAATATCAAACGCCACCGTCCCAATGGGCTTTAGGTAGGCGTCATCGTGGGGTCCACAGCCTGTCCGGTCATCGTACAATTAAAGAGGAAAGCATAGTGGCGAACTGTAAAAGGGTCCACCACCAAGCATGCAGTACGTTGCAAAATGATAGGGTCATAACCTCTTTTGATAAACTTTTTAACAAGTTTAACAAAGATAGTATGAAAGTGATCATGACCAAGAATCTTACGAAGTTTATAAATCACATCACCATAGAAGTCAGGTTGTGATAGTCCATGTCGCAGAAGAGTACTTAAATTACTTTTATATTTGGAAAGAAGATCAAGGTTACGATAATGCAATTTTGCAAAGGTTTTACGAAGTTTATGGTAACGGTAACCCTGATTGAGTAACTTTTTAGTTATACAAAGATTACGATTATTAAAGTCCTCAACTTGAGTACAAGCTCTAGAAAAACGAATAAGTTGAGACACATACACCCCATAAGAAGTTGCTCGGGGAACATGCCCATCCAAGTGGGGATAATTAACAATGTCAAAATTAAAATCATCTCTCTTGTCATAGATTTTGCTAATTATTTTACCATTTTCAATCCAGAGATCTAAATCAAGAAAAGAAACGTTATTGTCAGATATATTAGCTTTGTTAAGCTGAAATTCTTTAGGATAAATATAATTAACCATAGTTGGAAAGAAAGGGTTGTCAATGTTCAATATGTCATCCAGATACCGAGAGGTGTCATTAAAGGCTTCAATAACATCTGCCTGAGTATCTGGTGAAAGACTAAACATGAAATCCCTTTCATAGCAAAATAAGAACAAATCTGCGACAAGTGGTGCACATAGGGATACCAACAATTTGTCTATAAACGGTGGTTCCATATTATCTAATAGGAAGATGAGTGCTTCACAAACTTCATAGCAAATTCACATAGTATAAGTGTCTAAACTACCGTTAGTAAAAAACGCTTTTATATTATTACTTGCCAAAAATGTAGTATTTTCTCTAGCGAATGTTTTTTTAATAAGAGAAATTAGCTTGTCTTTAATAAGGTGATGTGGTAAGGTTGTATATAGTGTAGAGAAGTCATAAGTGCGTATGATGAAACATGACCGTTATTGAAAATTTTATCAAGAACGTCTCCTGAATATTTGATAGACCAAAATAAATTAATCCCAGAGTTTTCATAAGTTTTATCACAATATAGTATAACGTGATCTTTAACGGCAGTAAGACAAGAAGTTAAAAGTTTGGAGATGTTTGTTGTGGTGCAGGCACTAGAATTCGAAATAAAGCGACCCTTATATGGATTTTTATGTAATTTAGGAATCCAGTACATAGTAGGCAGTTTATTTTGCTTATCGTTTACACCAGCCTTGAAAGTAGTGCACCGAGGGATATGTGCGGAAACAACATCATCCTCAGTAGAATTAACTGGAGTATATGAATTGGTGCTGCCGAGTTCCAGAAATAAAACATTGACGTAATGTAGGCGTCAAACAATAATTACATTATTAGCTGCTTTATCTGCAGGGACTACAACAAATTTATTATGAAACTCCTGAATTCCCGATTTTAAATTACGAAAGGAAAACCTAGGTCTCGGAGGAAGTAAAGAGGGGTTAGCATTATAAAAGTTAATACGTGTATCTATAATTTTCAGAATTGACTTTTAGTGAGTTTGGGTCCGCATGTTCTCTACGACACCATTTGATACTAAAATCGTCAATGGAGTGGGCGATCTGGGCACGACAGGCATTAAAATCAATAGTTGAAGGTTATCTATATTTAGGACCTTTCGAAAACAAATGCCGAATACGTTTATCAATAATATCAAAATTACCAGTGATGACATGACCTGCTGAAGCACAGCAAAATGTTGATGTGTTGCATTCACATTCCTTAGGAGTATTATGTACTATATCAAGGTCAGAAACTGTTTTGTTGTAGTTGAAAATAATATTTCTAATAGGCTTTTTATACTTATAACAAATTACAGGACTTTCGGAATTTTTGAAATATTTTGGGATAGAATCAACTACATGAGTATCTCGAAAAATACTAGGCATGTCATTGAAATCAATACCTTTATTAATATATAGTAGTTTTAGAAAATGCCTGACGTGATCAGACTCCTTGTCAATATGGGGTCGGAGAACATGTTGTGTATAGCTTTGAACTATGGAAGCAGGTTATACAAGGGATATGTACGAATGAATATTGTGTCGGCTTCCTCGTCGATCAACTTTAGTGATGAAATGGACAAAGAGGTAAGCCGTTAAAGCATAGAGTGCTTTCCAGACAGATCAGCGACAGAAATAATTACACGCGATTTACGTTTGATGTTACCATTACGCCTAAGACCATGAGACCTAGATTTACGCTTTCGAATAGAAAATATAGAAAAAATGTCAATATTAGGATCTTTAGAAATATTTCCTTCTTGATAAATATTGTCATTAAGGCCGAGTGGATAAGGTGTCTGTAAGTTTTTCATCCACTTAAGTTCTGCAATTTTATTTTAAAGCTTTTAGTAGCATCATTATCAAAAAATATATATTCAACCGGTTGAACAGTTACGTTATTAAAATTATGACCTGACTGACGAAAGTGTTGGTACAAGTAATTTTTTAACTTTTTAGGATTGCTTGCATTATATTTGTGTTCACAAAATCGAACTTTTAAGGATCGACCTGTTTGTCCAACATATTGTATACCGCAACTTGGTGCATTTCAAGTCAGAACATAAATGACGTGAGATGTACGTCAATCAATATTTGAAGCTAGACATACGTTAAACAATCTACCATTAACAGCTGATTTAATGGTGGACTTGCAAGATAAATAATTGCAACAATTGCACTTATTAATAGAGGGAAACACCCTGCGCCTTGAATGAACTAAATGATAGTTATATAATAATAAGAGTAGGTATAAAAGTCGAACAGGATATGTAACAAATTACAATCACAAACTCAAACGGGTTGACAATAGAGCTATAGGCTTGGAACAGTCAGTGCCATGTTTGCCACTAACCGTACCATTGAGGTAGCCATATTGTCAACCCTTTTATGTTTGTGGTGTCGTGTCGTTTGTTTCTATGCGTGCTTTTGGTTGAATGTGGTCATTGAATGCTACATTTCCTGTTCGACTTTTATATATACTTTTTGTGACAAAACAAGTGCTATTTGTGTTTGTTGCTTCCAAGCCCTTTTCAGTATTTATTGACATTGACACGCTGTGTGGCGGCCGTAACATGTAGCCTCGACTACAGATCAGTTGTGTTATTACTTACTTGTCCTTTGGGATCATCAAGCCCACTTTTTGAGACTTTAAAGTAAGATATCACTTAAGCCG
Organism: Cyrtodaria siliqua; assembly: GCA_037043455.1. Lineage (NCBI taxonomy): Eukaryota > Metazoa > Mollusca > Bivalvia > Adapedonta > Hiatellidae > Cyrtodaria > Cyrtodaria siliqua. Next base: position 323,246 of record JAWPHD010000712.1, on the reverse strand, counting down.
GTGCTAAGAGGCTTGAGAGGTGTTGTACTAAACCTTACCTCTCATGAACAGACTCAATAAAACCGAGTGTTTTATCTCTTGTTTGTTGCTTCCAGGGAATCCCTTTTTCAGTATTTATCTATATTCCTTGTCTGTAATTTAGTCATATGAACGTGATGAGTTTCCAGTCCCTTATCGGTGATGATCGGATAACTCCGGTTGGACAACATCATGGATAAATAAGTGATCACAGGTGCGAATATCTCGTCTCCAGACAGACCCCACGTGACCATTGACCAGTGTCCAAGAGTTCGGATAGTTGAGTACTAAATACTTACTTTTGCGTAGGCTCCTTATCACTCTAACTCTTACAATACATTTATGTCCAAAATAAAATCTTGAATAAAAGACTGCACTGCCTTTTAATACTTACGTTTTTACGATTATCTCGGAAATGCGCAATGCGCCGCTGTTGAACAACAAACATTTAGAAGCATTTCGCTAGTAGTTCGACTGTTACCTGTTATACGTAGGCTTCATAACCTCTGCTCCAAACTAAATTCCATTATGTTTATTTCGCCAATTGTTTTCTCGTTTAGGGCAAAGCGTTTTGCTAGAAACTGGGACCATACGCCACTGCCCATGGAATGGTCTGAAAAGACCTCATTGAAGGTTCCATGTTCACCGCCATATGTATACCATCTTCGGGATGGCTCAAATTTCTGTACTATTGTCTTTTTAAATATTGAGTTCTGCTCAACCCGGGGATAGAGGGCTTGAACTGTAGATAGCATTTTTCACCACCGTTCATGAACAGTCTCAATCAAAGCGAGACTGCAATATTTTTTGGCATTTATCGTGTTCGACGATTTCCAAATTTCTCTTTCATTTTTTTTTCACTAAATAGTTATTTTTCAGTCGACAGTGGGTTTTTTTTAACAATAACGAGTGTTACATGAGAGGAATCAATTCTTTCATTTTGCATAGTCCTCTTTTTTGACTGAGTACAGTTTATTGCATTTGGTGGACGTACATATATAAGCAGAGCCTCTTTAAATAGCACAGCACTAACGTTCAAACGTTTGACCAAAAAACGAATGACACCGGCGTCTAGCGAGGTCGTGTAAGATTCTAATTATTTATAAATCATCGCTTGACTCAGGCGTACTAAGCTATCATTGAATGCCTTATATATGGGCACAGATCGAACATTCAGTGCCTTATATGTGACACAGACAGAACAGTTACAAGAAGAACATGTTCTTCATTTGTGTACCATTAGTAACAGTATTATGCATATGCACAGGGTTTGTCATGCATTGTTTTACTTACATTCATATTGTATCCTACAGCGTATGTTCCAGGTTCACAAAACTGCGGCTTATCATTATACACTCCAGTATGATAATTATAGTTATCCCAGGTACCCCATTTACCTCCGTTGTTCACCGTCAGCGTTTTTGTCACATTTCGGTTGCCCATTGGCGAATCAGTATTAAAAACAAAACCCTCCGTCAGCCATAACGAGGCCACCAGCAAACAGACAATCTCCGAAAGTTGCATTTTAAGTAGTGGAATAATGTGTAGTACTGCCTGACGAAATGTTTAATAGCAACTCTAATATATATCTTATATCACACAGGCTCCTGGCCGCGGAGCTTGTTAATGTAGTTAAGATTGTAGGTAATCAACTTGTCGCCGTTATGACAAACTACCTACTGATATCACCCTCATACCCTTATGACGAGTATTTGCTCGTATTAGATGAGAAAAACATTTTGCAATAGTTGGATTGGACAAATAGGTGTCAGGTTAGGCAAAGCTCTAATTAAAATAGCATAGTTGAGTTAACCTTAAAAAGGTACTCTATGCGATGTGAAAGCAAGCCGACTATAATGTTCGTCTGTGTAAATTTACCAACTCTACTATGCCCTATTTAGTTATGTTTGATTGGTGTATATTTTATGAAAATGTTTGGTTTGGTAAGCTCAGTTTTTTTAAATAAATCATAAGTATTAAGTAATATGGGTATGTATAAAGAGAGCGTTAAGTGCTTGCAACGATTCTGATATTCATCTTGGAGAGCTGCTTTCTTTTCTGTAGCACCTGCATGGAAATAACGAAGAAGCCACAAACTATCAAATTGTTTTTCAAAAGTGTTCTCGTTTCATGATGAACTGTTCATCCTCTTTAAATATAATAAGATCGGTCTATAGTATTGAAATTTCTTATTATGTTTTCCAGACATTTTTTTCTCAGTTTTATTTTATAAATTTGTGATATTATACCATTTGTGTTATTAATGTGTTTGAATGTTATTTGTAAATGTCACAGGGTTAAGTGGGGTTGTAATAAGCAGAGTCGAAACTATGTCTCGAGGTCAAGTCATGGTTTAATTCTGTGAAACAGAGAATGACTAATCAGGTTATACATTACTAACTTGATAGCAAAACTAACAAGTTTTGTTCTTTCAAGAACGGAAATGGCGACTACCACATTTAAGTAACTTACAATAATTACCTGATGGAATGACATATGTGTAAATACAAAATCATAAATTTACAGTAAACGTGTTTACATGTTACGGCTCATTGAAGCATGCCTTCGGACTGATTTTAAATCTATGGCGGTAAACAGATTGCATAGGCCAAATGAACAAAAGAAAAAGCTCCTCATCTAATTACAGAACCTAGAACAAATGTTTTACAGAATACAAAGGAAATACCGCAATACGTAATACTGGGTCATTGACCTGTAAAACAGAAAAGGAATATCACGAGGATGGTTCTACTACGCTACTTTATCAGTAATGACATTATGTGACCTAGGATATTTGGCAATCGAATAGTCATGTTTACACGTACCAGTATCACCAACTAAATAATATCCTAGTTTATAACATGATGTTACCATTAAATAGTGATGAGCGTCTTGCGGGGATTTACTTGACCTTAATTTGCATTCCATATCATCTGCGTAAGTAGCTTAGGAGAACGAGTTTAAAACCATACAATCATGGTGATAACATAAATGGCATTAAACGGAATTGATATGTCGGCTAACGGGTCATCAACACATCCTGTAAAGGTAACAACCGGCGCTTACGGTAACAATTTCAACGCTAAAGGTAACAATCTCCGCTAAAGGTAACAACTTTTTTTCAACATCTACAGTTTGAACGAAAATTGAGTAAACGGGTTCTTTTTAGTTAATGTAGCACTTGTTGCGTAAGCGCTGTTACCTTTAGCGATAGAGGTAATTGTAACTTCAGCGGAGGTTGTTACCTTTATTATTGACATTGTTACCTTTAGCGGCGGTTGTTCCTAAAGGTAACCCACAATCTTTTGTTGATTCAGAGAATAAAGCATATTTATTCATGACAACGTACGTGCTTCTACCTAATTATGTTTTATTATTGGTTGCAGTTAGTATTTGATGCGAATACAGAGAACTTAAAAAGTAGAATTGCAGCATAGTACGTACATATTTGCACACTGCGTTAAGGTAGACAATTTGAAAATTTGACCGTTGGCCGGTTCCACGCTAGGACAATTGAATGCATTTGCTTCAATATATGCGCAGTTATAGCGACCGTTTTCAAGACCATCAGATGCAGAACTCATTATTTAAAGCACGGTCGGTCTTTAAACGAATAGAATTAGATGAATTTTACAGTTACAATAGAGCAGCACACCCCACATGCGCCATTGTTAATATGATCTAAATTGATATCACGGAATTAACATTATATTGTGTGACGTTCGAGTTGCACAGGACGCATCTGTTCCTTCGTACATACCACCTGCTACTTATCCCATGTATCACTATCACAGGACGCATCTGTTCCTTCGTACATACTACCACGGACTTCGAGCTATCTGTTGCGGATAACTTGTACACAATGTATAAAGAAGTTCTCAAGACAGTCATACAATTCATTGGAGAAGGGCATACCAATAATAGTTTTGAGATGTGGAGAAATGTATGGAAGCCCATGTCTAAAATGATTAAATTGGTAAAATGTATATACAATTATAGCATTATTATTATATTTTCCAATAAAATGTCTGCTGATGTCGCGTTTAATTCCTTTAGTCAGTAATATTCATTTTTCTTAATTGTTAGCGCCTTCACATCCACCCACCCGCAAACTAAAGAGAGTTAGTGAGGAACATAAATTGCTGTGGAAACATAGGAATGCGCACTGTCGCGGAACGGGCCAAGGTACCTGTGTACATATAGATCCATTTCTACCCGATTATTTCTTTTAATTCCAAAAGGAAATTGTCGAATAAGAACTGGTCTTTCGAATAAAAACTGGTCGTTCGGTAACAGTTGTTGTTTTTTCTTAGTTTGCATACAGGCCTAATAACAAACAGATTGGACGATGTGAAATTTACATGAATTTCATGTGGAACATTGGGAACAGTTCATAAAATGTTGCCCAACTTTAAACACTTGTATCTTGAAGAGTTTATACCACAAACACACACAGAAACAGAGAACAACTTTAAAGATGAATAAAAGGCAAGATAAGACATCACAAACACAAAAGGGTTTACAATAGGGTTACCGCCTTCAAACGGTCAGTGGCAAAAATGGCCGCTGGGGTTTAAACCAGGTTCTAGGGTGCACCAAACCTCACTCTTACCCTATTGTCATCCCAGTAAATGGGACAGTGTAAATAAAGATATCCCCACAGGTTATAATCTCTAACAAGCAAGGCAGCATTACTAGGCCATATAAGTAAAACACATAAATGATCATGTATATATAATATAAAAAACGAAAGCCTAGAAAACCATAAAATAAGTACTCAATGACTTGGCAGAAGTCAGAGCAACAAGGGAACAAACCATTAAGCGACAAAGTTTTATTTTTGCAAAAACCCATCACATTTAATTCTTCTTCTAATGATAGCATTTTCTTTACTCTATCATTTTAAACAAAAATGAGTTCAACGGAAACTTTTACTCTGTCAAATCTTGTTTTTTTAAGAGAACAGCCAAATAGAATGAGATTTTTGTCTTTAAACAGCTTGTTATACAACTCCTTATGGTGAAAATAAAATAAAAAAATATTTAACGAATCCTCATCAAAAATAATATGTTTGTGGTTTGCATAGTAAATCAGTTATGTAACCCCTTATTGGTAACGTGGCCAAATGTACTCAAGTCAAATTTGCGCACCGGTGAATCATAGCTGTTTACTGACGTCCGTGGATGTTCCGACAACACGTGTGAATGTACATACGCGTGGCGTGGCGGTGTATTTTTAAAGTCCATTATCCACCATCAACAGTCACAGTTGAAATAGATGTACACCGTTTCTAAACCTACTAGAGACGAGGCATATATACATACTGAGCAAAATAAATTTAGCCTATAAAATGCATGTCAATTTCATAGTCGAGATACAAAGCTGTGTATGTTCGGGGTCAATGATAAAGAACATATATGACATATATAATGATAAAAAGTCAAACTCGGTGATAAAAATAAATCAAATATGTTGGGAACATACTTTTATATGTTACCGATTATCGTTCTCATTCCAATGAAAAGTGAGATAATTCTAAAATTACGATATTTGGAATGTTTTATTTTTTAAAAAATAACACATTTTAGAGTTTTTTAAACAATGACAGAATGGGCAATTCTTGTCACTGCCAAATATTAAATTTGTTGAAAGCTATACGTTTGTATAACGAAATAAGTTGTTTTTAATATATGGGAGTTAATACGGATATTTCGCTTAGAAAATAATAAAATAAAACTTTGTTTTGGAAAATCACATCCTTACCTAGCATTTCTAATAGCTTCAAACAATGATATCAATGTTTATATGTTTTATCTATGTCACTAAGAAGTCGTGCTAAACTTTTTTGTTCAGATATATATAACAAAATCTTTTTTGTTTCCCCTAGCTTTCGACCTAGCGGTCTTCATCAGCGTCGTTTATTTGTTGTATATACTCTAAAACGGAAATAATCAATAAATTTAAAAATAGAAATACAGTGAAAATATAACAGTTTGTATTTCACTGATACTTCATCATTTCGCATTGAGATTTCCGTTTCCGTGTATATACAACAAATAACGCCGCTGATGAAGACCGCTAGGTCGAAAGCTAGGACAAAAACGAAAGATTTTGGTATTTAAATATATGTAAATAGAGACTTTATATATATATATATATATAACTTACATATTCTGAAAATCCAAACTCTATAGACACACTTTAAAGCGCTTTAACCAGCCAGTTCAAACGCCAAAAATGGTTCGTCGATTAAGAGTTACCAACTCATAATACATTTTACGCATATTTAATCACGGGTATTTTAAGAACCCGTGATATAAACCTATACTTAATCGGCACAGAAGCATTATTATATGACCTGACAACTTGGATAGAGTTTTGATAAACGATTTTGTAGTGTAATATTGCCGTTACTTTGACGGGTTAGTTTCTTTAAATCAAAACACCAAGTATAGTATTATTTATTTACTTTTTATTTGTTCTTTATATTAATATGACTAGGTACAGCAGTACATCATCACATCATTCAACGCCGTGTCGTCGCCTTCTCCCTGTGCATACTCAACCTTTGTATAGAGACCGCAAATCGCACTGCCCGGATCACAGCTGTCACTCCAGTCTCCATAACTACCAAACCCGCCATGGCCCGGGGGTCGTGCTAGCTCAAACTGCGTTTCAGTGGCATCAAAGTCGCGACAATGAAACTTGATGTAATTTGCCGCCGTGTCGTCGGTACCAGGAGGCTGCAAATAAAAAAATGTGATTTAACAAAAAAAACTAAAAACTAAAAAAATACATGATACACATTTACCAAATATATTTTAATGAAGATTCGATTTTGAAGTAATTAACTGCATTTATTTCTCAAGGGTATGCATTATCTTTGACGTCGACGTCCTGTGTAAACAAACAAGTCCACTATTCTGTACCGTGCTATAATATGTTACGATCATACTTTTGAGGTAAGTGTTCTGGAAGCTTGCATTATCTCTAGGATAAAGACTCTCATGAGATCCTGCAGATATGGCATGTCCACTCTAGGTGTTACACATTTTCAGAACAATTTACTCGAGCGAAAATCCTATTGTAGAGTATGCTAAATGATAAAATATTAGGGTTTATGAGTGGAATACAAATTGTTATATTTTCACTGTCATATTTTACTGCGTCAAGCTGCTCATCATCTCCATCACTTGAGACCAATGTCATCAGTAAAAAAGTAGAAATGATGAACATCCCCTTCATCCCTATTTCCTTCAATACCATTAGCATCGTCTTCACCGTGCCCATCATCAATGTGTATATCAACCACACCACAACACCACACACCTCGCCATCACCTAATTTAATACCTGTTCTTCCTCTGTCTGTAAGGCGAATGACGTCAGAAAGTGAGAGAGACCGCCTTGCTTGTCACAGCTTGTTACGTCAGGAAACCAGTCGCCAAAGTTTCCCTCAGCTGATGTCACATTCACGTCTGACTTTCGCCCTGTAAGCGTCTCACATTGCAGCGCAATGCCGTTCAATTCAGTATCGTCTCCTCCTAGTTGGTATGGTTCTATCTGAAGTTTCATGACAGTAATACAAATGAAATGTACATTTTAGAGACTAAAGAAAATAAATGTAATCAGTAAATTAAGGTTCAGTTTACTATGTTAGTTAACTATTCAACATATGATATAATTATGTTACTAACATTTGTAGGGACAAATATTACTTGGGACAAGTTAGTTTTGGCATAGGATCACCCCAACCAAGCGAGTCCCAAGTGTTAACATATAAACGTTTTGTTATAAATCTTCATATCGTTTGTATTCTATATTATTTTTTGATTAACATTTGTCATTATGTAATCCTCAATATAATTTAAGGACAATGTTTAGATCTTGGCCATTTTTTAAAGTCCCGCAATTGAACAATGTATGTATTTTTTGCAATGTTTAAGTTTAGTTGTATTATTTTACAAATGTTACGTTATACACATGTATTAATTGTTTATATAAATATGAAATTCAGAATATTAAACATTAAGTAATTATTACTGTTCTGTTTTATGGTCCTTATATTATTTTTTGCAGTATACGTTTTTAATCGTCGACATTCGACATGTTCGTATATTGTCGTTTACTTTCAATAAAGGGGCTGTACCTATACCAAAGCGAATTTAATGTAAATATTAAATGCACGATATTACCGTCGTTTTACGTAAACATCGCTATTATATGAGTATTCTGTGAAGAAACAGGTGTTATATTCTTTATCTGTAATTTAGGATTTGAACGTGGTGAGTTTCCAGTCAAGGATTGGTATTAAATTATCGGATATCTCCGGTCGGACAACACCATGGATAAACAAGTGATAGCGGAAACCAATGAAGTTGATCATAGCCAAGAAACATTGGACGTACTGACCAATCGGCGGCATGGATGAATGTCTAGAAAATACTCGTCATTACCAGGAATACCTAAAGTACACATGTGCGAACATCTCGTCTCCGGACAGTCCCCAATTGAACAATGACCAGTAACCATATATAACTTGAGAGTACTACTGACTTACTATTGCATATTCTCCCTACCACTCTAGCTCTTACCATATGATCAAAATAACATATTGAATAAAAGACTGCCCTGTCTTTTGATCTTTTTAAATTTTCCGGTAATTTAAGTTTGTTGACGAGTATCTTGTAAATGCGCAATACGCTTCAGTAACAACAAACATCCGGAAGCATTTCGATAGTAAACGAATATAACCGGAAACTATTCGTATTCGGCTTCACTAAAACAATTACGAATACAATGCAAATATTCGGTCTTTTTCAGTTGACCTTTAATAACAATAACGGGTATTGTCATACTGCAAAGAAAATTCTAAGGATTTCATTGGTCAATGCGCCGTAGACATGAGCCCATGTCTACGTCTCGAGACGTGAACATAGGACGAATTCCCCGCAGGTACCCAATTACTCAAATACACAAAAACAAAATGGCGACGATAACGTTGCCGATTCGTTTTGGAAACCGCCGATTGTTTCCTTCCTATCGCTTTTCTGCTCTTTCCACTGTGTGTAAAAGTCTGAAATAATCGTAAGTGTATTTTTTTTGGCAATTTTACAGATAATAAAACATTAACATAGTGACAAAATACGTTGATTTTATTAAAAAATCCTCCAAATTTAACGACGTTAGAGCGATGACGTCACGAAGGTAAACAACGTCTAGTTAGAGGCACGTTACGGGGAAATTGGCGCAATAAAAATGAAATCGTTTTTTTGGCTGTTTGTTTTCTTAAATAAATGGTTACAACTTTGAAGTATGACAAATTCGTTATTAGGATTCTTGACAGGGAACATGGGCTTACATTCCCTGCCTGGAAATATATATTCCAGGCAGGGGATGTGAGCCCATGTCCCATGTCAAGAATCCTAATAACTAATATTACATGAGGAGAATCAATTGTCTTTAACTTTTTCATACTTCGTTTTATGACTGAATACAGTGTGTTTCATTTGGTGAATATACGTACATAGGTAGAGCCTCTTTAGTTAGCACAAACAGATCAAACAACCTTTTGACCAAGGACCGTGTGCAGTTCATATTGTTATTAATGTAATCACTTGTTGATAATCGTACCGAGTATTCAATGCCGTCATATGGATACAGATCGAACAGTTGCAAACAGCAATTTTTCTTCATTTTTGTACAGTTAGTAACGGTCGAGAGTACCTTTGTAAACAATAGGCTGAATTTCAGACATCTTTGCTAGGGAGTAATAGTATTACGCATGCGCGCATTGTTCTACTTACCTTCATATTATATCCTACAGCGTATGTTCCGGGTTCACAAAACTGCGGCCCATAGCTATAGCCTCCATCATGATAATAGTAGTAGTCCCAGGTACCCCATTTACCTCCGTTGTCCACCTTCAGCGTTTTTGTCACATTTCGTTTTCCCATTGGCGAATCAGTATTTAAAACAAAACCCTCAGTCAGCCATAACGTGGCTACAAGCAAACAGACAATCTCCGAAAGTTGCATTTTAAGTAATGGAATACTTTCTAGTACTGTCTGGCGAAATTTTTAACAGCAACTCTAATATATAGTAGCATCGGTCAATGGCCAATCTTACGACACACAGTCTCCTGGCCGCGGAGCTTGTTGATGTAGTTAAGAATGTAGGTAATCAGTTATCACCCTCATCCCCTCATGACCAGTATTTGTTCGTATTAGATAAGAAGATAATTTTGAAATAGTTGAACAGAGTAAGCACTAATTAAAATAGCATAGTTGTGGTAAACTTAGAAAGGGACTCGATACGATGTGGAAATGATATGGCCATAATAAGTCTGTGTCATATAAAATGACCAACTATTTTTGCTCTGGCTTCTTTCAAGTCATTGAGTACTTTGTGGCTTTCTAGGGTTTTTATATATATCATATATACATGAGCATTCATGTGTTTTACTTATATCGCCTATTTTGGTCTAGTGGTAGAGCGTTGAACCCATGATGCAAAAGTCGTGGGTTCGATCCCCGCCATAACCACATGTATTGTGTCCCTGAGCAAGACACTTTATCTGCATTGCTTAGTACTGGTTCTACCCAGGAAGACAATCAAGGAGTACCTTAGAAGCAAATCGCTTACAACAGGTATAGAATTTAAAAAATAAAAATAGAAATAAAATAAAAAAATAAAATAAAAAAAATAATTTTATAATGACTTGAGTACAACACATACAAAGGGGCTGGCGTGGCGCAGTCGGTAGCGCGGCGGATTTGTAACCGGAGGCCCCGGGTTCAATCCTCCGTGGTGCCACTGAGTTCCGTCGGTGTGTTCTTGGGCAAGACACTTTACCTCGTCCTTCGGATGGGGACGTAAACCGGGCGGTCCCGTGTATCGGTCTATTCGATGATAAGAGTAGGGCAGGTTCCCGGATTCCTATGTATCCTACCCCTCTCTCTGGGGCGGCTCTAAATAACCTATACTGTGTTGATGAGCCGTTAAACAACATTCAATTCAATTCAATACAACACATACAAAGTCATTATTTTGGAGATATTCATTGCCAGTTGCAAGATATATTACATTAACATGAATCTCAAAACGCATGCTGTCTAAATACGAACATTATATTAAAAACAATTTGTTCTTATATACTAACAAACTGTCTTTTACTGAGGGTAAATCTTTATTTTATTAACATTCATTTTCTGCATAATATCATATACTTGATAGGAATATGCTAACATATGGTTTTATGTTGATTTTAACTACACGTATATCACCATTTGTTAATTATTTCTGTCTTGTTTAGTTTTTATGCAGATAAATACAGTATTTCTTGGTTGTATCAACATTACCAGCTAGCTCATGGTCAACGATGACCACATGCTGTGATCATGGTCAACGATGACCACATGCTGTGATCATGGTCAACGATGACCACATGCTGTGATCATGGTCAACGATGACCACATGCTGTGATAATGGTCAACGATGACCACATGCTGTGATCATGGTCATGGATGACCACATGCTGTGATCATGGTCAACGATGACCACATGCTGTGATCATGGTCAACGATGACCACATGCTGTGATAATGGTCAACGATGACCACATGCTGTGATAATTGCCCATTAATGTGCAACATTAGCATGCTTCCATATCATTAAACAAAGTAACTCGCAGGTTGATCAGGGTTTACAATGTCCGGTTGCTGATAAGTCATTTTCTCAAAAACACCCATTTGTCACATAAATGGAATGGTCTTATTTCAAAGAGAAAAAACAGTCCATTATATATATGCAGCGGGTTAAGGGTTAAGTAAATCATTAGTTTACTGAACGACGTGAACAACGCATATTGTATCATTTCCAAAATATATATTTTTTGAGGAACAGGAAATTGAAATTAATTATTTAAATTGTACACCGTGATTTAAATAACGTAAAGTTGACAAGTATTAAATACTGATACGGGAGATGCTTTGGAAGCAACACAACCAAGAGAATAAAGTAGCAGACTCGCTTTTATTGAGTCTGTTCATGAGAGGATTATGTAACACAACACCTCTCATGCCCCACTAGCATCGGCTTAAGCGGTATTCTACTTCAAAGCCACCTATATTGGGTTCGTTAATTCCAAATTACCAGTAAAAAATAACACTACTGAAACGTAGCACGGGACCACCTTTTACATCTGCACTAAACGATAAACTCAATAATTTACAATACCCCTTCATCTTTCTCTGGGGCGGCTCTAAATAACCTATAATGTATTGATGAGCCGTTAAAAAAGATAAAATTCAATTCAATTTACTTTTCTCTACCCAATACGTTATAACACCACCTTACACTCGATCACATAACGTTGAGACGCCCCCTGCGGATACTATGGCCTTGCGGACACCATGACCATAGACACCATGCCCTAGGCGTACTCAAAATTGTATTCAGATATATGCAAGCAGGTTTAAAGTCAGCATGATACTGGATTAATAAAATGAGATGCAAATTGTAATGCTTGATAAACACTACAAGATTGCCGTGTGACCCTTTAAAGGATGTAAACGCTCACAACAAGCTGTCATGTATAACTAGTAAATACGTAATAAATAGCGACTTCATACGATTGCTTATCTGTGAAGGTCATGGGAACATTTGTGAACGAAATTTGATTACTTGAGCTCAAGTCTAAGAATAGTTCTTGTATGTTTGTATGGTGTTTTAAGTCATTTTCAACAAGGTTATAAATGACGGTCGATTTTTTGTGTTGGCAGACCACCCACTTTTCCTGGGTAGTACCAGTACTGTACACCTCACGCCATCCGTAAGAATCGACACTTTCTCACTTACAAGTTGAGCTCCCAGTGGGATTCGAACCCGCAGAGGTGAGAGGCGAAGGTTTAAAACGCAACGGAGTTAACCATTCGGCCACGAAACCTGAAGTGGTTGGCGAATAGCATGTTTGTCATCATAAAGCTTCTTAGCAAGATCTTAAGTCAAAATTCATCAATTTTTTAAACACATTTTTCTTGATATGTTTATTAATGCTATGGATTAATACGACTCACAGATTAACATGTATCTTAAATTAGATGCTCTGTAGTGTAGCTAGGATATTTGAAAATATATAAAAAAAAATCTTAAATTGAGTACCATTTTTTACTTAAGTTGTTTTATGAGTACCGGCCCAGAACATGATGTTAGTATTATCTGTGTAAAGCTACTTATTCGTCTGTTTTTGAATAAATTAGAATACAAAAAAAATCAATGCAACGCAATACAGGTTATGTAGTGCAAAGAATGATATGAACGTTTGGATCCTAGTATTTGTATATATATTATGGAGACCTCATTTTACTTGGTAGCGTGATGATCCCCTAACGGAAAGGTGACGTGTTCTAGTCTCGATCATCCAGACCTCTCGCGAGACTTCCCTCTAAGAAGTCTAGCGCTCGCAGTCAGCTTGAGTGTGTCTGGATGATAGAGACTAGACGTGTTCGAGAACATCGCGCTGGTGACGTCGAAAGCGGCTAGGGGCGTCAACCGTTCGGTACCTGGTTATTAGTCTTGATAATTGTCGACGCTTGATTTGATATACAAACGTCTTGACCCTTTTTGCAAAAAATAAAATTGAAACCTGAACCACATGTCTTTAATTATTATTGTTTTATTAAAGTACGTTTGACCATTTTCCTCTTTTTGTATCCGGTCTATGAGCGATGGAATATTGCTGAAAACGGTAATAATTCTTCAATGCATCGTTGGTCGGATAGGGATGTAAACGGGAAGTCCAGTGTATGGAAGTATAACATCCGGGCTCTTACAATAATCATAAGAATCTATTCAACAGTAAGAGCAGGTTCCCGGTTTCCAGCGCATCGTTCCCCTCTCTCTCCCTCTCTCTGTGGCTTGACAAAACCTACGGTCCCTTACATGTGAACAATTGTATTTCTGTGCTGATGTGTACTTCTAGCACGTCGTGTTACAAGGTAATTGTAATCAATATGTAAGGCATGTCAAGGTATTTGAACAGAAAGAAGCGAGGTCGCCCACATTGATTTAAAAGGCTGGTAGGAAGAACTGATGGTAAAAATCGGGAAGAATGTAAGAAAAAACGGTCGTGGCGTGTTTATGTCTCCGTGACAACATATATTTTTTTCAATAGTGTTTTAACACTCGTGACTTGATATATTATTATGTTAACTACTTGTCTCTCGGCAGCTATTCTTACGCTTGCGTAAAACCTTGCTTTTACTCGTAATTACTTGATATTGTGACCCAGCCGAGGGGTACTGTAAAAAAACTGACGTTTAGAAGTTTACCGCACGTATGATATAGCTTACTCGTATACCGGCTTTAAATAGAGACCGCATTACAAATGTACTTGTATTCACTATATATAATGCTTATACATATACATAACAAAGGCATAAAATCACTGATTCATACCATAAAATAAAGACAAAACAACTTAAAGTAACAATGTGTAAAATTTGTCGACGCGGAGTATCGTCTCGTTGCCAAGCTCCGCGGAGAATCATTTTCATAAATTCGCTATATCTATGTCGAAACCCATATTTCCATGATCTAAATGACTACTGTCTATGTTTTATATCACTTATCTGTTATTGGTATGTATGAAAGGTCAATACAAGACATTATAATCCCAAAAATTGACATAAAAACAGCAAAAATGAAAAAACTCCGCTGAGAATCATCTCGGTAAAATAACTTTCTTTGATTCTGCTCTCAATCCGGTAAGTATTACACAGGAAAAATATCTAGGTACGAAATTCATCTGTTTTACATATGTGCCACATATGTATTCTACATATGTATTTCATATTAAAAGAACACATATGTAATTAATATGAAAAGAATACATATGTAATACATAAAAGTATGAAAAATTCAATTTCCATGAATATTCAAAATTCCAAATTTCCAAATTCAAAATTTCAAAATTCAAAATGTCAAAATTCAAAATTTCAAAAAAAATTCAAAATTACAAAATTCAAAATTCAAAAATTTCAAAATTCAAAATTTCAAAATTCAAAATTCGAAAATTTCAAAACTCAAAATTTCAAAATTCAAAATTCAAGTACAAAATTCATCTGTTTTACATATGTGCCACATATGTATTCTACATATGTATTTCATATTAAAAGAACACATATGTAATTAATATGAAAAGAATACATATGTAATACATAAAAGTATGAAAAATTCAATTTCCATGAATATACAAAATTCAAAATTCCAAAATTCAAAATTTCAAAATTCAAAATGTCAAAATTCAAAATTTCAAAAAAATTCAAAATTACAAAATTCAAAATTCAAAAATTTCAAAATTCAAAATTTCAAAATTCAAAATTCGAAAATTTCAAAACTCAAAATTCCATGAATAATTTGATTTAATAATAAAATAATTGTTGCCTTTTAGGTTCGGTCGATATGTGTATTTATCGACTTTTCTCAGGTCGATAAATACAATGTCTTATATCAGCACCTGTGTTAATATGTTCAATGTCTTATATCATTCTGTGTACATGTGTTACTATGTCCAATGTCTCATATCTGTGTTCCTATGTCCAATGTCTATTATTTGTGTTAATATATCCAATGTCTTATACCTATGTTACTATGCCCATTGCCTTTTACTTGTGTTACTATGTCCAATGTCTTATACTTGTGTTAATATGCCCAATGTCTTATATATGTGTTACTATGTCCAATGTCTTATACCTATGTTACTATGTCCAATGTCCAATGTATTATGCCTGTGTTAATATGTCCAATAGTTCATAATTAGTTCTGTAGTGTTGGTGCTTCCTGTCGTGATACAGGAGATGACACAATACTAAAATCTGATTAACCAAAGAAAATGGAATGATATATGGGAATCTTGAAGCCTGCTATTACTGTTCAAACGATTACAGTGCTTTGTGGGGTATAGAATCACTTGGGTAAAACGACTAATTTTAAAATGAAAGGAAAATGTCTATTTAATTTCTGATTTAGATCTACCCTTTTAATTGTATGATAGCAAAATTTCTAAAATTATTGTCCTGAAACTGTGATTTTTTAATAGGCGTTTTTGCACCAATATTTACATAATTTCATTTTATCCTTAAAAGTGCCAAACTTCAACAAGTTACCTTTATTGATGATTGCAATTTGACTTTTGTCCCTAACATTTGTTAAAACAGCAAATATTTATTTCTGAGTTTATTGTGACAGTATGAATTTTTCGTTTCAAAAACACACTTCATTTAGGTAGTATATAATCATTTTTAGCTCTACTGGCCGAAGGCCAGCAGAGCTTATGGGATGCCGAGTTGTCCCTCGTCCGTCCGTCGTCGTTAACTTTTGTCTCGTTAAGACAATAGGGCTTTCATTTTTCATCCCATCTTTACCAAACTTTGCCAGGTCGTTAATATCAATGAAAGCTCGGACAACATCAATGAAATATCGAAAACAAGCCAGATCGGACCAGTAACAGATGAGTTATGGCCCTTGATTTAGTTAAAAAAGCTGTATGTTGGATCTTTAAGACGATAGGGCCTTCATTTTTCATCGGATCTTTACCAACCTTTACCAGATTGTTAATATCAATGAAAGCTCGGATAAGTTTGAAAACCAGCCAGCTCGGACCAGTAACAGCGGAGTTATGGCCCTTGATTTAGTTAAAAACGCTATAGTTTTCCTCATTAAGACTATAGGGCCTTCATTTTTCACCCGGTCTTTAGCAAACTTTACCAAATTGTTAGTATTAATGAAAGCTCGGACAAGTTTGAAAACCAGCCAGATCGGACCAGTACCAGCTGAGTTATGGCCCTTGATTTTGTTAAATATGATATATTTTGCCTCGTTAAGCGATAGGGCCTTCATTTTTCATCCGATCTTTAGCAAACTTTACCACCTTGTTAATATTAATAAAAGCTCGGATAAGTACGAAAACCAGTCAGATCGGACAAGTAACAGCGGAGTTATGGCCCTTGATTTAGTTAAACATGCTATATTTTGTCTCAAGACGATAGGGCCTTCATTTTTCATCCGATATTTACCAAACTTTACCAGAATGTTAATATCAATAAAAGCTCGGACAAGTTCGAAAGACAGCCAGCTCGGACCAGTAACAGCGGAGTTATGGCCCTTGATTTAGTTAAAAATGCTATATGTGCCTCGTTAAGACGATAGGTCCTTCATTTTTCATCCGACCATTACCAAACTTTAGCAGATTGTCAATATCACTGAAAGATCGAAAAAGTTTGAAAACCAGCCAGATCGGACTAGTAACAGCGGATTTAAAAAAAAAAAATTAAATATGTTTATTTGTATATATATATATATATTTTAAATTGTTTTCATTATTTTATTTATTTATTTTTTTATTTTTTTGATTTATTGATTTTTTTTTTGATTTTTTTTAATACTTTGAATTATTTTTTTTTTTTTAAATATTTTTTTTTTCCTTATTTTTCAAATTTCAAAATTTCAAAAAAAAATCAAAAATTCAAAATTCCAAAATCTGTTAGATAAAACAGCATTTTTGAATTTTGAATTTTTTAAATTTTTATATTTTTAAATTTTGAATTTTGAAATTTTGAGTTTTATTTTGAAATTTTAAGTTTTCAAATTTTGAGTTGTGAAATTTTGAATTTTTAAATTTTGGAATTTGAATTTTGAGAATTTTGAAATTTTGAATTTTGAATTTTCTTCACAATTTATACAAACACTATATGCATTGAATATATATTAGTTTCATATGAAATACATATGTAAACAGTTCATATGTGTCACAGGTGTATTACTTTGATGTGTAAAAAATATTTGGTGTATCATTTACATATGTGGCACATATGTAAATGATATTATGCACATATTGTATTAATATGAAAATCATAAGAAAGGAATACATATGTGTCACACATCTAAACATTTTTCCTGTGTAGCAGAAGTGAATATTAACCGAGTCTTTTTACCATTGATTGCCATACTTTAGGAACAATTATATTTTTATGGACTGAAAATTAGAGCTGAAATGCATGTGTTTACCCATCGAGTCGAGACGTCGATTACTGGGCTTGAATGAGTTGACTCATCATTAATCTTATCACGTAAAACTCGCGGTCTTATGCTATTTTTGAAGACTAATTGCTAATTTAAGGTTGCTTTCATCATCAAGCATTGACGATGACACTAGTATGCAAAGAAAGAAAACTGCAAAGTCATGCCGTTTTACATTTTAAATACGTATTTGAATGGCGATAAGGACGAAAATTACAACTCAATAGTTTTCCAGACTTCTAAAACAAAGGGTGCGGTTACACGGTAAACTGGTAATATAGGGCGGCTAATACAGAACGTGTTTTGAAATATTTAGTTATTTAATGATGATTTTATCCTTCTTAATGCAATTTGAAATGAAAATTAACACAAATTCAGAGCAATTACAATAATAATAAACAAGTTATATATACGGTTATTTATAGGAGGCCAATAAGACCACTTCAGTGATCAAATGACGTTTGAGACGACCCCTTACTTTAGCGCGGATACGATGTCTTATGCGGACACAGTGTGCTATGCTTCATAACCACCGCGGTCTCCTCGGACACAATGGCCTATGCGGAAAAAAAATAGCTCTGCGGACACAATGGCCTATGCAGAAAAAAATAACTGTGGATACAGTGTGCTATGCGGACACAATAACCACCGCGGACATCTTTATCTCCTCGGACACAATGGCCTATGCGGAAAAAATAACTCTACGGACGCATATGGCCTATGCTGAAAACATTATATGCGGACACAATGGCTCCCAAGGACAAAATGGACTATGCGGAAAAGAAATAACTCCGCGATCACAATGGCTTCAGAGGACAAAATGGTTGCCTACAGCTAACAAAAGTGTTAGGAGAACGGTCATACACCGCTACCTTTATCAGTAGCAAAACCGCCATTATAACACCCGGGGTATTTGGTATTCCACTAGTCATGTTTACACGTACCTGTATCACCAACTAAATAATATCCTAGTTTGTAACATGGGGTTGGTTACCACTGTTCTTGACCGTAGCTTGCATTCCTTAAAGGGACAATGGCCTATAAAACACAAAATAATTACGTTGACAAACATAACACACCAACCATTATTAAATATTTACTAAATAATACCAAGATTGTTTGACGGAATTCAATAGCGGTACAAAGAAAGAAGAAGAGCCGCTTTGTGGGGTTGAACTCGTAACCCACACTAAAATCACACTCGCGGACAATAATAGTCAAACGTCGCAATAGACGAGCTCGCTACCGATTACGTAAGATGTACAACATATAAAACCTAATGCGCTGGATGTCATGTGATCATCAGAAAATGTAAACAATGTGGGTCCCACATTATGATACTGAAATGACAATAACTGAAATAAAGTGTCCCTTTAATATCTCTGAATCCTTGTCAGACTGTAAGTAGTTAAAGCTACACACTCACGATCATTACCTAACTGTCATTTCAGTATCAGACTGTAAGTAGTTAAAGCTACATACACACGAGTATAGCATACATGTCATTTCAGTATCAGACTGTAAGTAGTTAAAGCTACACACTCACGATTATAGCATAAATGTCAGTTAGTATCAGATTGTAAGTAGTTAAAGCTACACACTCACGATCATTACTTAACTGTCATTTCAGTATCAGACCGTAAGTAGTTTAAGCTACATACTCACGATTATAGCATACATGTAATTTCAGTATCAGACTGTAAGTAGTTAAAGCTACACACTCACGATTATAGCTTACATGTCATTTCAGTATCAGACTGTAAGTAGTTAAAGCTACTCACTCACGATTATAGCATACATGTCATTTCAGTATCAGACTGTAAGTAGTTAAAGCTACACACTCACGATTATAGCATACATGTCATTTCAGTATCAGACTGTGTAAGTAGTTAAAGCTACACACTCACGATTATAGCATACATGTCATTTCAGTATCAGACTGTAAGTAGTTAAAGCTATACACGCACGATTATAGCATACATGTCATTTCAGTATCAGACTGTAAGTAGTTAAAGCTACATACTCACGATTATAGCATAAATGTCATTTCAGTATCAGACTGTAAGTAGTTAAAGCTACACCCTCACGATTATAGCATACATGTCATTTCAGTATCAGACTGTAAGTAGTTAAAGCTACACCCTCACGATTATAGCATACATGTCATTTCAGTATCAGACTGTAAGTAGTTAAAGCTACACACTCACGATTATAGCATACATGTCATTTCAGTATCAGACTGTAAGTAGTTAAAGCTTCTCACTCACGATTATAGCATACATGTCATTTCAGTATCAGACTGTAAGTAGTTTAAGCTACACACTCACGATTATAGCATAAATGTCATTTCAGTAACATACTGTAAGTAGTTAAAGCTACACACTCACGATTATATAAATGTCATTTCAGTATCAGACTGTGTAAGTAGTTAAAACTACACACTCACGATTATAGCATACATGTCATTTCAGTATCATACTGTCAGTAGTTAAAGCTACACACTCACGATTACAGCATCAATGTCATTTAAGTACGAGTCAATTGAATTGTCGGTTAACGGGTCATCACCATATTATCATAGATTTTTCGAGCCGCCACATGTAGAGGGGACAGAGTACAAAGGAATCCGGGAACGGTGTCCTACTTTTACAGGTTCCTACTTGGATAGGTTCCTGTGTTGTTATAACGTGCTCGGGGAAAGAGTACGTGACTACAGGAACCATCAGGTTTACGCCCCCCATACGACGGTAGGACACACCACCGAAAAAACACAATGATGCCACTGAGCCTTAAACTCGTTAACTCCGGATTCCAAGGCCACTGTGCTAGTTACAGAGGCACACCGGCTTCAATAACATAACATCAGTATTATGCTAGATAAATAGTTCATGTAGACTGTCGACATTTCCTATTTCCCTATGGAACAAGCAAGGTTTTACGCAAGCGTAAAAAGGCTGAATAAATATGACTTTGGGCCTGTGAACTGATAGGAATGCAAACAATTGTTTGTATAATTAATGAAAATCTGAGAGCTGAAATAAGTGTTGCTGTTTTTATTAAAAGCAATAACTACGCAATGGATGCGTCAATAGTGTTCCCTGTGAACTTATTGACATAATCCTTAATGACAGTTAAACAAAATTAACAACACATACGTTTTAACGTTTCGGCTTGGCAGCCTTCATCAGAAATTATTTTTCTGATATAATCATTCAAATGCAAATTGATAAAAGAATCTAAAATCATTTTAAGTAACAGTGTGGACAAGCTTATTTGCTTCTTTTTCGCTTCTTCTTTTGGCATTATAATAAAACCGATATAACGCTAAACTTTGTCGTTATATATTCATGGATTCAATAAATTTCATCCATGAAAATACTGTTAAAGAGTTGCACTTATTTCATTACAATACTTCGATTTCATTCAGTTGCACTTACGATTTCTTTCTGCTCCGTAAATATCCCGGACACATAAAGATCCCGGAAACATTGCTGAATTCTACACTGAGATTACTGATCTTCGAACACGTCAAATCCACAGGAGAAACGGTAACCTTTGAACGTTCCAAACCATGTATTTATACCATTCGAGTTTTTTGGACGAGTTCTCTAGGAATTCAAGTCGTAAAGCATAAGCATAAGGATCAGCTGCCTTCGGCAGCTGGAAAAGCCACCATGCGATCCTTCCATTTTCAAAATCGTCACATTTCACTATTGCGACCTAAAAGTGGGCATCAAACGCAAAAAGCCCTGGATCACTACGTCATAGTGCGGAACACTGCACTTTTGCCACCCGAGAGTTGGGATCAAATGTAAAGACGCCGTATTGCTTCAGTCAGCGTGCGGAACGCTGCACTTTTGTCACCCAAGAGTGAGGATTAAATGTAAAGACGCCGTATCGCTAAGTCAGCGTGCGGAACACTGCACTATTGCGACCTAATAGTGGGAATCAACTGTAATGACGCCGTATCACTAAGTCAGCGCGTGGAACACTGCACTATTGCGACCCAAAATTGGGATCACATGTAAAGACGCCGTATCACTAAGTCATCGCGCGGAACACTGCACTATTGCGACCCAAGAGTAGAGAGCAAATGTATAGACGCCGTATCACTAAGTCAGCGCGCGGAACACTGCACTATTAAGACCCAAGAGTGGGGATCAACTGTAAAGACGCTGTATCACTAAGTCAGCGCGCGGAACAGTGCACTATTGCGACCCAAGAGTGGAGATCAAATGTAAAGACGTCATATCACTATGGCTGAGTCATAAATACACCGGTCGCCGTGCGGTGGGGGGTGATCGTACGGCATCCCGGCGTCCCCGACATCGGGGAAGAATCGTAGGGTTCTGGCAAAAATCTGTGCCACGGTCACATTACCGTAAGGTCACCGTAAGGATGCCGTGCGGATGTCCTACGGGCTTCCTAAGATCTCTCACGGAGTCCCTCCGGGAATCGATCGGGGATCGCGGAATCCAGCAGCGTTCATTGAAGGGATATATATATGAGGACGAACAGTGGGCTCTGAAATCATCTCTCGGCTAGAAGACGAATCGGTGACGGTATGCCGATCTCCCCTCAACGCCTGAGGCTGATGCACCTGCGGTGGCAGCTGGCACAAGCAGGGCAACGGCATGATGCCGTCTTGGCGGCTCTTATTCTGGAAGAACAACATCAGGCCAGGCAGCAGCGCAGGAGGCGCAGGTGGTGGGTGAGGCCATGGCTGCAGCGGCCCGTTCTGTACGGCCAATATGACACCCTGATGCAGGAGCTGATGCGGGAGTCTGACGGCGACTTCAAGTCCTTCCTGCGCATGCAACCGGAGATGCTTACCTTGCCCATTTCCTCGGCGTCTGTGCGAGGCCTGATGTACGCATCGAGGAAAGCTTACATCTCGAGCTTAAACTGTTGTTTCTTGGTCAGCCTCCTCGCCGCTTGGCCGTTCTTAATATTCTTGGGAATCTTCAACTTGCCGTGGTCTGTTCTATTTGAGACAAACCGGGTCCACAGTGACTTGGCTACAGACAACAAAGAAAATGTAAAAAATGACATTTGAAACAAAACACAATTATGCATGGAATGTGTACAGAAAAAGCTTCAAATCTTCCGGGTCTGGGGGAGGGATGCTACTCAGTCCACTGTTGCCGTCGTCGTCGTCACTGGGGTATTTTGTCGCCTTGGTAGCCTTGCCCTTGCCCGTAGCCTTGCCCTTCCCTGTGCCCTTCTCCCCTCTCCCCTTTCCTCCTCCAGCTCCCTTGGGTGGCATCTTTTTCTTGTGAAATTTTATTTTTTATGTTTCATACAACTTCTCCTCTGTACAACCGAGACTGTTCTGAGCGACTTTTAATCGAAGCGGCTGCTTTTATACCGGACGGGCGCCGCAAGACATCGCACGATGTCGTGCGGCGTCCGTACGGGCGCCGTGCGATTGCCGCACGGGACCCTCAATATTTTTGACATCGTACGGCAACCGTACGGTTATCGAAAGTTTACCCTACGATTCCCGTACGGCGTCCTATTAAGCCGTGCGGGCGCCGAAGTAAAAAAGGAAATGCCCAAATTCCCAAAAATCTCACGATGTCCGTACGGTGTCTCACGATGCTGCAAGGTCATCTCAAGACCGCCGCAAGGTGCATCTAAGATATGCGTGCGGTGAGTTCCCAATTTTCAAAATCGTACGGAAATGTCACCGATGTCCGTAGGATGTTGCCGATGCCCGTAGGACATCTTCAAAAACACACATCGTACGGGCGCCTTATCCGCTTACGATGTATTTGTGACTTAGGCATTAACATAAGTCAGCGTGGGGAATACTGCACTATTGCGACCTAAGAGTGGGAATCAACTGTTAAAGACGTCGGATCGAGAAGTCAGCGCGTGCAACACTGCTCTGTTTCGACCCAAGAGTGGGGATCAAATGTAAAGACGTCGGAACATTAAGTCAGCGTGCGGAACACTGCACTATTTCGCCAAAAGAGTGGGGATCAAGTGTAAAGACGCCATATCACTAAGTCAGCGTGCGGAACACTGCACTATTGCGACCCAAGAGTGGGAATCAAATGTAAAGATGCCATATCACTAAGTCAGCGTGCGGAACACTGCACTATGACACCATCTCTTAAGAACCAACATATATGGGAATGGCTTTGTTGGGGAGGTTATCAATTTGAAAATATATTTATATGCCTGGTTATCAATTGAAAATATATTCGTATGTCTAAACGTGTCTATAACCGCATAAAAAACGTCAACTACATATCTTTTATATGTTTCATCATTGCATTTTATTGTTTATAATTGCGCATTACCATGATAACAGCAAAACATTTTAACATCATTGAGGGCCGTGTCATCTCCATTCCCCTGTGGTGCCTCAATTCTTGTTTGGAGACCACAGATGGCCGATCCGTCGGGACAACTCTCGCTCCATCGTCCGAAGACGCCAAATATTTCATGTCCCGTCCCGTGAGCAAGCTCCTTTTGTTGGTCATTTTCGTTAAAGGCCCTACATTGAAACTTTATGAAAGTTGCGGCTGTATCGTCACCACTTCCCTGAAATAGATGATATTAAAGTGAAACATAGCTCATTATTCATCCAAACTATTTCATTGAAGGTAAACGTGCGCATATTCATGGAGAACACGTTGTGTCATTCTTAATTATTTCATTTACCTGTGTATTTATAGTGG
Source organism: Cyrtodaria siliqua (assembly GCA_037043455.1). Lineage (NCBI taxonomy): Eukaryota > Metazoa > Mollusca > Bivalvia > Adapedonta > Hiatellidae > Cyrtodaria > Cyrtodaria siliqua. Next base: position 298,463 of record JAWPHD010000712.1, on the reverse strand, counting down.
GTGGGGTATTTACACAGGTTACATTCTGTGATAATTTCATATATGATATCCTTCATGATTATGCAGATAGGGATCATTTTGGTCATTTCTTCTTAAGGAGTATGTCCCCATTTGTGTATTCCCATTGCGATTGCATTTACTCTTACTGAGATTGCATTTACTCTTACTGAGATTACATTTACTCCCACTGAGATTGCATTTGAAAACGATAAAAACTAGAACCCTATTAATCTTGAGTACTTTTACATGAAACTTCCAGTTTAATATGTTAACACATTTATTTAGGCAGTGCTACCTTTGAGTATATAACGACATACTTGATAAATCTGTGAATCAGTCAATACAAACCTAGAGTAAGACATAAGCTGAGTATGGATTAATGTACACTTTTATCGAGTTTGTATTATTATTCAAGTATGACACTCTCTAGATAAAAATGTAAACATATTAAACTGGAAGTTACATGTAAACATATTCAGCATTATTTGAGTTCTAGTCTTTTGATCATCATCATCATCATCATCATCATCATCATCAATCATCAATCATCATCCATCATCTATCATCCATTACTATTATTATTATTAGTAGTAGTAATGCACTTTCAACGGGATTCCATAAAAAAAAATGGACATAAAGCTTGAAACGCCTTGATATTACTAAAAGGTTAGGAAACGAGTGTCTCTAATTTGGAATATTGTTGGTCGCTACCACTAAATTTGATTAATATCAAATGTTTATGTTACAGCAAGTGTTATTATAATATTAAAAGAAACCTTTTTTAACTTCTTTCTATCCTTAGGTAGAATATTTCTATAACTTGTCAATTTCTTTCGTCTAAGCCTCCAATGTTTAATAAAATCATGACAACTTTAAACATTAAAGGCAGGCATGCCTGTATTGACATCAAACATATACAATAGGAGAGAGAGAGAGAGAGAGAGAGAGAGAGAGAGAGAGAGCATATGTAATATGTATACCTCGGTACAGTAGTGCCGTTATTAGGTATGCACCGTCATCTCAGTAAAAGTAAACCCCAATCTAGTTTACATTAAGCAGTTTATTGTTTTTCAAATTAAAGGGACATTAATACTAAACTATTCGAACTTTACATTTTGATAATTTGAATGACTGACCTGTTCAGGTTCCGATTGTAGAGCAAATGATTGCAGGAAATGAGTTGCCATAGTAGCGTTTTCATCACAAAGATCGAGCCCCAGCCAACTACCCCAGCTCCCTTGTCCCGAGGTCACACCAGGCGCGGCCTCGCGTGGTTCAGTGTCAGGCTTTTCACAGTGCAACTCGATTCCGTTCAGCTCCGTGTCGTCTCCTTTATATTGGAAGGATTCTATCTGTATGTAAAAATGGAGAAAATTAAATGTAAATTACATCATGCCTCAACACGAGAATGGAGCGATGCCCGTCCTTCTACGATACGTCGATACCTTTGTACATCCGTACGAAAGTAAGCAAAAACGTATAACGTTTAAGTTGTCAGTTAAGTCAATTTCTCAAATACCAGTAGCCGTAGAGCTTTCATACGTCACACATATTTAAATCTTCATGACATCACTAAATAGGTCAATATGAATGACCTTGACCTTTTGTTGTACTTCGTTCATTTGCATTATAGTTTTATATTCAGGTCATGCCATCATAATGTTCCTACAAAAAGTAGTCAGTATGATTGGCATTCGCCTACGTTTCGTACTCCGTTAATTTAGTAGATTCAGGTCTCAATAACAGATGTCAAGCTTTCAAACTTCGTTCCCATTAAAAGCAGTCTTGGTGCTCTTCACATACTTCCACACTTCATAAAATGTGTTCAAGCTGACTTTAACATGTTTATAAGTAGTAAGTCACGTAAATCTTCAACGTGCACTATATGTATCTAAACACAGAAAGAAACCATTTTATTCTCTATTTGCTCAATGATCTGCGCAGACCTAGTAAACTAGAGTGCATTAGCAAAGAACCCGAAGGATAGCCTCGGACTCCATTGATCTGTTACGAATGAGAATAGCATTGAACCCCATTGACCTATTACGAAAGATGAGAGCCTCGAACCCATATACCTATTACGTATGATGATAGCCTTGGACCCCATAGACCTATTACGAAGGAGAACAGCCTCATACCCATAGACATATTACGAAGGAAAATAGCCTCGAACCCATAGACCTATAACGAAGGAAAATAGCCTCGAGAACCCATAGGCCTATAACGAAGGAGAATAGCCTCGAGAACCCATAGGCCTTTAACGAAGGAGAATAGCCTCGAACGACCTATAACGATGGGGAATAGCCTCGAGAACCCATAGGCCTTTAACGAAGGAGAATAGCCTCGAGAACCCATAGGCCTTTAACGAAAGAGAATAGCCTCGAACGACCTATAACGATGGGGAATAGCCTCGAGAACCCATAGGCCTATAACGAAGGAGAATAACCTCGAGAACCCATAGACCTATAACGAAGGAGAATAGCCTCGAGAACACATACCTATAACGAGGGAGAATATATAGACATATTACGAAGGAGAATAGCCTCGGACCAAGACATATAACGAAGGAGAATAGCCTCGAGAACCCATAGGCCTATAGCGAAGGAGAATAGCCTCGGACCCATAGACATATTACGAAGGAGGATAGCCTCGGACCCAATACCTATAACGAAGGACAATAGCCTCGAGACTCGAGAACCCATAGGCCTATAACGAAGGAGAATAGCCTCGGACTCATAGACATATTACGAAGGAGAATAACCTCGGACCCAAAACCTATAACGAAGGAGAATAGCCTCGAACCCATAGACCTATAACGAAGGACAATAGCCTCGAGAACCCATATACCTATAACGAAGGAGAATAGCCTCGAGAACCCATAGGCCTATAACGAAGGAGAATAGCCTCGAGAACCCATAGGCCTATAACGAAGGAGAATAGCCTCGAACGACCTATAACGATGGGGAATAGCCTCGAGAACCCATAGGCCTATAACGAAGGAGAATAGCCTCGGACCCATAGACATATTACGAAGGAGAATAGCCTCGGACCCAAGACCTATAACGAAGGAGAATAGCCTTGAACCCAAATACCTATAACGAAGGAGAATAGCCTCGAGAACACATAGGCCTATAACGAAGGAGAATAGCCTTGAACCCATAGACCTATAACGAAGGAGAATAGCCTCGATAACACATAGACCTATAACGAAGGAGAATAGCCTCGAACGACCTATAACGAAGGAGAATAGCCTCGAGAACCATAGGCCTATAACGAAGGAAAATAGCCTCGAACGACCTATAACTAAGAGGATAGCCTCGAGAATATATAGGCCTATAACGAAGAATAGCCTCGAACCCATAGACCTATAACGAGGGAGATTAGCCTCGAACCCATAGGCCTATAACGAAGGAGAATAGCCTCAAACTCATAGACCTATAACGAAGGAGAATAGCCTCGGACCCAAAGACCTATAACGAAGGAGAATAGCCTTGAACCCATAGACCTATAACGAAGGAGAATAGCCTCGAGAACCCATAGACCTATAACGAAGGAGAATAGCCTCGAACGACCTATAACGAAGGAGAATAGCCTCGAGAACCCATAGGCCTATAACGAAGGAGAATAGCCTCGAACGACCTATAACGAAGAGGATATCCTCGAGAATATATAGGCCTATAACGAAGAATAGCCTCGAACCCATAGACCTATAACGAAGTAGAATAGCCTCAAACTCATAGACCTATAACGAAGGAGAATAGCCTTGAGCCCAAAGACCTATAACGAAGGAGAATAGCCTTGAACCCAAAGACCTATATCGAAGGAGAATAGCCTTGGAACCATAAACCTGTTACGAAGGACAATAGCCTCAAAACAATAGACCTATAACGAAGAATAGCCTCGAACCCCATATACCTATAACGAGGGAGATTATGCCATCTCTTTTCTACCCCTACATTGACAAGATAACGACTGAAAGCTGAGAAGTTGATAATATAATATAATACATTCAGACTGACTGCATGATTATAACAATTTAGTGCCATTTCGCAAACATTAACTCATACCTTCATTCTGTATCCTGAAGCGTACGTTCCTTCCTCACAAAACTCTGCCGCGGTCCAGTCGCCCCACCGATCGCCATTATGCACTATTAACATTTTAGTCAAATTACGGGATGTCTGTAGGTTCGGCAGTTCGCTGTCTAAAAGAAAACCCTCGGTCAGCCATATCGTAGCTAATAGCAAATTAAAAGTCGTCAGAAAGGACATTTTCAAACTTACACGCAGTTATGTTACGCAGTTATGTTGTCTCTTAATGTGTTCGATGTTCTTATAACAGATCAATGAAGGACAGAACAAGAAAAACAAAGGATCTGATAAGATAAGCTATATTAGGGTCGTTGCGCATAGTTAAAATGCACTTAAGAACTCTCTGCAAATTGTTAAGATCAAAAGGGACACACGGCAATGCTTATTTCAAACGGAAGTCTGATTTTGAAACAAAAACCGCGGCAGTTAACTATTTTTTCATCGCAATGTTTTCAATTGCAACGCATACTTAATCATATTTCAAATAGTTATAAGAAAGAAAATGTTGGTAAATTACTAATAATCAAGTATATAATGTATTTATTCTAATACACCCGCACTATATAGCCTAGTTTAAAATATCTCGTTATATTCAACGATATATCACTGTAATTTTTGCAACGTTAGGAGAGAAAGCAAAGCAATGCGAAATATTTCGGTTGTGTGCACTATTTTCGCATTTTACGGGTATTAGAATAGAAATAGAACATCGTTTACGGTGAATTATCGTATAATATATCACGGTTTGTCGTTCAATTGTAAACAATAATTTCACGAGTCCGAACAATTGAACTCCAAACCGTGATATATTACATGATAATTCACCGTAAACGATGTTCTATTTCTTAAATAAAACCTATGGTAAAACACCAAAAGAAAAACATGACCCCAGTTTTAATTTTCGCGATATTTATTTGTATTTGTGTTTTGTGTTTTGATGCAAATTGATCGGTATCACGTCTCTCTACTAAGAAACAATGGGCACTATTTACGGCACACAGTTCTGACAAAATGCAATGAGATTTTATATGACATTGAAGGCGTTCATCTGTCGTCGTTGGGTAGCCAACTCTTCCTGAACCAGTTTGCGTGTTTATTCACAAGTTACATAAATTGCATTATTAATTTGCTTTCACCTAAATTTCTGGTTCTAATGTGTTGGGGCGCGGCTCACCCACGCTTATATATATGCAGTTGGCATGAGTGTTCTATAATCATCATATTATATCTGCAATTTTCTTTCGTTTGCGAGCGATTCGCTTCTGCCAAAGAACACTTTTCTTTTGGCGGTGGCATTATCAAAATATTATTTTGATTGCTGCCATATGGCCATCAGCGAATCCTTCAATTCAGTAAAATCAATTCAGTAAAATCACAGTTAATGACAATTAACAATTTTATATTAAGTGAATTTCAATGTAATACTGACCAGTTTCCCATGGTCGGGATTACAGCATGAAACATTTAAGCCTTTTGGGGCTTTACTGTAGTGCACCACGCCTAGTTCGGTTGCGCACATTATTGTAAACTTTCAAAAATAAATAACTTTCAAGTTATTAAATGAAGAAACATTTTAATTTATAATTAGAGCTTGGATAAAACATTTCATTTAAGCCGTGCCTAGTTCGGCTGTGCACATTGTTGTAAACTTTCAAAAATAAATAACTTTCAAGTTATTAAATGAAACATTTTAATTTATAATTAGAGTTTTGATACAACATTTTATTTAAGCCGTTTGGGGCTTCCTTTTGTGAAAATTGTTAAGGGCTGCCATATAATGTATTTGTTGCCAGCAGCCCGATCTTTGGAGCCGAGCCCGTGATTTGCCAAAACTTAATAAATGATAATACGTTCCTGATGTGTTAGTTAGTTTTGTGCCTTCCTAAATAATGGCAAACTGTAAATGGTTCAACCACTAAATATGCAACGGGTTTTTAACAAGTTTTATAAAAACTGTACGAAAGTGATTATGAACGAGAATCTTACAAAGATTGTAAATCACAGCAAATAGAAGTCAAGCTGTGATAGTCCTTGTCGCAACAGAGTTATTAAATTACTTTAATTTTAAAAGTAGATCAGTGATAATAAAAATGTTGCAACGGTTTTTCAAAGTTTACGGTAACGGTAGCCCTGACTAAGTAGCTTTTTGGTTATACAAATATTACGAATATTAACGTCCTCAACACGACTACAAGCTCTGGAAAAACGAATACGTTGAGGAACATAGCCTCCATAAAAAAATAATCGGGGAACACCTCCATCTACATGGGAATAATTAACACTATCAAACTCAAAATCATCTCTCTTGTCATAGATTTTACTAATTATTTCGCCATTTTTCAATAGAGAGATGTAAATCAAGAAAATTAGCGACAATATTAGAAATGTTAGCTATTTTGAGTTTAAGTTCCTTAGGATAGATAGTATTAACCATAGAAGAAAGAGAAGGATTGTCAATGTTCAATATGCCATCCAGGTACCGAGAGGTGTCATTAAAGGTTTCAATTACATCTATCGGCCTGAGCATCGGATGAAAGACTCAACATGAAATCTCTTTCATAGCAATACATGAACAAATCTGCGACAAGAGGTGTACAGTTTGTACCCATAGGGATACCAACAATTTCTTTATAAACGGTAGTTCCATCATAAAGAACAGATACTGAGATCAAATCCAGTGGTGTTTGCCTTTGAAAAACTTTCGTTTTATAGTATAGAAATATCATTGAATTTATATTCTATGTCGCATTCAAGACACGAGACGTTTAAACCGACTTCGTTTTCCCTCGATTGTCATTAGGGTTTAGCCGTTGTCGAAAATATGCTACACGTCTCACATCCATAAGGTCCCATTATAATGTTTTTGTTCGTGTCATAGCGATATACAACATGTATTTATTTATGCTTAAATTCTTCATTGATCCAATATCTGCAATTCTTAAAAACACAGTTAACAAATATTTACTAGATTGAAATTCCTCGTGGTGATTAGACCCATGATGTGTAACATCAGGCAGAATTAGCTAGACATCTTATATCAACGTGAATTTTTCTGTGATCTTCCTAAAATGCTGTAGATTTAGAACCTGGTAAGGATAAATCAATGTATGCGTATTCAATGGAGATAATGGTGGTGTGAGTATACGGCTTAAATTCAACCAAACAATATACTGCTTACGGTGTGGGAGTGGAATAACACCATTCTATATTTTCGATATACCACTAGTTATATAAGTATGCAAATAAGCCCAGTATGCGCTGTCAAAAAATATGCAATTCCCACGGTTTATGTCGGTTTCGCGTGTTAAAGCGACAGGCAAAATGCAATAAAAGTCGATATGTGAGTTATGTGATAAATAGAATCTAACATTCATTGAATTTATTAAACTCGTTAGCAAAAATGATATAATGCTCGGCATTATATCATTTTGCCAACTCGTTTAATAAATTCAATAATGAATGAGTATTCATGTCAGATCCTCTATATGCAGGAGGCATTACCATTTGACTGCACATTGTCACTGATATATATTTGTAAAATGGCAGAAAGGTAAAATACATGTATTACTTGTATACGAACGTTTTCCAGAGAATTGAATTGAATATTGTTTAACGGCTCATCAACACAGTATAGGTTATTTAGAGCTGCCCCAGAGAGAGGGGAAGGATACATAGGAATCCGGGAACCTGCCCTACTCTTATTATCGAATAGATTCCTATGGTTCTTTAACGTGCTCGGAGGATAGACCGATACACGGGACCGCCCGGTTTACGTCCCCATCCGACGGACGAGGCTAAGGTAAAGTGTCTTGCCCAAGAACACACCGACGGAACTCAGTGGCATTACGGAGGATTGAACCCGGGGCCTCCGGTTACAAATCCGCCGCGCTACCGACTGCGCCACGCCAGCCCTTGTTTTCCAGAGAAAAGCAGAGAAACGCAAGAACCTGTTTTGGAAAACTTTAATTAGAATGACAGACTCAATGAAACCGAGTCTGTTACTTGTATCTTTTGCTTGTGTTTGTTGATTTCAAGAGATCCACTTTTCAGTATTTATTACGATAATTTTAAATCTGATCATGTAAGGTATTTTAATACAAATTTCGACAAACTAGGGTTGGTTTAATTCTAAAGTCTTATCTCTGTGATCGCACTGTTTTCACGGTGTCCTTCCTATGTTTACGATAACATGGTCCTTATGTGTATGTTTATCATAACCAAGTACGTAGTAGCCGAAAAGGGGGACAGTGCCATGTTCGAATTAGTGGGACAGCGCCGTATTCGATTAGATAAACGGACACTGCGCTAAATACTGAAAAGGGGATCTCTTGGTAATGATAGGTGCTTTCTACTTTCGCATTAATAACATTTACTAAAGTGCGTACAAACAACTATGATGTAGCATGCGATATGATAAAATTTGAACCATGGTCCGTCATCGTACAACCTCGTGCGACTCGAAGGATGGCAATGACTTGTGTAAGATAAGAATCGTCCTTAATGGTACTATATTTAAAGGTATAGAAGAACTTTCAGTAGACTTGTTATAGGTATGTTTGTTTACCTGCCCTCATCCTACGGGCGATACTGACAGAAAGTGCCTAGCCCAAGAACACACCGACGAAACGCAATGGCGCCGGTGAGGCTTAAATCCGGTTCTACGGATTTGACTTCAATTTCACCGTCTTATCCAGAGACACGTCAGCCTACTAAAGCCGTCTGCATATATCGCCGTCTTTAATATGTCGTGTCTTTCTTCTCAGTACCACAAATATACATCGGAACTGCCTCGTCCATTTCCATAATACGGTATTTTCAACGATTACGAAAATCGGCGTGGTAATTCCGATTCACGCCGAGCTGAACGGATACGACTGAAGATGAACAGCCTTCGTTTGCATATTTATTAAACTAGTGCATTTTGATATTATGACATGTCCACGTCGCAAGTTATTTGATAAATCAAGTTAAAAATGTAACCACGTGATAAATAGCTGAAGAAAGTTTTCCCTTACAACGTGTCCATTTAAGGGAACCTTCTGCAGCATATTACGGCCCCTGAGTCACCTGGTTCAAATTGAGCTATTATGACCGTTCGTTGTCCGTCGTCCGTCCCTCGTCTGCCAACATTTTCTAAAATGACTTCTCCTGATGAACCGGTTGGCCGATTTTGACCCAACGCCATTGGATGATGGCTTTCAAATTTGTTAAAATTAGGTCAACTCTATTTCAAGATGGTTAAGCAAGAGCTGTCGGAGAGCAGCGCAGCTCGACAATTCGAATTTTCAGAGAACAAGAAATTATATACCCGGCATACCATCAGAAAAAAAGGGGGCAAGCTGGATGTGTCAAGAAGAAAAACATTGGAATTTTCATTAAATCAAGGGCCACAATTTTACTGGGATGACACCAAGGTAGTTTCATAATAACCCTTTCAAAGGATGCATAATGCAAATTTTACGTCGAAAATTTTAAGAAAAAATATGTTAAAAGTATATGCAAGCCCTTTGTGACCTTGACCTTTCATCCAGTGATCTTGAACTCAATGGATACGAGGATACGAGCATCGCCCCATTTATAATAATGTATGTAAGTTTGATGATGATGAATGGATAAAAAATTGAAGTTATTTACAAGTTTAGAAACGCGAAAGTAAACATTAACCTGGTGTTAAGAACAAACTTGGTAGAGGATCCAAAAGCTGATATTAAATAAAATTAAACCTATATCTCTTGTAGTTTTGAAATTCTTCCCTATAACTATAAACTGAAATTAAAAAAAAAAAAAAAAAAAAAAATTAAACAAAAAAAACAAAAAAAAGAGGTCAATGACCTTGAAGCTCTACTGATTGATTTTGATTTCAGGAAATAGTCGCTACAAACTTGTTTTTGAAAATCTATTTTTAGCCGTGGTGGCCATCTTGAATTTCCGGCCGACCTGAAATTTTGCTAGGATCAATTAGACATATCAAGAGCAACATTCCTGTGAAGTTTCATGAAAATCCGTCAAGTAGTTTCAGAGGAGTAGTCGCTTTGAGTTTTCATTATATAACTCTATGTAAACAAAGATGGCTGCTGACAGCCATGTTTAACATTGAATCAAAAACATGTTCGACTCGGATAACCATCATGTCATGCTGATCATTTTAGAAAAAGTCCCATAGCAATATCTTTTATAGTTTTCAAGAAGTAGCCGCTACAAACTTATTTTTTTAAAAATCTATTTTTAGCCATGGCGGTCATCTTGAAATTCCGGCCGACCTGAATTTTGCTAAGATCAATTAGACATCAAGAGCAACATTCGTGTGACGTTTCATGAAAATCCATCCAGTAGTTTCAGAGGAGTAGTAGCTACAAGTTTTCATTATATAACTCTATGTAAACAAAAATGGCCACTGGCAGCCATGTTTAACGTCGAATCAAAATAATGTTCGACTCCGACTCCGATAACCATCATGTCATGCTGATCATTTTAGAAAAAGTCCCATATCAATATCTCTTATAGTTTTCAAGAAGTAGTCGCTACAAACTTATTTTTTAAAAATCTATTTTTAGCCGTGGCGGCTATCTTGAATTTCCCGCCGACCTGAAATTTTGCTAGGCTCAATTAGACATCAAGAGCAACATTCCTGTGAAGTTTCATGAAAATCCATCAAGTAGTTTCAGAGGAGTAGTGGCTACAAGTTTTCATTATATAACTCTATGTAAACAAAAATGACGCTGGCAGTCATGTTTAACGTCGAATCATAATAATGTTTGACTCGGATCAACATCATGTCATGCTGATCAATTTAGAAAAAGTCCCATATCAATATCACTTATAGTTTTCAAGAAGTAGTCGCTACAAACTTATTTTTTAAAAATCTATTTTTAGCTGTGACGGCCATCTTAAATTTCTGGCAGATCTGAAATTTTGCTAGGATCAATGAGACATCAAGAGCAACATTCCTGTAAAGTTTCCTGAAAATCCGCCAAGTAGTTTCAGAGGAGTAGTCGCTACAAGTTTTTACTATATAACTCTATGTAAACAAAGATGGCAGCTGGCATCCATGTTTAATGTCGAATCAAAACGATTTTTGACAAGGATCAACATCATGCCATGCTGATCATTTTAGAAAAAGTCCCATATCAATATCACTTATAGTTTTCAAGAAGAAGTCGCTACAAACTTGTATTTTAAAACTCTATTTTTAGCTTTGGCGGCCATCTTGGATTTCACATCAACATGAATTTTTGCTAGGATCAACTAGACTTTATGGGCAACATTTCTGTAACGTTTTATGAATATCCATCCAGTAGTTTCAGAGGAGTAGTCTTTACAAATAAAAGTTTACGGACAGACAGACGGACAGACGGACGGACGACGGACGCCGCACCACGGCATAAGCTCTGCTGATCTGTGATCAGTCGAGCTAAAAAAAAAAAAAAAAAAAAAAAAAGTTAAAAAATTAAAAAAAAAAAATCATAAAAAAAAAAAAATCATAAAAAAAAAAAAAAAAAAGATTTAAAAAATTGAACCCATAAGACAAAATAGTTTTAAAAAATAACAAGCAATTTTTAGTGATTTTTTTTTACAAGTTTTGTTACTATGGCAACCACATTTCTTATGCGAATCTACCTAAAAGGGGAGATGTATAACTACACCATGAGACAATTGGCATTTGTATTGCCAGCTGTTCTGGAGTATCACGAAGACAAGCGATTTTTAGTGATTTTATACAAGTTTTGTTACCATGTCAACCACATTTCTTATGCGAATCTACCCAAAAGGGGAGGTGCACAACTACACCATGACACAAACATTTCTGCCGAGTTTTTGGTTTGTAGTGCCAGCTGTTCTTGAGTTATCGCGAAGACAAGCGATTTTTAGTGATTTTTTACAACTTTTGTTACCATGCCAACCATATTTCTTATGCGAATCTACCCAAAAGGGGAGGTGCACAACTACACCATGACACAAACATTTCTGCCGAGTTTCGAGTTTGTAGTTCAAGCTGTTTTTGAGTTAGCGCGAAGACAGGCGATTTTCAGTGTTTTTTTATATGTTTTGTTACCATGCCAACCACATTTCTTATGCGAATCTACCCAAAAGGGGAGGTGCACAGCTACACCATGACACAAACATTCCTGCCAAGTTTCGAGCTTGTAGTGCCAGCCGTTCTTGAGTTACCACAAAGACAAAGTGGACCGACCGACATTTTTTTTATATGTTTTGTTACCTTGGCAACCACATTTCTTATGCGAATCTACCCAAAATGGGAGGTGCACTACTACACCACGACACAAACATTCCAGACAAGTTTCGCGTTTGTAGTGCCAGCTGTTCTTGAGTTCTCGCAAAGACAAGAAGATTATGGACCGACCGACAGTCTGTGCAAAGCCATATGCCCCCCTTCGGGTAGGGGGGCATAATTATATGGTTATAGGTTGGGGATCTCAACGATTTCAAATTATGACCCAGAGGCTATGTCCCTAGGGTTGGGGAAGAAGATCGATGTCTATGCTGGTCGAGTGGTTGTATCCGTCTTTTCATGCCCAGCAAGTGTATATATGGTTATAGGGTGGGGATATCAATGGTTTCCAAGTTATGACCGAGGGGCTATGTCCCCAGAGGTTGGGAAGGAACACGGGGTCTATGCTGGTTGGGTGGTTATATCCGTCTGTTCATGCCTAGTAAGTGTATATATGGTTATATGGTGAGGATCTCATGTCCCCAGGGGTGGGGAAGGAACCCGGTGTCTATGCTGGTTGGGTGGTTGTATATGTCTGTTCATGCCCAGTAAGTGTATATATGTTTATAGGGTGGGGATCTCAACGATTACTAAGTTATGACTAAGGGGCCCCACCCACACATTCATGTTTCACCTCTTGTGACCCCCGGGGCGGGTCCAATTCTGACCCCAGTGTCACTATTTGAACAGAGGACTACATACAAAATATCTAAGCCGAGCCCTGTTTGGCGGGAGGGTGGTGGGGTGGTTGCGGGGTGTGTGTTGCCCCACAGTTTTGTTTTACAATATTATTCTATTTTCTTGAATATATAAAGTACACCTTTGCTCATCTCAATCATCAGCGTCCCCTATCCAACCATTCCATCCCCTGTGTTGTTGATATTGTTCATAGGCACAATGTTCATAGTGCATAGCTCTATTATCAACCAACTCTCTTGCGAAATAGTACCTTGTGCATTTCACAAGTTCCTTCTTTCCTGAAACCACAATATATTAAGGTCTGATGTATTGTATATATCATTGGCTTAGGATCCCTCTAACAAGTTTGTTTTAATGGTTACACAGAGGTTTGCGTACAGTAATTATTTTAAAAATGGAAGCCCACCCACGAGTTGCGTTAACTTTGGTTTTATAGAGTATCAACATCAACCGGTTACAAAAACACATTCCATGCCCACCCTCCGTTTACATCGAAATAAAAATATGTAAAATGGGCTTAACATCTTCTCAACTGCAGAACTGCAAGGGGTTGGTGATAGGCTAGAAAGGGGTGGGGAGGGGTTGCCGTGGAAATGCCCTGTGTACCCTAACGGATTGCGAGAGGCATACAACATAAACATAATACAACCTAAAACAACATAAATAACCAAAGAAGGAACTTGTGAAATGCACAAGGTACAATTTCGCAAGAGAGTTGGTTGATAACAGAGCTATGCACTATGAACATTGTGCCTATGAACAATATCAACAACACAGGGGATGGAATGGTTGGATGCGGGACGCTGATGATTGAGATGAGCAAAGGTGTACTTTATATATTCAAGAAAATAGAATAATATTGTAAAACAAAACTGTGGGGCAACACACACCCCGCAACCACCCCACCAGCCAAAACAAATGGATGAGGATGAAGAAAACAAAAATACCCCATACAAATCATTTGATACTGTACTCCATTCCCCCCCCCCCCCCCCCCCCCCCCCCCCCCCCCCACACATGAGGTTTCGGGTAAGGTGAGGGAGGTGATGAGCTAAGAATAACAATATAGACCGTATGCTTACCTAATCCAAAATTATTGCACATTTCATAGCAGCTAAATTGGGCTCTATGGGCAACCAGGGAGCACAAAGAGTCAGTGGGGAATACATTACGTATACACCTATCTAGATAATGCTATAAGGAATCCCAACCCATCATATAATATTATATGGTCAAGCTAAGACACATAGTTTGATATATATACAACAGCTTACTCGCAAACCTTGGGCTGTGTTTATTTACGGGTCATCACAATGTTGGTTCCATGGAAGCCCAGAACATGAAAAAGACAAAATTTATGCAGCCCTCTAGATAATACTAGAAGGAAACTCGAGCCCAAATTTGGTTGAGCTAGGACAAGAAATGTAAGAGATACATATGATAAATTCGATATGAAATGGGATACATTGCACATTTTAAGGGCTATCCTAATGTGCGTTCCATGGGAGTCCAGGCGGTATATGAACCAGAATTACTTATGCAGCCCTTAAGATAATACTGTAAGTAATCGCATGGCCAAATCTGGTTAAGCCAGGACAAAAAATATAAAATATATAGACCTGTAAACACAGTTTACACGCAGAGCTCGATGTGAAATGGGAAGCGATGCCGGGGTGATTACATAAGCTTTCTTATTCTTCCAATTTTTTCTTCGAATAACCGTCATACATAGCTTAAACAATGTGATGGAAAATGAAGGTAAACAAACTGGCTGTAACAAAGATGTCCACACCATATTGTGACCTCATGTGTACAGAGGAAGTATAACCCTTAGGACTGAAAGTACCTAACTAAAGCTCACATGTATGCAATATTTTATTTCATTTTATTATATTTGCTAAAATATAAGCAGTCTAAGACAACTCTAAAATAGATGTATTTTTGTAAAAGTCGTATCGTGACGTCATACGTAAAATATGTTAACAACACTCCAATTCACATTCCTCGTAGACCGCCATGTTTTTTAAGAAAAATGAGAATAAGTAGTGAAAAGTGGATCCACTGAGAGCAACAAACACAAACAAGAGATAAAAGGTTTTATTGAGTATGTTCATGAGGGGTAATGTGAGGTGCAACACCTCTTACGCCTCCTTGCACCGGTTTAAGCGATATTCTACTTTCAAGCCACAAACATTGGGTTGCAAGCCATTTTTGACAAAATGTTTCTTTACTTCTTTTAGTGAAGAAATATTACGGCAAGAGTAAAGATAGTGCGGTTCCTGTGTAATGAAAACAAATGAAAACATGCATGGTCATATATTTCTGGAATTTTTTATTGATTTATGACTACTGTCTACTTCATGTTTACAGTGGTTTACCGTGTATTAATATCTATTATGATAGTTAAAAAATAAACTGTCTCCATATTAAAATCCGGCTCTTTTTTATTAATAAATACGGAAAATGGGATTCTTTGGAAGCAACGAATACAAGCAAGAGAAGCCAAATCGGTTTTATTGAGTCTGCTCGTGAGAGGTAATTTTCGGTGCATATCTCCCACACCCGCTAGCACCGGTTTAAGCGGTAATCTGCTTCAAAACCACACAGACTGGACTTGAGTAAAGGACGAGCAAGTAATAACAATACTGATTTGTAGTCGAGGAGACTGTAATATAGCCGCAACACCACACTAAACAAACGTTAGTGCATATCATTATCACTGGCATATACATTACAACAATAATCGTATAACAAAAAATGTCTAAGATAAGAAGTGTGAATGTGAAACCAGGGAGAGAAGTAGCAGACTCGGTTGCATTAAATATGTTCATGAGAGGTAATTTTAGGGTCAATCAAAATTATTAATATTAAAAATTTACATATTCCAAAAATTGTGGTGTTTGTTTCTACAACAATATACTTACTGTCTCAAGAGGATTAAACTTATTTTGGCATATTCGTAATAGTAGAGTATTATTTTTTAAAAAGAAGAAGTATTGCTATGCAATATAATGTCCCCTTCCGGGCATAATGCGATAATTTATTTTTGGAGGATAATTAATTTTCTCCTTGGGTAAAGTAACGCATGAACATGTAAATGCATAATGATGTTCATGCATAATGTAACATGAGCTACCTACCCATTAAGTTTCATTAGACATATACTCATTCCTAATTGAAGTTATTGAGCGGAAACCGTTTTTCCATTTTTTGTGACCTTGACCTTGATTCCGGTGACCCCAAATGCAATCTCAAGCTTCCTTTTCATATAAGCTACCTACCCATAAAGTTTCATTCCAAATCTCATTCCTAACTGAAGTCATTGAGCGGAAACCGTTTTAATTTTAGTAGCAGTGACCTTGACCTTGAACCCAGCGACCCCAAATGCAATCCCAAGCGTCAGTTTCATATAAGCTACCTACCCATAAAGTTTCATTCCGAGATCTTATTCCTGACTGAAGTTATTGAGCGTAAACCGTTTTACTATTTTTAGTAACAGTGACCTTGATCCCAGTGACCCCAAATGCAATCCCAATGTTCGTTTTTATATAAGCTACCTACCCATAAAGTTTCATTCCAATATCTCATTCCTAACTGAAGTTATTGAGCGGAAACCGTTTTACTATTTTTAGTAACAGTGACCTTGAACCCAATGACCTCCAAATGCAATCCCAAGCTTCCTTTTTTCATAAGCTACCTATCCATATAGTTCCATTCCAATAGCTCATTCCTAACTGAAGTTATTGAGCGGAAACCGTTTTACTATTTTTAGTAACAGTGACCTTGAACCCAATGACCTCCAAATGCAATCCCAAGCTTCCTTTTTCATAAGCTACCTATCCATATTGTTCCATTCCAATAGCTCATTCCTAACTGAAGTTATTGAGCGGAAATCGTTTTTTCTATTTTTAGTAACAGTGACCTTGACTCCAAATGCAATCTAAAGCTTCCTTTTCATATAAGCTACCTACCCATAAAGTTTCATTCAATATCTCATTCCTAACGTACATACAGACCGACAGATTGACTGTAAACGGAGTGCAATCATATAGTCCCTCCGGTATACGACCGGTAGGGGACTAATAAATGCTTATGTAAAATATCGGAGGAAATTATATATTCTATTTTGTATTTCGCAGATTAAAAAAAATGTGCAAAATGCTTTGAAATAAAACATATTCTTATAATATGAACCTTTTCTTTCTGAAATTTCTCAGAGCCGATATATAATTCGGTTATTTGAGTTTTTCAGAAGCGGCATATACTTATTTCGTTATCGTGATCAAGAGAATTAGCTCCTACTTGTACGTTTTATCTTATATACCGAGTTGCTCCTCTTTATCTTTAAATGTTATTGGTCTTACTTTAGATCTCTATAATTATAATTCTGTAGAGTGAAGAACTTGTTTCTCCAGCAGCTGCGAGTGCGTCTGGTCGCTTTGTTACTATTAATAAATATTTCTTTCCTGCCGTTTCATCTTAAGGACTACTAGTCCGCCATCTTTATAAAAAAATAAAATTAGACGAGACATGGTCAAGTGATATTTTCAACCAAATGCTTACATTGAAATTTGGAAGATGTGATACAATGGCTTATTTGATTTAGAAATGATGTCTGCTTTCGCTGGATATATGGATTATTTTATGGGCCAATTTATTTCGCATAAAAAACAAAACAACTTTGAGTAAAATTGATCAAACTTTTCGGATATAAAGGGCACAATTTCTGCCATGTAAGTACTCCTTCATATATTATGTTCACATCACTAGTGTTGAATAACTGTCATGTACTATATGGCTGACATTGCTAATGTCTAAAATATGCATTTGGTTGAACATTTCACTAGATCATATCCCAATCATTTTGGTTTTATTTGTTTGTTTTTTTAGATGGCGGACCAAAAGTTCTTAACACAAGTCATACTTTATGGATCTGTAGATGATGGTTGAACTTTTTTTTTATATGTAATTTTCAGCACATTTTAGGCTATACATGACGGTCGATTGCTGATGGAGGTAGACCACCTACTTTTACCTGGGTCGAACTTGTACTGTATGCCTCTCGCCATCCGTAAGAATCAACACTTTTTTCACTGACAATTCGAGCTCCCAGTGGGATTCGAACCCGTAGCGGTGAGGCGAACATCTTTCAAAAGCAGCGTCTTACCCTCTCGGCCAGGCCCCGGATAATCAATTATATGTTAAGCTAAATATTATATATATTATATGACATAACATAACAGTGCCATTGCGTGGTTAAAGGGACAATGTCCGTAACTTTTAGCTTATAAAACACACACTTATTATGTTCACAAACATTACACACTAAACATTATTGAATATTTACTAATTAAAAGCAAGATTGTTTGACGGAATTCAATCGCGGTATAAAAAAAGAAAAACCGCTTTGGGCATTTGAACTCGCAGCCTAAACTAAAAATACACTCGCGGTAATAATAACGAGCGTGAGCGTGAAGTTGTCCACCGCTCCCGACTGAGCTAAGCGGGCTATACATATTACTCAATACATACTATGGTGAAAACCTAATGCGCTAATGAAAGTCACGTGATCGTAGAAAAGGTAAATATTGTGGGTCCCACTTTATTTACAAATAATAATTAAAGCTTTTTTTTTTTTTCAAACTCACGAATGAATTACTACAGACTTCTTAGGGTCTATCCTCATGTTTTCATGTATACATTTCACTGAATAAAAGTCAGACGGTTATTTGGTTATGCTCAATATCTGCTTACTTACGGACAGTGTCCCTTTAAGATATGTGTTTAAATTGTGTTATGAATTGTTATTTATTGATGCTGCGTATATTTTGTCATTTTGAAATGTCTTGGTAATAATTATCAAAACAGTTTGATCTTTTAAATGGACATACGAACACCTTTGTTTTTGTTAACACTTGCATATTTGCAGATCAATATTAGCAATTAGTTCAATGGATCAAAGAAATTATTTCCGCCTATTACTTATTGTTGATCACATATTGCACCAATAATATATTTAAACCTATAATAAAATAACAAAGAAAAATGAGAACTCCAAATTGGACTGAGCTTTTCAGTAAGCAGGTTTAAAATCAAAATGATACAGGATTGTAATTCTTGGTAAAGTACAAAAATTCATATTCTTATAGTAATATTCTCTACTGGATGATCAAGGCTTTCAAGGAAATAGTCAGTACCCTCTTCTGCAACTGTATTTATAAGATAAAATCTATCCCTTTCTTTCCACCAGCCATAATAAATAAAAGGCATTCCCCGTTAATATAAATAGAACAGGAACTGCGTCAAGCTATACACAGTGTTATCCTTCAGATCTTTAATGTTCGTGTTTTTATATGGCAAACGGCAATCTCTGGTATATTGCTAACCTCCATATACAGTGTCATTTAAAGTTGCGCCGATAAAAACACAATTACCCTACTAGCACGTTTACAATAATTTCAACTTTCCAGTCACAGAGTCGATGGCGTCTAATTTTCCAATAAGTGCGAGCACTGTCTGGGATCCGGCTGCTATCTAAAATGAAAGAAGAGTATGTTGCTTATTACAAATGTAGGAATAATGCAATAAGACGCTCAGCTGAAAAGAGTAATTCGCCAAGACGCTCATCAGAACTATGAGAGAGAGAGAGAGAGAGAGAGAGAGAGAGAGAGAGAGAGGGATGATGAACCCGTTCATGTTAGGACATTTGATACATATTTCACCCTCCATGTGAGGACACCCATGTTGATGTGGGGACATCACCCTTGTCCTCACATCAACGGTCCTTTTTTTGCATCTAGAAACTCCGTTTGGCGTTATGCAAAAATAATTTCCTTGTGAGGACAAGTGTCCCGACTTGCGGGTATCGCACTCTCATCACCGTAGTTTAAACTGTTATGCTATTTAATACATTCGAAACACCTCGACCAATAAGCAAGCGTCGCAGGGACTCAGATCGAGAACCATGTTCTCAATCATTCAGACGCTGATTAAAACCGAGAATGAGATGTAAGCGCCTGTATGAAACTGAATAAAAAGTGCGCAAACTAGACGATGCAACGTCATGAACATGGGTAAAACATAACCATATTTTTGTAGTTTTACAGACTTTACGTCTTAGGTCGATCAAGTTTTATCGACAATGTAGCTTTATTTATTGTTGCTGCTCATGATAGAGAATAATAACATTTGGATGTGGGGACATTCCAGTAGTGTACGCATACTTTACAGAGTGGGTGGGGTAGTACAAAAATTAAAAGTTTTTTTTTTTGTTCCACATAAAATGTGTTACATTCAAGTGTCACCTACATGTTGTTGTTATATTTTGAAGATTGTGTTTGCAATATTACCTATTAAAAGCAACAGATGAAGCAAATATTTGCATTTTTCCATCGGTACTCGGGGGTGTAAAAATTTGGAAAAATCCACTCGCCCTGCAGGACTAGTGGAAGCAAAAAGCTACTCGCCCTTAACAATTTACCACTCGCCCTGCAGCATATAACCTGAACATTATTTTCACCACTACAGTAAGCTACACTAAGTACATTTGTGTACCACATTCACTTGAAATAAACACATTAAGATTTATTCACTTTCATGCGGACTTTCGTCGGGGAGTGGGCAAAAAAAATAAGCGCGGCGGAGAATTAACTTCTACAACAACAACAACAAAATTCTGCTGAACTTTCTCTTCAGTATTTTGTCTCCATTGGACCAATAATAAATGCCAGAACTAATTAATAACGGTTGGGAACTACGCTTATTGTTCAGCCATACCCGTTTTGATTCGCCGACACTCGGGCTGAATCTGTTTGACGCATGCTTTCTTGTGTGATTCGTCTTTTTAATGTAAAACAACCGAATCCAATTTAAAATTATTTCTTCCCTGAACAAACAACGATTTCTTGTCTTTTTCGTCGGTTGCGAACTCAACACAGTACGAACAAAACATTTTGCTGTCGCGAAATACGAGCCAATCTCACCCTTTCTTCTATAATTCCTGAAACGTGCGTGTACGTTTTTCTCAATCGTATTCTTTTGATTTTCGTTTTTCTCTCGTCGAGTTTCTACTTTTTTCGAGGGGTTTAGTTGCATTTTGTAAATAACGCCACATTTTGTATTCCTGAAATTTGCTAAAAATAAAACGGAAAACCTCGGCCTCGTTTTCAATATCGAGGCAATTGTCAATATGCAGATCCCTATATATATATAGAGGCATGTACACATGCGCAGTTAAATAGTTAGAATGGTATTGATAGACTACATAAACATCCGGTGTGTAAATATTTGTTGTTCATTGCCGATATCATGCTCGAAATTGGGAAAGTTTTTCTTGAAATTGGGAATTATATTTTTCAAATTGGGAAAAATGGTATATTTTTTTGATTGGGAACGGGTCCGTTTATCGGTACCACTTTATATATAAGGAAAGAAATTGCTGTGTTGGATGCTATTATAAATACATTGTAATTTCCTGAAGTTGAGTTGATACAGGTTCTTGTTGTCATTCATAGTTAAAAAGTAAAACCAACTGAATTTGTGTTGAGCGGGAAGAGGAAAGTGGCGATTTTGTTAGAAGAATTAGTTTCTTTTACCACTTGTTTTTTGATCACCTGAGCCAAAGCTCAAGGTGATCTATTGGGATCACTCTTCGTCCGTCGGTGTCGACGGGTTATCTTTTCTTCAAACGACCTTCTCGGAAACCGCTTTGCCAATTTTGATCAAGCCTCACATGAATGATCCTTAGATCAATGATTTTTAGATTTGTTAAAATTAGGTCAGCGCGTCATTCAAGATGGCCGTCATTACCATAATTATATGGTCGAAACCTTAAAAAAATCTTCTTCTCAAAAACTCTGGACAGATTTAAACAGTTTTTCTTTTAAAATGATCGCCAACGCCTAGCCTATCAAAATTGTTCAAATGAAGTCCCCGGGGTCAAAAATGGCCATGCCCCAGGGGTCCAAAATTTGTATATTGAGATTTTGCATGTTGTTTTTCATATAGACATAGGGAAAAAAAATCTTCCCAGGGCTCTGGAAATATTTTGAAAATCCACTTGCCCAGGGCAAGTGGATTTTCAAAATCCACTTGCCCTGTCCAAAATGTCACTTGCCCCAAATTTAAAAGTCACTTGCCCCAAAATCAAGCCTTTGTGAACATACAAAAAAAATTTAGGCGCTGCGCGCCAACTTGAATATTATTCTAATGTTTGGTTATTGTAAAAAACCTGTAACATTACACTGTACTATACTGTGGAAATCAGATGGAAAAAACATTTGATTATGTTTATTCAAATAACACTATTATATTCTATAATATTCTTTCATAAAAATCAAATGTCGACTATATGATGATGTTCAAGACATATTAGTTCTAAACTACATCAACATTCATGAATGTGTTTTCAAAAGTTTCCCTTTAGAGTAATTGCAAACAACATCTGCCTACACAGCTTTAATCGTCACCGTCAGGCCACAAAAGTTATATAATTAATCGTGTTACCAAATGTGCCAAACAAAATACAAACTCGCAAACAAAGTTTGTTTTTAATAATATGTGTCAAAATAACTTCAATAAAGCAACCCGCTGCATTCACATACCTTCCTTAATTAGTGCCAGTAATTAATTTCTACTTTATTTGTGTATGGTACAGTACTTACCGTAATCGTTTATTAAAAATAAATTGCTTTTTGTTTACAATTTTCCAATGACCCGCGTTTCACCTATTACACAGCTATAAGTACTTGGCGAACTAATAAGTGTGTATTCATTACCTTTTCCGATAACATTCAGCGTCAATACACAATATGCGTTGCATAAAATCTTGGTGCGGTTATACTCTACCTAATTCGAAAGTTCGGCTAAACATATGATTTATGTTCCGCGTAAAATACTGCATAACAGAAGTCAACAAACTTTACAATGGTTACGTCTTATCGATTTTAATTGGATTAATTTTTTGGGATGGTCTTATCTCATCAAACATGTTTGTAGAGGACACACTTCAGTTATAGGGAGATGAATAGGACACACTTCAGTAATAGGCAGATGAATATTATTAATGCCAATCAAGCAAGATTATCGGCGCATGGACATTTTCCCCCATTTTTGATTGGCACCTCAAACTTTCGTCGGCCAATCGGGTTTTGACAAACTGTGTAAGTGGGAGGGATTAAACAATCACAAAACAACACAGGTCAGATTTATGACACTCCTGAATTACCGCTCGCGGCGAAAAATCGACAGGTGGTTAATTCGTAATCAGCACACTTTATGATAAGCCGAGTTTTCGTTTGATTTTTTGTCTAAAACGGAAACGTCCAGTCGGGCAAGTGTCGGACAACCAGATTTGCGATGGACACCTGCCCGCACCCAAATTCCACTTGCCCGGGGCGTCGGGCAACCATATTTCCGGAGCCCTGCTTCCCTGAAACCACAATGCACAGTGCTCTCATGTATTACATGTAGCATCAGGTAATGGTCCTCTACTAAGTTTGTTCAAATGGTGACCCTGGGGTCTAATTTGGCCCTCCCCAGGGGTCACAGTTTTTACATAGACTTATATAGGAAAAAAAATAATCTTCTTCTCTGAAACTACAAGAGCCAGAGGTTTAATATTTTGCATTCACTATAAGATTATGGTCCTTTACCAAGTTTGTTCAAATGGTGACCCTGGGTCACATTTGGCTCCACCGTAGGGTCACATGTTTTACATAGACTTGTATAGGGAAAAGCCTAAAAAATCTTCTCTGAAACTGCAAGAGCCAGAGGTTTAATATTTAGCGTTTGCTATAAGCTTATGGTCCTCTACTAAGTTTGTTCAAATGGTGACCCTGGTTTCAAATTTGGCACCGCCCCGGGGTCACAGTTTTACATAGTCTTATATAGGAAAACATTTAAAAACGTTTTTTCTCTGAAACTACAAGAGCCAGATATTTTGCCTTTACTATAGGATTATGGTCCTTTACCAAGTTTGTTCAAATGGTGACCCTGGGGTCACATTTGGCCCCGCCCAGGGGGTCACAGTTTTACACAGGCTTGTATAGGGAAAAACATAAAAAAAATTCTTCTCTGGAACTGCAAGAGCCAGAGGTTTAATGTTTTGCATTTGCTATAAACTTATGGTCCTCTACCAAGTTTGTTCAAATGGTGACCCTGGGGTCAATTTGGCCCCGCCCCGTGTCAGAGTTTAAACATAGACTGCAGTAAAACGTCTCCCCGCGCTTGCAATCAGTACTGTTATTCATTCGATCTTTGGAGATCGCTGAGCCCGATACTTATAGTTAGTTATCGGTGGTACATTTTCTAGGCTCGCGTTAAGCATTCGCCAAATCGCCATAGGCGAAAAGAAATCCGAACTGGCGAATGAAAATCGTAAGAAATACATATCAAATCCAAATTTCCGACAGATTTTGTCTACAATCTCAAAAAATCCCGAATTCTGATACACAAAGTCTTTCACTGTCTATAAGCCACTACCCCGATGGGTGTTGTTAGGTAATTAGCGACAACCAATCTGGACTGATAAACTAATTATCGCAGTGTTTATTGAAGACCGCTGTCAAATTGTCGATGTGCGATAGACTCCGCCCACTGTTCCGCCTCTTGCTGTCAATCAACTGGTTTGTGACCCCGCGCTCAATATTATCCACATATTTAACTGCGTTATCGAGCCGGGTAAAACAAAATAACGTGGCGCCCTCTAGCGGCTAAAATGGCTTTTCAAAACACAAAGTTTGCTTACGAATTAAAAAGCTAAAGATGCCGTCGGTGTTTTTGAAACTTTACGATCACTGATAAGACTAATTAGTTGTACACACGGTAGCGTAAACTGGAACAATGGCAAGTGTGAACCGATGTTTGATCGGCTGTCTCTGAATTGGGATAATTTATGGTTGAACAATCAACATGAACAAATACGAAAGGTGCGCTTACTCACAATATTCGTACAATTTTAGAATGAAGTGGCTTTTATTACTTACTCTGTGCATGATATTTGTGGTGTATGTAGCATTTCTGAATTTTGTCTCACGATGCAGCGCCGCGATCTTCCTAGTTGGAACTCCTGTTACTTGAACTTGTTTTATATGCCTCAGCTTAGCCTTACATTTTTAAATATATTTATTTTATTTCTATGAACGTTAGTAGGTATATTGAAATACATTTAATGAAAATACTAAATGGTCTGATCAATGGTGACAAGAGTCTTTATTTTTATATTTTCTTATTATATGCATGCATTCATTCTGGCCTTTTTTAAATTTCAGTCGACAATTTTTAAAAATAGCATTAAAGTAAATACAATTTTTTAAACTTTTTGGATATTTTACAGCTCCACTATTATAAGTAATTGTAAGCACTAAAGCAGAATGCATATGATGTGGGCATATTAATACCCTATACATGTAGGTTAATGACGTATACTTTTTTAACGAACTGTTGATGTGTACGCAAACGCGAAGTTTTAGCGCCTCCAATTCGTTAAAAAAAATATCTCGGCAAAAGTCTGGCTAAAGACATTCTAATCTGGCTAAAGGAATTTTTAGGGCTTTAGCCAGATTTGGCTAAAGGGTTTAAAATCCTAGTGCTAGCCTAGATTTTCAATTTCTTTTGTTTTCTTACTTAATTTTTGAATCGGTGGTTCCACTACTTCGGCCGATAAAAGGCTCTGGGTATTGTTTAACCACTCATAGGATATTTTGTCTGCTTTTTATACGCAGGCTTCATAACCGCTGCTCCCAACTAAATCCCATTATGTTTATTTCGCTCTTCGGGGCATTTCATTTTATTAGATACTGGGACCATACGCTGTACGACATGTCCACCGCCATATGCATGCCATCTTCGGGATGGTTAAAATTTTGTGCTGTTGATTTTATGAATATTGAGTTCTGCTCAAGCCGGGGCTAGAGGGCGTGAGCGGTAGCTAACATATTTCACTACCGCTCATGAACAGTCTCAATCAAATCGAGACTGCAATATTTCGTATGTGTCGTGCTTGGCCGTTTCCAAAGGTCCATTATCATACTCTTTTTTTATATAGGAAAACATTTAAAAAAAAATCTTATCTGGAACTACAAGAGCCAGAGGTTTAATATTTTGCATTTACTATACTCTTATGGTCCTTTAGCATGTTTGTTCAAATGGTGACCCTTGGGTTACATGTTGTACATAGACTTTTACAGGGAAAAGCTTAAACATCTTCTCTAATACCACAAGGCACACAGCTCTCATATATATTACATGTATCCCTGGGGTCACACTTGGCCCTGCCCAGGTGTTACACTCTAGCACCTTTATTTAGTATTTGATATTTACAAAACTTTGTCAGTGTCTTTATCTCAATGTTAACACAACAGAGGCCACATTTCTTGAACAATCTTAACCAAACTTGCACAGATACTATCTGATAGTATATGACCATAAGATTTCGAAGACGTTCGATAATGGGCCAGTACTCGGGTGATCAATTTAGGGCCATCATGGCCCTCTTGTTTAATAAGATTTTAATAAGATTACCTTTTTTTCTCTGGTGACATAACTGTTAATTTTTCTTCTTATTTATTATATATTATATATATATATATATATATATGTATGTATGATATATAGAATTATCTGTTTTCGGGGATTACTACAAAGGAATTTTAGCAAGGACCAAGTAAATGCTGCTTATCGATCGGTTAAAAGCGCTGTACTCTGAATAACCGGCCATAATTTTGTACCGCCATTTTTGCAAAAAAACACCAAAAACATTGTGTGGTGTATGCAGCTAAGCCCATATTCATACGCTTCTTAAGATATTTCTCAACTTATAATACTTTCAAGTGAGGTTATTTTCTAGAACTTCTACTTAAAGCTACAGAGTCTCTATATCAATCGATTTCTTCTTTGTAGACGTATCTTTATTTTAACTTCATGTTCACCAGCTCATGTCGAAATCGGGTATTTAAGTGAGCAGACATAACGCAGGACATCATTTATTGTATAGACATCGACCAGTGTACATTGTACCTGTACAAAGGTAACATTATGATTTACAGAAGGAAAAAGGCCTCTCGGGACTCGAACACACAACCTTCTGATTTCAAGTCAGGTGCTCTATCCACTGAGCTACATGTATAACGCTTCTTGAGACAACGCAACTCAAGATGAATCCATAAATATATGGTCCATCTTGTCGGAAATGTAAATTAACATTACCTAGTTTAATACTATATGTTATCAATATGAAACCTCAAAACAACCATATATCTCAACTTGTTATTTAGCGCTTGATGAGTTTGTGTGTGCTAGTAATTACTTAAAGTATATTTAGTGTTAATAATGCTAGAACATACCAATAAATAGCCGTGGTCTAGTGGTTAAACTTAAAATCGTAACGGCGTTGGTTCAAATCCCGTTCTAGGCTAGTTTTTTTTATCAATATATGAAGCCGTATGTTTATCGATGTTACCTGTACGAAGGCTATATAAAAACATGATATTTTACGCATTGATATCTGTCTTATATACCGACTATTGGGGTGTTCGTCAATTTGAAACTACTTCACACGTGACTTATTGATATTCATGAGTTATTACCGTTAAAATAGAGACTCTGTAGGACCAAAGAAGAGATTCCAGATTATTCCAGTTTTGATCTCAAATAAAAGAAATGAAATAAAAAAAATATTTTACCTACCTACCTACCCAACCCTTTTTTGCATGGGTCGGGAAGGGGAAACAAACATAATTTTATTTTTGGCCTAGCTTTAAGAAAACATAAAACATCTTAGGTATCTTAAATTTCGACTTAAGTTGTGTTGAAATTCCATCAAAAATTAAGACACCTCCTATACATGTATACCCTATCTTAACTATTTAAGAAAATGTTCTATGTACCCAAATACAGGTATCGTGAAAAATCATTTGCGAAATTAATCATGTGTTTCTATACCTGTACTATACTAGCGTGGTAATTGAAAGACCGTGGGTTCGAGTAATGTTTTTGACTTGTTGCAATTTGAAAAAAAGAAATGATACTATAATATAGTGTTATAGTGTTTTTTTACTATTTAAATAATTGCTTTACAAACATTTTCAACAACGCATAGTTTTATCAGTGGCTTAAAACAATATCAAATGTTCTAGGTTAATCAATTTGAATAAAACTATTTATGCATGTTAAATTTGTATTTGAAAAAAGATTTAATCGAGGTACGTATTAAACTACGAGGTAGGCATCACATAGTTTCGTAATACTCCATGAAATTGATTGGTAAAATTTAATTAAATTTGGTACACTCATGTATCAAGCAGAAACTGTGTCCGGGTAGATTATCAAATTCGTATTGAGATGAGTACATGTTAATAGTTTTTTTTTTAAAATGTCTTTTGTTCTACAAGATTCATGTTGTTGACTATGTGTGAGTGTTTCCATAAAATGAGGTTAGGCCAATAATTACCTGTCTTTATTTCACATTTTTAAAATTAATTTTATTTACATAATGGGCTATCTTTTTTTAAATCATGTTTATTTCCCATCTTCAATTAGGCCAAATAAAATTATACCTGTGTTTACTGTAACATTGCTGAAAAAAATTGGGTAGGTAGGTAGGCATTTTATTTTATTTTTTTATTTTTTTTTATTTTTTGGCGAAGTTAATTTAAGGTGGCGATGAGCTTTGATGAATGGGAAAATGTGGTATTTTAAAAACTACGATAGATAACAATATGAAATTGTGTATGTGTTATTGTTTCCCAAAAGGCATGGCAACAACTGGCTCTTTTCCCAATCACTTGCAATTATTGCAAAGGGGTAAAACAGTTTAATTTATTTTTTGCAAGTCCGGAAGGGGGTCAGTTCCAACAGCAGGACAATGAGCACATGAGTCAGCCGTGATAGCGTGAACATAATTATTAAAAAAAAAAAATTTTTTTTTTTTCAATAAATAAAAAGGAGTCGGGGGTGTTTTCAGCGGGTCGGTCGGGTTACAGTAAACTCAGGTATAATTTTATTTGGCCTTACACAAAAGTTTCTGCTTTGCACTTAAAAGAGAAAAAAACAGACAAATGAGTTTTAAATGGGGACATATAGTGAGGACAATTAGGTCGAAACACATACTATATGAGGATATTGTCTCATGTCGTTACATGTCTCTCCGTTTTGTGTCGACTTTAAATCTACGGTAGTAGATGTAACTGAAGGACACAGAGTTTGTCCTCACATGGTCATGTGTGTCCTCACATGGCAGGATTATGACTTATATTTGTCCTCACATGAACGGAGGTGACATCTCTCTCTCTCTCCATGAAAAATCTAAATCACTAGATGACAATTTTTAAGGAAATGCCAAGATGAATTAACACAATCTTCTATTTTATTTTTTTAGGAGAAAGTCTTGTAGTATTTAAAGATATTTTCCATTGCAATAACACTGCCTTTAAAGGGACACACGGAAATCAAACATTAATTTTAGCATCTCAATTTATTAACCTAGCATTAGTTTGGCATTAAACATGTTAAACCTGCGCGCATATAATTAAATAAAGTGTTGAGTTTTCATTTTCCCTTCGTTGTTCTGTTAAATGTTTAACATTAACATGTTATATCAGTGAAATAAAGTCATCCGTTAGTAACGTGTAAAAACAACTCTTTTTTTTTTTTAACTATTATAATTGCAACGTTGCAATGTCATCTCTTGTTTACATACGAGTTTCCGATTACGGGTTTCCGAATACGCATGCAGTTCATGAACGATTTGCATATAAATACCAGTGTAGCCAGTGTTTGTAAGAAAAAAGGAGCAGAACCTAATATGCTGGCAGCTGTTCAATGTGACCAGAGATCAGCATGTTTTTACCGATTTCAATGAATGAGGAAACCATTATATATTCTTGCAACTTTAATCAATGCCTGATCTGTGATTTTTACTAGATCAGCTCTGATGAAGAACATATTATGGTTTTGCAAATCATCAACATGGACGATTTAACTGTTTGTGTCTAAACATGAAAAGGCACCAAACGGATCAGGTAAACACATGAGGACAAAAAAGGAATTCTAATTTATCTATTGATATGCATACGTATGAATATGTAAGTGTTATTACATGATTGCACGAAGGAAAAAAGACAACATCAATTGAAATGAGGTAATGTACATATATGGTTCCGTTCCGTTAAATACCAATACCCGGGAGGGGTGGAGGAGTGTAATGGTATTTAACGGAACGGAACGCACCCACTGGGGTGGAGGTGGTAATGGTATTTAACAGAACAGAACGGAACAAGGATAAAATTGGGTTTTAACTGATCGACAAACTGTGTCCAGTAATAACAGTACTTCCTGTATAAGACATTAGTGGAAATGTTTCTGTTTCAAAGGTATCTGTTCAGTGTGTGTAAACATGACTAGATATACTTACTTTCCATTGATTCTCCAGAATATCAGAATATCTATTGATATGCATACATATGATTTAATGGGTATATGTAAGTGTTATTACATCATTGCACGAAGGAAAAAAGACATCACCAATTCAAATGAATAGATTATTAAAAAAGAAGTTTGTAGCGACTACTTCTTGAAAACTATAAGTAATACTGATATGGGACATTTTTCAGTATGATCAGCATGACATGATGTTGGTCCTTGTCGAAATTCTTTTGATTCATCATTAAACATGACTGCCGGCGGCCATCTTTGTTTACAAAGAGTTATATAGTAAAACCTTGTAGCGACTACTCCTTTAAAACTACTTGACGGATTTTCATGAAACTTCACAGGAATGTTGCTCTTGATGTGTAATTGATCCTAGCAAAATTTCAGATAGGCCAGAAATTCAAGATGGCCACCACAGCTAAAAATAGATTTTTAAAAAATAAGTTTGTAGAGACTACTTCTTGAAAACTATAAGTGATATTGATATGGGACTTTTTCTAAAATGATCAGCATGACATGATGTTGATCTGAGTCGAACATTATTTGGATTGGACGTTCAACATGGCTGCCAGTGGCCATCTTTGTTAATATAGAGTTATATTGTAAAAACTTTTAGCGACTACTCATCTGAAACTACTTGACGGATGTTCATGAAACTTCACCGGAATGTTGCTCTTGATGTCTAGTTGATCTTAGAAAAATTTCAGTTTGGCCGGAAATTCAAAATGGCCGCCACGGCTAAAAATAGATTTAAAATAAATAAATTTGCAGCGACTACTTCTTGAAAACTGTAAGTGATATTGATATGGGACTTTTTCTGAAATGATCAGCATGACAAGATGTTGATCCTTGTTGAAAATTATTTTGATTTGACATTAAACATGGCTGCCAGTGGCCATCTTTGTTTACCTAGAGTTATATAGTAAAAACTTCAACTTGTAGCGACTACTCCTCTGAAACTACTTGACATTTTTTTATGAAACTTCACAGCAATGCTGACCTAGCTATCAAAATCTATCAGTAGAGCTTCAAGGTCATTGACCTCTTGTTTAAAAACAAGTTTGTAATGACTATTTCTTGAACACTATAAGAGATATTGATATGGGACTTTTTCTAAAATGATCAGCATGACATGATGTTGGTTTTTGTCGAAAATCGTTTTGATTTGACGTTAAACATGGCTGCCAGCGACCATCTTCGTTTACATAGAGTTATATAGTAAAAACTTGTAGCGACTACTCCTCTGAAACTACTTGATGGATTTTCATGAAACTTCACATGAATGTTGCCCTTGATGTCTAGTTGGTCCTAGCAAAATTTCAGGTTTGCCAAAAATTCATGATGTCTGCCACGGCTAAAAATAGATTTTTAAAAACAACTTTGTAGTGACTACTTTTTGAAAACTGTAAGTGAGATTAATATGAGACTTTTTATAAAATGATCAGCATGACATGATGTTGGTCATTGTCGAAAATCATTTTGATTCTGTATTAAACATGGCTGAGCCGCCATCTTTGTTTACATAGTGTTATGTGGTAAAAACTTGTAGCAACTACTCCTCTGAAACTACACGACGGATTTTCATGAAACATCACTGGAATATTGCTTTTTATATTTAGTTGATCCTAGCCTAATTTCAGGTCAGCCGGAAATTCAAGATGGCCGCCACTGCTAAAAATAGGTTTTTAAAAGGCAAGATTTTAGCAACTACTTCTTGAAAACTATAAGTGATATTGATATGGGACTTATTCTAAAATGATCAGCATGACATGATGTTGGTCCTTGACAAAAATTATTTTGATTTGATATTAAACATGGCTGGCAGCGGCCATATTTGTTTACAAAGAGTTACATAGTAAATAATTTCAGCGACTAATACTCCGAAACTACTTGAAGGATTTTCATGAAACTTCACAGAAATGTTGCTCTTGATGTGTAGTTGATCCTAACAAAATTTCAGGTCGGCCCGAAACTCAAGATGGCCACCATGGCTAAAAATAGATTTTTTAAAAACAAATTTGTAGCGACTACTTCTTGAAAACTATAAGTGATATTGATATATATAAGACTTTTTCTAAAATGATCAGTTTGACAGGATGTTGGTCCTTGTTGAAAATTATTTTGATTCAACATTAAACATGGTTGCCAGTGGCCATCTTTGTTTACATAGAGTTATATATGAAAACGTCTAACGACTACTTTGAAATTAATTGAGAGATTTTCATGAAACTTCACAGGAATGCTGATCTAGCTTTCAGAACCTGCCATTAGAGCTTCAAGGTCATTGACCTCTTGTTTGAGTGGTTATGTCGCTTTTTGCAACTTTGAAAATGTACTTGCTGACCAAATTGACACTGGTTAGTGCCATCGCAATCTCACGTTTTAATTAAAAAAAATTGTTTGCTAACCAAACTTTGTGCAAACCTCGCATATTTGATCTTGTTTTCTCGCTTTCTCACTATATTCTACAATAAAATAAACACAAGGATTGCTAGCATAACCTCACTATTTTAGCTCGTTTTCACGAGATTGCTAAATAAATCTTCCATTCTCGCCCTCTTCTACATTGAAAAAAATCGCGAGAATTACGTGAAGTTTGGGTTAGCAGACCTCGCGTTTTTTTCTCCAATGTACCTGAGGCCGAAAATGGGAAGAATATATCTTATTCTCACGAACTCTTAAAAATGAAATCGCGAGGTTTGCACGAAGTTTGATTTGCAATCTTCAGGTTTTTTCTACCCGAAGTGTGATTTGCAATCCTTTAGTTTTTTTCATTGTAGAATAATGCGAGATTGCAAGATTTATTTCGTATTCTTGCAACTCGCAAAATTTAAAATGCGAGATCACGATGGCCCTAACAGGATTCCGGACACAGGCACTATGACTGGTCACTCGTATTTGGAGATGGCATGAGATTATTTTACACACAGTTATGAAACATTACTAGTGGCGTTGGCCTTGAGAGGCCTTGTTGAATGAAAGTCATACATTCGCCAGAGAGGTTACACAATGACATTTCTAACTCGTACATGTGTGTGGTTTATAGTATCATTAAGTGCGAAAGTGTTAAAGGTCACTTCAAGCTTTGTATGATGAACCACTCACTGATCGACTGCCACGATGTTGCAAACCTCTCTGAACGAATTTTATCACGTTTTAATCAGCACTGGTGAATTGCTAATGGGTCGTTAGACAAAGGTCGGTTTTATTAGGCCAACAGTGCTTCGTTAGAAAAATAATATTTGTCTCGAAAATATGTGTCTGTGTTCGAATGAAATTCGTGTCCCAACATGTGGTGACATATATGGGGACATGTCCCGAAGAAACCGAAAGATCGTCTCCCTTTTGGTGTGAGGACCAATACTGGTCGTATCACAATGTGTGGTTCTTTGCTAATAAAAGGAAGGTGTTTGGATCTGTCCCGGAGTGCAAATCTCTGCTAATAAAAGGAAGCAATCATGTGGGGACATGTCCTGAGGAAACCGAGAGATCCTCTCTCTTTTGGTGTGGGGACCCGCAACCGTCCCCATATCCTACTCTCAGAAGTTATGTCATTGGGAGCAATAAAAACGATCCACAGTGGTCAATGGGAGGTAACCGTGATACTATATGAATGAGAGAGTTTCGTGTAATAGGTTCGGCGAAATGCATATCTCTGCTAAAAAAAGGAAGCAATCATGTGGGGACATGTCCTGAGGAAACCGAGAGATACTCTCTCTTTTGGTGTGGGGACCCGCAACCGTCCTCATATCCTACTCTCAGATGTAATGTAACTGGGAGCAATAAAAACGATCCACAGTGGTCAATGGGAGGTAACCATGATAATATATGAATGAGAGAGTTTCGTGTAATAGATTCGACGAAATGCAAATCTCTGCTAATAAAAGGAAGCAATCATGTGGGGACATGTCCTGAGGAAACCGAGAGATCTCTCTCTTTTGATGTGGGGACCCTCAAACGTCCTCATATCCTACTCTCAGATGTAATGTAACTGGGAGCAATTAAAACGATCCACATTGGTCAATGGGAGGTAACCATGATACTATATGAATGAGAGAGTTGTGTGTAACAGGTTCGGAAAAGGATGTCCCCAGATAACCGGTTTGAGTGCATGGTCCTCACATGAACGGTCGAATCGTCTAGAGAGAGAGAGAGAGAGAGAGAGAGAGACCCACCGCCTCCAAAGTCCCACCCCACTGCCTCCAAAGTCCCCACCACCTCCAAAGTCCCCCACCGCATCCAAAGTCCCACCCTACCGCCTCCAAAGTCCACCCTCCGACTCCGAAGTCCCCCACCGCCTCCAAAGTCCCCCACCGCCACCAAATTAGTACACTCACGCCTAGTGGATTTATAGGAGCCAATGTAGACCAACAGCACAGAGCTTTACTTCACAACCGCAGGGAAAACTGCTCACATCACTCACCCTCTAATGTGTCTTCAGGGATTTCTCTTGGCAAAATTGGCGGAGGGACTTGTATGTATATTTATTTATTTCAGTGACAAGTACATAACATTACACGTATAGAACATATAGGTAACTTGAAATGTACATATATAAAGCATATAAGCAACATAAAGCAAAAATGGATTGGACCCAGCCTAACTTGGATTACTAGTCACCATTTTATAATTACATTCAACAGATAAAGCAATATTTAAATTGAAAGCTTGAATAAAAAAGGTTCATGCATATTTAAATATTATAATATGAGAATCATGTTGTCATACCCGGAGTACTGTAAACTCAGTTTAAATAATGTGAAAACAAAAAAACAATCAACTTTTTATTTACAAACGTGATTATAATGTAAAATATAGTGTTGTGTACGAGTGGTGCCTATTTTACAACTAATAAGCGTTAATAAGGTGATTGATACATTAATCATTTTGGATAAAGTGACCAGTACATTTTATAAGTTCATAGTCTGTGAAATTGAGTTTCCCATTTTCGTTGTCAGATACAATTCTATCAGTAAGGAAAGAATTTATCAAATTCATTGTTTAGCATGTGCCTATGTCCTTCATGTTTGCTTCAGTTTATCAACAAGAGCCCAAAAGGGCCTGTATCGCTCTACTGGGCTAATGGCTATACACGACATCGATATGCGCAACTAGGTTTGGTACCGACCATCCTGCCACGTTTCACTGAAATCCAGCCAGGGATTCGGGAAAACTAGTCCAGATAGTCTGTGTATAAGGGGTCGTAAGTCTGTCAAAAATCAATCAACTGGAACACGACGACGATATGCGCAATTATGGTTGGTACTGATCATCCCTGCAAAGTTTCGTTGAAATCCGGCCATGGGTTCAGGAGAACTGTTTGTGTACTAAAACCTTTAAAGGGCCATAACTCCGCCAAAAATCATTCAACCGTAACACGGCGATGATATGCACAACCAGGCCTGGTACTGATCATCCCTAAAAAATGTTGCTGAAATCCGGCCATGAGTTCAGAAGAGACTAATCTCGACAAGTTTGTATGTTAATACCTTTAAAGGGCCACAACTCCGCAAAAAGCATTCAACTGGAACACGGAGAACATATGCATAACTAGGCTTGATACTGATCAAACTTGCCAAGTTTCGGTAAAATCCGACCAGGGGTTCAGGAGAACTAGTCCGGACAAATTTGTGTATTAAAACCTATAAAGGGTAATAACTCTGGTGTTACTTATCCGATCTGGCGAGTTTTCGAACTCATCCGCGCTCTCATTGATATAAATACTTTGGCCAAGTTTGGTTAAGATCGCGTGAAAAACGAAAGGGCTAGAGTGTTCACAAGGCACATTAACGGACGGACGACGGACACCACGTCATCTCATTAGCTCTGCTGGCCTCACGCGCACTAGCTACATTTGAAGAATACTGCTGGATGTACCCACCCGATACCTTTACGAATATATCACTCTAAGGGGTCAGACGACAATCGTGAGGTGCGCGTTTTACACACGAACAAACCAAACGTCTACACACGTTTCTTCTTTTGTCTACTCCCTCTCATCAATAACATTTCTTGCCTCTCACCGCCGCTCGAATCCCACTAGGAGCTCAACTTGTCAAGTGAGAAGGTGTTGATTCTTAGGATGGCGGGAGGTATACAGTACTGGTTCTACCACACGGAAATGGGGTGGTCTGTCTTTACCACAAAACAAATCAACCGTCGTAATGGCCTAAAATGTGCCAAAAATGACGTGAAATACCATTCGAACCAACAAAATCGACCGTCATAATGATATGGCCTAAAAAGAATAAATAAAAAATACAATTAGCGAATCAATTTGTTTATTATACGGAATGTAGCCAAACTGTCTTTTTTTCTTGAGCGTTCTGAAAAACGTGGAAAAATTTAAAAAATGGATGATAAACAAAGACGTTATGACCATTTGAACGATCTGTAGAAACGGATATGGAAGGCGCCATTTTGAGAGCTATCATATCATAGTTCTAAATGACCATACAATTATATTAAATTTTATTAAAATGATAATTGACTGAGATATAGTTAACAAATACAGCAACTGTATGAACAATATTTATACTTAAGTGTAATAATGCATTTAATATGCCATATATTGTTTAAAACTATAACGCCATAGTTCTTAAAATGGCGTCTCCCATATACGTTTTAGAACTACCTTTAAATGATCATATCTACTTTGTTTATCATCCGATTTTAATAATTCTTCAGAACTCTAACTAATACTGATTGTTTGGCTGTGTGGCTCATTCTCTTTAATAGTATTGATAAGTGGTTATAATATGCCATACATTATAGCAGCCTGAAATGTGTGAGCTCGAGAACTGACATTGTTCGAGAAATGAAGAAATTTAATTTATTACATTTTCATCGGTGAAAGATTGGGATTTATCAGTGAAAGAATATTCATAATCGCTAAATAGTATTAACTAACTCCGAACACAAAAAAAACTAACTGTGACGCTGAGTTAAGACGTCAATACGGTGGTGCTGATGTCGACGTCATCCGCCGATAACGTTCAATAACGCGAATAATTTCGGTTAAAATCATGCATAAACTGATTTAAAATGTAATAAATAGATTATTTAACTGCTGTGTTCGATATAGGGAAATCCTTTACTCGATGTACACGTGTTTTGTTTTTTTCACTCACTCGCATACGCTCGTTCGTAAAAAACCCCACACGCCTACCATCTCGTGAAGGATTTTCCTATAATCGAACCCAGCAGTTAAGGGTTCGCCAATAGTATAAAGTGGGTGGGGTATGGTAAAAATTACAATGTCAATTTTTGCTTAAACTTCAATTTTCTTGCAACTGTCAATGCTGACATAATGTGTCATATTTATAAGGAAACATTTTGATAGCTAGTGTTTTGAATAAAAGTAATTCATAAAAAAGATATTGTACTTTTGATTTCAGTACCTCGGGTGCATCCAATCATTGACTTATTTTCTTTCTTTTTTTTTATTGAAAGTGAATACACACATCCATAGTCCAGTATGTTGTTTACAATATATAAGAATAAAAATTAAAAATTAAATAACATCAACTTAATAAAACAGAATTTCATAACACCATCTATGCCAAATCAATGAATTTTCTGCACCGTGTTTTATCCCCAAAAGGGCTGGCGTGGCGCAGTCAGTAGCGCGGCGTTTTGTAATCGGAGGCCCCGGGTTCAATCCTCCGTGGTGCCACTGAGTTCCGTCGGTGTGTTCTTGGGCAAGACACTTTCCCTTAGCCTCGTCCGTCGGATGGGGACGTAAACCGGGCGGTCCCGTGTATCGGTCTATCCTCCGAGCACGTTAAAGAACCATAGGAATCTATTCGATAATAAGAGTAGGGCAGGTTCCCGGATTACTATGTATCCTTCCCCTCTCTCTGGGGCGGCTCTAAATAACCTATACTGTGTTGATGAGCCGTTAAACAACATTCAATTCAATTATATCCACAAAAGTAGTGCAAATCACTTTTAAATTATACGATTTGCACGAGATTTACTAGTACTAATACTACACAAAGATTATTGAATGAATCGTATTACAAACATTTGTTTACCTCATGAACGATCCTCTATTGCGACTGTATTCTGATAGATCTGAACAGTTTTTAACAGGTGCGTGGGGAAAACGTATTGTTTCTTCTTAAATATATTATTCTTGAGAGATAATTATCATTCGCAACATCTCGATCATTTCTATGAAATATGATTCCGAACGTAACCGGTATTATCCGAGTTTTCACGAACGTGTTATGCTGTACATTTAGATGTCTTTTTGATGTTCACAATTTTTAAATGTCAATATAGGCAGTTGAAATCATTTTCTATAATTCTGTGGTATTCAGAAAGTTTGATATAGAAAGTGTCAATTAATGTATTTTAACAAAGAAACTGTTTTTAGTATATTTTGGTTAAAATCCTAATTAATGTTTTTTCGTTTGATTTCTTTGAGGTGACATAATTTTCCATTAGGCTTAATTTTGACGGCTGGCTTCCTGCTTTGATAACTGACATGTAATCAGTGTAACAAAAGAAGTGCAACCAAGATAAGTTCAGAGGAATGCCAAGTTGATTATTTAATGGCTTATTGCAGACATTTGGATAAACTTAATTTCCTACATAAACAATAAAACTGTTAACACTCATTTCCTGACCAGGGGCTACATTTTCACAACCCCGCCTACCTGATAGGTTTTGTAACATGTATTTTTATTGGTCGAAGTTGTGTTGACCAAAGTGGTTTTAAAGAACTATTTCCAAGTTGAAGGCAGAAGATTAGAAAATAGTTTGTGAGATATTAATAGGGTCAGAGAATTAGTTTTAAGTTTTTAAGACAGAGGAATACCTCGTGCATTTGGATATCCATTTGAAGAGTATTGAATAAGTTTATGTTTGGTGATTCCAACATTGTGACAATTTGTTAAAGTGATATCTGGTTTTCCGGTGAAGCATTTACATTAAATACGTGGACATTTGAATATTAATTTAGAATATTATGTTTGGTGATTCCAACATTTGTGATTATATGTTTAGGTGATATTTGGTTTTCCATTTAGCTTTTACATTGAATAAGTGAACATACATTGAATAAGTGAACACTATATTTGTTATCGATTTAAATACATATACATATACTTAGAGGAACATTAAATTACAATACAGTACAAATCGAACAAGTCTTCATTTATGTTATACACCACACATTGTGCGGGCCCACAATAGCCGCATAATAAACGAATGCCAATCGTGAACGCTCGGCCAATCCCGTCATTCTTCGGGATCCCGCACTGTACGAGATGTTGCAAATGGAACGAATGCCTTGTAACACCTACAATTACATAGCGTAGTGCCATTTTTATTTCTTATTTTTAGTATTTATAACCGCAAGGGTTCATTTTCTTCGTTTTCTTGCAACATTTATAACGCAAATGATAAGAATATTTTTTTTAAAATGAAGAATACAATTTGTAATTATAAATTCGAAAATTCGATTCGGATTTCCCTAGCATGCATCGTTAAAAAATGATAGGCGTAGGAATCGTAATCGGTCATATTTTGTTCAGCGAGGTGAAACATTGAAAATACAACAAGAAAACGTAAAATCTTTAACTCGACATCCATGATTACCTGACAGGTGATTTGAATTGTCTTCAATGTTTTAACAATCTACTTAGGGTAATATTCAAGATTCACATATATGTTCTGTAGCTGCCTAGATGACTCTCACACCAATTTAGGCTATAATCCATGTTCCACTTTTGTTTACATATTTTTATGAATGAAAAATATGGCCGAAGAAAACTTCAACGTGTCAACGAAGTTATTTACTTTTTTCTGCAAAACTGATTGAATTTCGACTTAATACTCTACCATATTGTTAATCATTGTCTATACATTTAATCTAAGCCAAAAAACAATTATGTTCAGTAATTATATTGTTTGCAGCGAAGTCCTTTAAATAATCTCTATTTAATGATCTTGACTGTAACAACATTAACTGTAACAATGATGCTGAAGGTAACAAACTCGATTTAAAGGTAACAATCACCTCCTCCATTAAATGGGTTGATTATACTCATGAAACCAATCTGAACTGCATCTGAATTAATCTAAATAATTCGATTCGTACGTTTTACTAAACGTGTCACACTGTTTATCATCTAGTATAATTTAAACGGAAATTTGCCAGTTGTGAACTAGTGCTCCAACACAGCTGTTCACGTGTTTATCAAGTTTATCTGAAATAATAACAAACAGCTTCATGTGGGTGTATGTGTTTGTGTATGTGTTTTACAGCAACCGACGTATATATAATTGTAATAACTTTATTGTTAATATTTCATCCCTTCCCTACTGATCACCTACTCTATCTCCCTGTCTGAAAATTACATCTGCATGTCTCCGCGCTGTCCTTTCGCCTTGTATCCAGCCATAGACCATGCCTGACACACCAACTCTTAGAGTAGTACTCATTGACAATATAACTAATGTCAAACATGGCTGAACCGTCTTGATATATTTTGACCCCGGGGTCACCACTTCAATAAACTTGATAGAAAAACATGATATGCTTATGCTACTTGAAAAATATTAGACCTATAGCTCTCGTAGTTTTTGAGAATTATTTTAAAGAGTTTACTATAAAGCATTATGTAAAACTGCGACTCCCGGGGCGGGACCAAATGTGACCCCAGGGTCACCGTTTGAACAAACTTGGTAAATTTTTGAAGTTCTTCCCTATAACTCTATGTAAAACTGATCCAACAAGGGCCTCTAAGCTCCCAATTAAAGAAAACCTAGGGGCATAACTCCGGTATTATTGGTTCGATCTGGCTGATTTTGAAATTCGTTCGCGTTTTCATTGATATTATTAACAATCTGGCCAAGTTTGGGAAAGATCGAATATAAAATGAAGGCTATAGATTGTTCACAAGGCTGAAAACGGCATTTTTCAATAATATAAGGGGACATAACTCTGTTGGTCCTGCTCCGATATAGCTGGTTTTCAAACTTGTCCAAGCTTTTATTAATGTCAACAATCTGTTAAAGTTTGGTCAAGATCAAAGGGCCCAGAGAGTTTACATGGCTGAAAATGGCATTTTTCAATAATTCAAGGGCAAATATCTCTGGTGTTCCAGGTCCGATAGAGCTGATTTTCGAACTTGTCTGAGCTTTCATCAATATCAACAATCTGGACAAGTTAGGTAAAGTTCAAATATAACATGTGAATGTGAATGTGCTAGAGTGTTCACAAGGTAGACTATGGCATTTTTCAGCAAACAAGGGCCATAACTCTGATGTTACTGGTCCTGGCTTATTTTCGAACGTGTCCGAGCTTTCACGAATATTATTTAACAATCTGGTAAAGTTTGGTAAAGGTCGGATAAAATAACGGCCTTATCCTCGTAACGAGACATAAAAAACAGCGTGTTTAACGAAATCAAGGGCAATAACTCCGCTGTTGCTGGTCCAATATGGCTGGTTTTCGAACTTGTTCGAGCTTTCATAAGGCACTCCCTCATAGCGAGCTCAAATCCAAAAGCCACCGGACTTCAAATGAAAACAAATTATGGATCAGGCATCAAACATATATGACATTTACATGTGTTGAAAATTATGTAAAACACCAAACAAACAAACACAAACAAACATACATTGACCTTAACATTTGGTTGTGTGCACACCCTAACGAGTAATTATGGTTCATGCCAGATTGCGGACTGGT
Organism: Cyrtodaria siliqua; assembly: GCA_037043455.1. Taxonomy (NCBI): domain Eukaryota; kingdom Metazoa; phylum Mollusca; class Bivalvia; order Adapedonta; family Hiatellidae; genus Cyrtodaria; species Cyrtodaria siliqua. Next base: position 256,312 of record JAWPHD010000712.1, on the reverse strand, counting down.
ATGTTTAAAACATATTTCGTTATGTCTGGGTGGGGCAGTTGATAGCAAACTCGCTTTTTATACGCCCGTAAGGACATCACGTTGTCCGTCCGTCTGTCCGTTAACTTTTACCTGACAAATGATTCAAGTTTTTAAGGTCTACAACAATGAAACTGTGTAATCTTCAGCATGATACATGAATACATCTGATAAAGGCCTAGAACTTTCTGGTTCATTTTTTTAAATTATTCCCCTTTGAAAACGTTTAACCTATATGTCCCGGCAGTGTTCTTGTTTCCAATGCAACTAGAATGATGCAGTGACAGGGTTTGCTTCATCGTCTCTGCATTGTGCATAATGGGTTACGGACCTAGTAATCCGCGTCATCCAGAGTGATCCAAATTGTATAAGTTGTGCCGCTTTTTTATAATCGAATTGTATTATGTTTCTGTTTTCAGCGATATTAAAATTGCTTTTTTTAAATTTATTTTCTTAGTATTTAATATTATGGTCACTTATTAAAGGGAGTACCTTAGGCTTTGGGGCTAATTTGTTTGAAAACATAAAAACTTATAAAATGACCAATTTAAACCGTGAAATAACGGTTCATAGATATAGATGGAACATTAACCTTTTCTTATAATACAGCGCAATCATTAACAATTATAATTTACAGCCAGGGGCGTAGCTGTGTTAATTGAATGTGCAGGCTCCGAAAGTGAAAGTTTGTTAGGCGGATCCGGGGGCTTGCATCCACGGCAATTTTGTGTTTACCTATATTTAAATGGTACATCCTGTTGCCAAATGTGTATAAATACTGTTATGCACCCCCTCCCCTCCCACCCCACCAACCCCTTCCATCCTCGCTTTAAACTTTGCTCTTGTGGAAAAGTACACCACACATTAAAGAAAATGCGGCAAGTTAGTGATAACAGATATAATCTCGTTTCAGTAACACTTGTTTTCTTTTGTGGATATTTTAAAGTTGTCTAGACCCAGGGCCCCATTTTATGAAACAATTTACGACAACTATTTTTTAAATGCTTTACTATGAATTACACTTTACAAATAAACGCAATTTCAATTCATTTTCTTATACATATGGTGCATTACGTGCACATATCAATGCTTATGTGGACACAAGTAGACGATTTTAAATTTGATTATTATGAAACGGGTCCCTGGCAGGAAGCGGAGAGAATTTGAGGTATTGGGTGCTTTTTTTTTATGCGGGTGGAGAGAATTTGACGTATTGGGTGCTTTTTTTATTTTTTATATTTTACACATGGACGTTTATAGTATGCATCCCGTCGCAGGACGGCGCATTTCAAAAATCATCACGCCGTTCATAGACGTGTATTTACTTTTCTCTGACTGAGGAGGCAGGTCGTACTAGATTTACAAACCTATTTTTGCAGTATCTGGCAGATCAACTCATCTCTGTTAGATTTTGCTATTACATTTTGGTCTTACTTAAAATGCCTACATTTGTCAGGGGAATTATAGCTATTATCCCTATTATCCCTTTAATTTATCTGAATAGTCTTCAATAATGGTTTACGCCTCTGTGTTCTTTTTTCTCTAGACATTTTTCATCGTTCATTGCTTCCATTCAACTTCTGGCAATCTACAACCATGAATCTTGGACATTGGCGATAACCATCAGCGTAGCTAGTATTAGGCCATATAGGCCCGGGCCTATACTTCAATTTGGAAAATGAAAAAAAAATGAAAAGTCCAAATATGCATTACAAACTAAAGCCGGTAGGGGTTAATGGTCAACATTTGTTTCTTGTTTTATTTTACAGTGTAGGTAATTCAACTTCGTCAAATATTAATTCTCAAATTTGTCAAAAATATTTACCACACAAGTGTTCGGTCAGATATATGCCAAAACGCACCATTACATAGCTAAGTTTAAAAAAAAAGACGCAAGGGGAGCATGCCCACGGATCCCTACTTTGTCTCTTAGTTTAGGTCTGCTTGCCTGACCAAGTGTGTTATGCAGTTGTATTGTGACCTTATAACGTAAACAGTCAGGAGCTTTCGAACGTTAATTAGACACGGACCATTATCATTTATCACTCACAGGTTCGAGGTGAGTTGCTAGGCCCAAATGACAGCATCTAGGCCCCAATTTTAACTTATCCTAGCGGGTTGGGGAGCATGATCTCCCGTTTTTTTATGTTAAAATATATTAGGTGCATTCAGGCGTATATTTCAAGGTTAAGGTAAGTACACAGATGCATCTGAAAATACACCCCATCCCTTCCTCCAATTTTATTGCACTTTTGGACTTTTTACTTGTTTGATTTCCTAAAATTATACAACAACATTGCCTGTACACAGAGCTACGCCAATGGGATCACTAAGCTGTGTATCAGTTGTGTAGGTTTGTTTCAGATATTGGAGAGGGTGGATCAACTTAACATTTAAATTATTTGATAGCGTGTTTTTTTTTTGCTTTGTTGTGCTTTTCTTTTGTTTGTCAAGACATTTAAATGAAACAGCAACTTTCCTATGTTAATTGTGCTATTTTTTTCCTGTGACTAACATTTCAGGACACACAAACACATTTTAGGAGATCAACATAATGTTTGCAAAATATTGGGGTGGAGGTGGGGTATACGCTGCATGCTCCATCCCTTCCTAGAACATTGGGAGGAGTGGTGCTGAACCCCCTGTTCCTTTCTCTTGTTAATTCTGATTATCACGTCAACCTCGTTTCTTGTGTCATTGACGAACATAGAAGCTCAGCGAGATCTTAACGCGCATACTTTAAAACAAGAGGGCCATGATGGCCCTATATCGCTCACCTGAGTTAATTTGAGCCAATACAAGAGGGCCAAGATGGCCCTAAAGCGATACCTGAGTACTGGCACATTATCGAACTTCTTCGAAATCTTATAGTCATATACAATCTGTGCAAGTTTGGTTAAGATTGTTCAAGAAATGTGGGCTCTGTTGTGTAAAACAACATTGATATAGACAGTTTAAGACACTGACAAAGTTTGGTAAAGATCAAATACAAAATGAAGGTGCTAGAGAGTAACACCTTGGGCAGAGCCAAATGTGACCCCAAGGGCTACATGTAATATATGAGAGCTGTGTGCTTTGTGGTTTCAGAGAAGATTTTTTAAGTTTTCCCCTATACAAGTCTATGTAAAACGTGACCTCTGGGGCTGGGCCAAATTTGAACACAGGGTCACCATTTGAACAAAATTGGTAGAGGACCATGAGCTTATAGTAAATGCAAAATATCAAACCTCTGGCTCTTGTAGTGTCCGAGAATATTTTTTTTCCCTATATAAGTCTATGTAAAACTGTGACCCCCGTGGCGGGGACAATTTTGTCCCCAGGGTCACCATTTGAACAAACTAAGTAGAGGACCATAAGCTGATGCTACATGTAATACATGAGAGCTCCGTGCCATGTGGTTCCAGAGAAGAATATATTTTCAGTTTTTCCCTATACAAGCCTATGTAAAACTGTGACCCCCGGGGCGGGGCCAAATGTGACCACTGGGTCACCATTTGAACAAACTTGGAAGAGAACCATAAGCTTATAGCAAATGCAAAATATTAAACCTCTAGCTCTTGCAGTTTCAGAGAAGAAGATTTTTTAAGTTTTTCCCTATACATGTCTATGTAAAACATGTGACCCTCGGGGCGGGGCCAAATGTGACCCCAAGGTCACCTTTTGAACAAACTTGGTAAAGGACCATAAGCTTATAGTAAATGCAAAATATCTAACCTCTGGCTCTTGGAGTTTCCGAGAAGAAGATTTTTAAAAAAAATAATCCTATATAAGTCTATGTAAAACTGTGACCCCCGGGGAGGGGACAAATTTGACCCCAGGGTCACCATTTGAACAAACTTAGTAGAGGACCATAAGCTGATGCTACATGTAATACATGAGACCTCTGTGACTTGTGGTTTCAGAGAAAAAGATTTTTAAAAGTCATTTCCTATATGTCTATATGAAAATATTTGCAAAATCTCAATATACAAACTTTGGACCCACAGGGCATGGCCATTTTTGAACCCGGGGACTTCATTTGAACAAACTTGATAGTCTAGACGTTGGCGATCATTTTAAAAGAAAAACTGTTGAAATCTGTCCAGCGGTTCTTGAGAAGAAGATTTTTGAAGGTTTCAACCATATATAATAATGGCGGCATCTTGGATGTCGCGCTGACCTAATTTTAACAAATCTAAAAAGCATTCATCTAAGGATCATCCATGTGAAGTTTGGTCAAAATTGGCCACGCGGTTTCTGAGGAGAAGTCGTTTGAATCAAAAGTTAACGACGACGACGGACGACGGATGACGGACGACGGACGAAGAGTGATCCCAATAGCTCACCTTTGAGCCTTCGGCTCAGGTGAGCTAAAAATACATGATATCATCCCCTGCGAAGTATCGCATACTTTCACATTACCTTGTCCGAAAACAGTACTGAGTCTGAGGGAGTGTGTTTGAAAAACACGAGAAGCTTCCCACTGGGATCGAGAGGAAAATATGCTAACCACTAGGCCAAACAACTCTTTCCTACGCATGCTACGCTTGTGTGAAAATATAAAAGAGGTGAATCGTTAAATACACCATTTGGTAAAGAACTATTTATCAAGTATCATCTAAGATTATCGAGAGAAATGTATTACGTACCCTGGTGTTATTTTATATATGTTAATGACGGCCATATGGGATGTCGCGCTGACCTAATTTTAACAAATCTAAAAAGCATTCATCTAAGGATCATCTATGTGAAGTTTGGTCAAAATTGGCCAAGCGGTTTCTGAGGAGAAGTTGTCTGAAGCAAAAGTTAACGACGACGCTCTACTGGCTAACATGGCTCTTATAACATCAATGAAGCGAGTGACTGCAATTTACGTTTTTTTTGAAAGTTTCGGGCAAAAAACAGCTTTTTAACTAAATCAAGGGCCATAACTTAAGAATCTGGTAAAGTTTGGTAAATATCAGATGAAAATGAAGGCCCTACCGTATTAACGAGGCAAATACAGCATTTTTAACTAAATCAAGAGCCATAACTGCTCCGACTGGTGCAACATAGAGCTAAAAAAAAAAATATACATATTAAAAAACAACAAATAATAATAAAAAAATATATATATAAAAAAAGAAAGTAAAATCTGGTCAAGTTTGGCAAAGATCAGATGCAAAATGAAGGCCCTATCGTATGACTAGGCAAATAATAGCATTTTAACAAAATCAAGGGCCATAACTGCGCTATTACTGTTCGGATCTGGCTGGTTTTCAAACTTGACCGATCTTTCATCGACATTAACAATCTGATAAAGTTTGGTAAAGATCTGATGAAAAATGAAGCCCCTATCGTCTTAACGAGGCAAAATAGAGCATTTTCAACTAAATCAAGGGCCATAACTCCGCTGTTTCTGGTCCGATATGGCTGGTTTTCGAACTTGTTTGAGCTTTCAATGACATTAACAATCTGATAAAATTTGGTAAATATCGGATAAACAATGAAACCCCTATCGTCTTAACGAGGCAAAATATAGCATTTTTAACTAAATCAAGGGTCATAACTCCGCTGTTACTGGTCTGATATAGCTGGTATTCGAACATGTCCAAGTTTTCGTTGATATTAACAATCTCTTAAAATTTGGTAAAGATAAACTGAAAAATGAAGGCCCTATAGTCTTAACGAGGCAAAATATAGCATTTTTAACCATTTTTACTAAATCAAGGGCCATAACTCCGCTGTTACTGGTCAGATCTTGCTGGTTTTCGAACTTGTCCGAGCTTTTATTGATATTAACAATCTGTTAAAGTTTGATAAAAATCGGATGAGAAATGAAGGCCTCATCGTCTTAACGAGATAAAAGTTAACGGACAGACGACAGACGGACCACGGACGACGGACAACTCGCCATCCCATAAAAACACGTCCAATGCGTTATCTTTTAACTTATACCCAAGAAGTTTAGGTTTATCGGCTAAATTGCTTACTTGATATAAATGTCTGCATGTATACTGAACGGAAAAAGAAACGCATAATGGGTATTTCAGCTATATATTGTATGTTTAATATGCTACTGCTATTCGAATGGTACAGGGCGACATTAGGCCTGTCCTTTCGGAAAGAAGGTGTAAAGAAGGAAGTGTGATTTAATTTCAATATTTTTAGTATTGATTTTGGTTAAGTTTAAGACAACATTATATATTATATTGTTAATTTAATAATAATTATGTGTAAACTTACATTAATTGGGTCTTCTAAAATGGTCTCCAAATACAGTCTTTGAACAATAAACTGACCCATCTTAACCAAATTCGATTTCGGTATCCATAGGATGATCGACGTGCGTTGTCCAAACTAATGTTTTCATTCCAATAACACACAGCTAAGTTTATTTTTAAAATGTACTGTATATCACCACAAGAACCTATCCCTTTGTCGTGAAAAATGTTTAGTGTGTTATTAAAAGATTCCACTAAATAAGAGTCCATACTGAAAATGTAATTCTGGGGAGTTTTGTAAACGTCAAAACTGTTGATTGTCGATAATAAAAGCTGTTTTGCAAAAGGGTCTGTTATGATAATACGACTTGGCTAATCATTTTTATCTGTTTTACATCAAGATGCTGGATCCTACTTTAGAGAAAATACCATACATGGGACATATGTAGGACTAGAAAGGATATTTTGTCATGATTGTAATGTTGTTTATAGTGTATTATTAAGGTCTATACATATTTGTTATAATAAAATAAAATGAATTTGCAGATTTTACCTTTTTAATCTGCCATATTTAAATGTTTCTATTCGAAACAGTAAAATGAACATTTAGAAATTGTAAGAAACATTGCACATTGTAGTCTTATATATAAAATTATGTCAGGGCCTCAATAAATATTTTCCACAGTAGAGGATTAACAAGTTTGTGATCGTCTCTAGCTGTAAAATGTCGTGATCTTTTGATTCTGGTGTGATGTCTTTAAACACAATACTGAAATGGTTTCACCTTTCCAAGCGAAACTTAAGGACATATTTCGAGCCTATTGTATTTTCTATAGGTAACTGTAAATCACGGACGGACGGACGACGGACAACTCGGCATCCCAGCAGAGCTGAAAACTAAGATCGGGCCTCAATTTATATGCCTGAGTTGATCAGCATTGAAGCGTGCTGGCTGTAAATATTCAAGCTTCCCTTGCTTTTTCAATGACCAAGTAGCGTTGGGAAATGTGTCCATTTTTGAATTTCGTGTAACAAAGTATACTTTGATTAAAAGGTCTGCTTCACGACAGACCCTTTCTTTAATTATTTGTATCCCCTTTTTGTACAAAACACGTTGAGATATATCTGGACTATTACGTGGAATTAGGCGTATATAATAGTGTACTATAGGCAATTTTTGAATTATGCGTTTCTTTTTCCTTTTAGTATAAATTCGGATTATTTGAAGCGATAAAATAACTTGCATAGGTTTATGCATACCATATATTTAGTTGTGTTCAGTACGTAACTGCTGTGCATTGCAGAATTGTGAATAACCAATTGGAAGAGGGACCGCGATAGATCTAGATAAATGAGTGGCCATTATTGTTTATATTTGGGGTAGGTGTTGTGAAAGGATATGTATGCATTATTGGATTAAAATAAAACACGTTACAATACTGGTGTTTTACGAATAAATAAAACAATGGAAGGAGATGTAGAAATGAACCCTCCACTACAAGAGAGGTAAGCAGTTGAACCACGTTTTTGCTAATTGTTGTTTATTGGTATAACTATAATTTGATTTTCCATTTCTTTTACTTAAACCCACAACATTTACTGCCACGGTAGTAAAAATTTGTACGAGGGGCCTATCAAACAAGAGATGATTGTAAAACACATATGCCCCACTTCAACAACCATGACACAAATATTTCTGCCAAGTTTTGAGTGCCAACTGTTTTTGAGTGTCAACTGTTTTTGAGTTAAGGAAGCCAAGCAATTTTTAGTGAGTTTTCACATATACATAGTGTAGTCATTGGCAGTTATCCTTATATATATATGTAGGTATTTTACCTTTAGCTAGCAATGCCAAATAATTTTTTATTGAGTTAATAAAGACTTCCAAACAAGTGTTTGCCTATTAAGCTTTCTTTTCTGATCACAGAATAGAAAACCAAATCAAAATATCTCTTTCCTCTGAAAAGATATGATTTTTTAAGACAATGACTATCAGCGCCTATAAATTCTATGGCATTTCAAACTAATAAGAAAAACAACCTCATACCGTAATTAAAGATTTTAATTTGTTAACATAAATCAAACATAACTATTTATATTGGGCTTTATTTCCTGATCACAAAACTGAAAAAAAAATCAAAAAAAAACCCTTTCCACTAAAATGTTATGATTTTTGAAAAATATATGCCTGCAGTATAGACTTAGCTAGCGTCTAATCTGAATAAAAAAAATAGAAATAAATTAACGGTTCTTTAATAAAGAGACAAAAGCGGAAAGGAATAAAAAAGAAAGAAAAGGAAAACATATAAAAATATTCAATGACAGTGAAAACGAACGTTTATAAGTTTCAAAGCGAATATCAGTAACGCAATACCCCACCCACCCAAATCTGTTACCAAGTTTTAATTCTGGCATTGTCTACATTACAGTACGGTTATATAAACTGATACATATACATTAATACATCATAAAAACTATGACTGAGATCGTGACGCCGATAGGAAACAGTAATTTCACCAAATCGTACACAGTGCAATTACGTAAGTTATACGACGGACGCGGCCATCTTGGATTATTGTTCTGGATTTGACGGTGGGCATCGTTAGAATCATTATTCTTTATCATTCCGGTACATTTCAAATTAAAAAGAAAAATCTATCAATTGTTAATTAATTAAAAAATCATAATAAACCCTCAGAATGAACGAAATCCCCCGATTTAAATGAAAAACTAGTTAGTCAATATTTTAAAGTATGTTTTCTAACTTCGATCGTTGTTGATTTTGGCCGATGTGCCTCTTTCCGAAACGGGGAAACCCTTAGCAATCTATTTTAAAATGTTTGGTATTCGGCTTTGTTTCAGTAATTTAGTATGAAAGCGAAATCCCCCTCACCGCTGTAGGTTCGATCCCTCAGGGGCCTAGGAATCTTTATGTGAGGAAGCTATCCAGCCGGCTTGCGGAACGTCGGTGGGTCTACCCAGGTGCCCGCCCGTGCACGAAAATTGCCCGGAGGGGCGCCTGGGGTCTTCCTCCACCAGTGGAAGCTGGAAAGTCGCCATATGACCCTAGCTGTTGGTGCGACTATAAAATCCAATTCAATTCAATTCAATGAAAGCGAAATAAATCATGCCTATAGTGAGGTTGGAATTTCCGACTGTTGACTATTCATGAGATTTCTGCAACGAGCGCCCTCTAGCGAGCTTTGGCATTGCTACTTTAGCTTTCACATGAGTTGCTTAATTTGCATATTCTTCATCAAAATAATGTATCCCATATGTCAAAATTATTTAATAGTTTGTGTTTAAAGAGTGAAAATAAATCATAAATGTATTTTATTTTTTTTAATTAGAATCAAATTTAATCTTAATATTAATTCAATAAAGGGAGTAATTTCAAAAATAATTTTAAATTAATATTGTTATTTAGGTTTAAATATAGAAACATCACAACATACTTGTATATTAAAAACATAATTACGTTGACAAATTTACACAACTACCATTCTTGAATATATACTAAATATAACACAAAATGTTTTTCCGAAATATAGTAGAGTTATAAAAAGAAGAAGAGAGTACCATTGAATTCGGAGCCCACACTAAGATTATACGTCTTGGTAAGACGGACGCTCTCCCGATAGAGCTAACCGGGCGAGTCAGGTGAAGCAAGACATATGTTATTAAAACCCTATATTACGTATCTGTCTGTGATTTGTATAGGAAATACTGGGAATAGAAAAGCTATATCTACTTGTTTGCTCTACTATGAAATATCTCCCACTGGGATCACAGTACGGAACATTGCTCGGCCTTTTCCGTCAGATTACGGAAATAAACGAAGAGTTCCGGTTCCACTTGTAACGTCGTCTTGGCGTTCTCGTGCAAACTGGTGTACATTAGAAACAATAATAAAATATCATTTTAAATTATGTAATATATAGTTTAATAACCAGTGTTTTTGAGATACTGAAAATATCTCCCTCGGCAGAGAAATGGCCCCGATATAAGAACTCGTGCTCCGCATTTTAAGTCTAATGAATTTAAAGGGACACTGTCCGTAAGTAAAGACATATTGAGCATAAGCCAATAACTGTCTGATATTTATTCAGTGGCATGGACATGGAAATATAAACATTGACCCAAATATGTATGTAGTAATAAATTCGTTAATTTGAACAGAAAATATTTTAATTATTTTTGCCGGACCGCTTTATTTAAATGTCTATTGGTCACGATACCAGTAATGCGGTCACATGATACCAGTAATGCGTTTAGAGTTTAATAACCAGTGTTTTTGAGATACGGGAAATATCGGGAAATATCTCCCGAGGTAGAGAAATGGCTACCGATGCCAGGGAGATATTTTCAGTATCTCAAAAACACTGGTTATTAAACTATATATTACATAATTTAAAATGATATTTTCGTGCTAACGCACTCGTGATTTAATTACTCGCATCCGAACGACTAACTGTATTTTATTCACTGATAAAATACAGGTACGTGTTTATTATTTCGATTCTAACACAACAATAACCCCATTGTTTACTCTATTGTGGTGGCATTATATATTATCTCGGAGGTCAAGGTAATCAGGCTGCTACGATTACAGGATGTTCCATTAGCGTCCCCGTATGCAAAGTTCTGCGCGGTACAATATGTTTAAATACACTGGTAGTCACGTGACAAACAATTAAGTCATTGCTTACGTCAATAGCTTGCGCTGTATGAGGTCAAACGCTTCCAGCTTGTTCAAGATGCTTATTAATGTTATATAGACTGATGCATATGATGGGTTTATATCGGGTTTGCAATGTTTGGGAGTATGGCAAATTTGTTGTAGATCTAATTAACATTTCACTAAAATTGCTGTTGAGGTTGTCTTCGTGACGTATATTTACTAAGTGACGTCATGTAATGTGTCGCTTCCAACGGATGAAATAAACGCGGGGAATTAATGGAACAGCTGTATTTTATCGCAGAATGACATACAACTGCCTCTCTTCTTAATAATGGAAAAAAATATTTTTTATGAAATGTGGCAGGTTGGTAGAGGGCAATGAGGGTATTATGCACGCTATTTTATTTTGCTATGGTAACGGAAATTATAAAAAATAAACAAAATAAAATGGTTTTCGCTCAATATAAACTTTAGTTAGGAATGAAATGTTGGAATGAAACATTATGAAGCTGACCCCCCCCTCCCCCCCCCCCACACACACACACTTTTGGTACGCAGTATTCAGAGCGTTTTAGGCGGTATTCAGTACGCACGAGCCTGGTACGCAGTACTCGCACAACACACTATTTAGTATGTATTTTTAAAACCAAATATTTATCATTTAAATGTAAAAAATATATATTAATATGTAAATAAAAGGTCTAATTTTGATAAACGGGCCTTCAGTCATCTAGCAGATTCCGGCTCTTATGTGTTTTAGGTCCCGCATTATAGAGTGCGCTTTCGACAGTTGAACACAGTTACGGTGTCAGACCGGTGAAAATCATCCCATTCAACACAATGCAATATAGGCTATATTTGGAGATCAGTCACAAGTTACACAACATTCGTTCGCTTAAATACACTTTTATTCTGTGAATTAAACACATTTGGCTAGCAAACGGTCCCATATCTGGAATAAAACACCGATTCAGTTTTTCAACATTTCGCGTCATTCATTCAAACAATGCGTATTTTGAAATAAACATCTGTCAAAACCACATCTCTACCTAACCTCTGTGCTCATACTCTCCAAAGAAATAATCCTGACAAACACAGTAAAATACTTAAAATACTTACTATTCATACTACTTTAACCTCACGTTAGATTTAACAAAAAACTAATCTTGGGAAAAACACGTGCAAACTAGAAACTTTGGATTGTTTCAAGGAACTATTTTAGCCCCCTAACTATGACCGGAAGTACTTCCTGACTGGTCTCACACCTTACGTCCCTTTTTGGCGGCTACTAGAAGTCGGGACGATTTTAAATAAAGTGAAAATATAGGGGTTGTGTGTGTGTACGTCCAATAACTCTTAAACGGGTTGATACTTTTCTTATAAATGGTTTATTCACAGACCTAATAATTGTTATGTCTGTGGTTTATTTCAAGGCAGAATGAACACACCCGATTACCGGCAGCCGTAGGTACAGTTCGGTAGCCGTAGGTACAGTTCCCGGTAAACAAAAAAAGGTTTCAAAAGGTTAAGTAAATCTAGTTTTATGACTTGTTAGCCTTAAACTATTAGAAAAGTGAATCGGCAATTTTAATTTGGAAGGAATGTTGTGTATGTCACCTGATTCCCGTGAAATGTGTACCTATATTATGCGAGTTACGGTAAATTAAGCTAAAAAATGTGATTGTAGAAAGTTAGAGACCTGGTACTCGGTAAATAGTCGAGTTTTAAGAGATTTCAGAAATACTGCCATAAAATATAATCTTTCCTAATTAAACAGTCCTATTTTAGCCCGGTGTATACGGTATATACGGCGTTGATGTTAAACAACATTCAATTTACATTTTATAGACTATATAATTATACCGAGGGAAAAAAAAGATTCCTATCTGCGTCCATTTACGCCCATTGTATCTGCTACCAATTATCTTCTTTCATCTTTTGCAATGTTCAATCGATAGGAATACTACTACTGCTACTTAACCAAGACAACGTACAGGTGAGATATAATATGTTATTATATAACCTATAAATAGACGCGTTTTCATTGGCTAAAAAGTAATTTTTTAGAAAAAATATCTAGCGATATTGACCTGTTTTTTTGATATTGACCTGTTTTTTTGATATTGACCTGCTTTATATAATTGTTTTTTTGATATTGACCTGTTTTATATAATTGTAAATTGAGGGTTATATAATAAAACAGTTATGGACTTTTCAGCTGTTATACATGATGTTGATATGCACCAAAAAATCATTATTGACCTCGGCTATCGCCTCGGTCAATAATGATTTTTTTGGTGCAAATCACATCATGTATAACAGCTGAAAAGTCCATAATTGTATAATATTCTTCCAGTAATGTATAATTACCATCCTCGTGCACAGATGTGACTAAAAAATTCAGTGTCATTAGTGACGTATACTGGAAGAATATTTTAAAGTGAAATGTGGACAACGTTCATCTACGTCAATAATGTCTGCAACGTTGTCAAAACCGATATTGCATGTTTGCTTGTAGCATGGTCGGGGACATTTGTGACCTTTGATGAATGCAGAGCAATCGTTTAGGGGTAACTAAATCGTTTAATTTAGCTATACCGTACTACAACTACTAGATAGTGGAATTTACAGACCTAATACCAAATAGATTGGACACTTCGAAAATTATCTAAATTTCACGTGGCACAGTGCGAACATTTTACAAAATATGTCCCAACTTTAAACATACATATCATGAAGAGTTTTATAGATGCAAGTTTCATTCATGCCAAATCTCATCACAAATTTAATTTTCTTTCCAATGACAGTATTTTGCTTTCTCTTACATTTAGAGCAAAAAAGGAGTTTGACGGAAACTTCGACTATGTCAAAACCTTGATTTTTAAGAGAAAAGCGAAAAATGATGTCATTTTTAACTTTAAACATTTTTTTATACAATTTCTTTTTTTGAAAATAAACATAAATTATTATAATCCAATTTTGCTATTTACTATGAATCTTTTGAATGTATTCTAATCAAAACCAGTGAATAATTGAGAGAGAAGATAGAAGGAAAAGTTAAGGTGCCGCGTGATATTTTGGTTACTTCATTGGATAAGGTAGGAAGTTTCCTATCTGTTTATTAATATATCTGTGCCTGAATGCACGAGAAGATGTAACACGCCTATTTGTTTTCTGTTAAAAAAATGTCATGTTGTCATTCAAATCTATGTCCATTTTATAGCAGTCACTGGGACACTTCGCTAAAGAAACTTCGTGATACCCAACCTCGGTCCGTATTCATAAAGCTTCTTAGCAATATCTTAAAGGGACACATGGCAATCTTGATATTTTGAAAACTCGCGGCGTCCCGTTAGTTTTTCTAAATAACATGTATTGTTTCAATCATTAATAATAATTATAAGAATAGTATAAACCAAATTGTCTTTGTATATTACTGACTTTTGATAATACTGCACCAATAATATATTTCAACATTTGGTAAAATAACATAGAAAATTGAAAACACAATTTTTTTATTTAATGATATGCAAGCCGGTTTAAAGTCAAAATATTCCTTGATAAATAAGTAGAGACGCTAATATTGATGCTTGAGAAAAACATCAAGATTGCTGTGTGTCCCTTTAAGTCAAATTTTATGATTTTTTTAAATACCTTTTTCTATCAATTTAACACAATTTAAGACGATAATAAGGTTATGGATAAATAAAATCTACAGCTAAATAGTTATCTTAAAATAGATGGTTTGTAGTGACCCTGAGAGGTTAATAAGGAGATTTAAAAATATGTAAAACAAATCTTAAATTTTGACTTAATATTTTCATGTAAGCTGCTTTATGAATACGGGCCCAGGTCAAAGTATACTGACACCGGGCCGAACAGTACTCAACGACGATTTTTCTCTTTTCAGAGACTAACTAGCAGATGCAAACATTTTTCTCTGTGGGTTTCATCATGTGCATAAGCGGTTAGATACTGTATCAAAAGTCACAGGGACAGGAAAAAGCAATACTATAGACAGATAATAGACGGGATTAATCATAAAACTAATTCATTTAACATAAACGGACACGATACATAGTGTGATTCATGAGTCTACGTGCGTACACTTAGCTGCCTACTGTTCAGTAGGAGAACAATTTAAAACTATTAACACAACCATCATTATGGGGTGTCGTATTGCCGTTGTAAACACCATTTGGTTTAAACATATTTTATTTCATAGGCTTTTTACAACATATTATTTATACACAATAAAAGACTAGACGGGTGTTCCGCGGAACACGTGTGTCGCCTGTCAGCGCTTTGTCAGTATAACAAGGTTTTTTGAACCCTGATAAATGACCTTGACAAACTAGCCTGACTATGTTTTCGTGAAAAAAATAATATTTAACTTATATGATGACCTTCAGTGTGACCTTGACCTTTATATTTTAGTATGGTCATGTTGACGTTGTCATGGTGATTATATATTGAAGGTTGATGAAGAAATATCAAGAAATGAAAAAGTTATAGCCAACGTTAAGTTTCCGGGAAGAAAAAAAATGAGTATTTAACCCATATAATGACATTCAGTGTGACCTTGAACTTTATATTTTAGTATGGACATGTCGATGTTGTCAAGATGAGAATATATTGAAAGTTTGATGAAGAAATATCAAGAAATTAGGAAGTTATAGCCAATGTTAAGTTTTCGTGACGGAATGACGGACGGACGGACGACAGAGTGATCCCTATGTATCGCATTTTTATTTGAAAAGGCGACATAAAAAAGGATGAGAACGAAAGTAAGATACTGATGATGTTCTTCTCCTAGGTATGAAAACAAGAGGCCCAAGTGGGCCCGTAGACGCTCTACTGGTATGATGTGATTCAAAAACATAAACATGACAGAGGCCAACAAAAGAAACATGGTTCCTATATATACTTTGGGTTATCGTGGCGGCCATTTTGAATATCTGACGACAACGAAAAACACACACTTGATAGAACAGGAACATGTATATGATATTTAACTAGAACGGAATAAGTGGTAATATGTCGTTTGATAAATGTCCTTAAATTTGACCTAAGTTTAGTCATGGTGGCCATCATGGATGACTGGAGGCCCCAAAACACAAATCCGAGGGGGACAAACCCAAAGATCATTGTGATTAAGTTTCATCAAAATTCTTCAAGAGGTTTCAGAGAAGATGTAATTTTTAACGTTTTCCTATATTTTGATTATTCGACGATAACGAAAAAACACAAACTTGATAGATGCTAACTCAAAGAACATGTCTATGATATTTCACAAGAATGGAATAAGTGGTTTAGGAGGAGATGTTGTTTGAAATTTCCTTAAATCTGACCTAATTTCAGCCATGGTGGCCATCTTGGATGACTGGCGGCCGCGAAAAACATAAATCTGAGGGGGACTATCCTAAATATCATTGTAATGAAGTTTCATCAAAATCCTTCAAGCGGTTTCAAAGAAAATGTCATTTTGATTATTTGACGATAAGGAAAAACACAAACTTGATAGAGGCCAACCCAAGGAACATGTTTATGGTATTTCACAATAATGGAATAAGTGGTTTCGGAGATGTCGTTTGAACATATCTTACATTTGACCTAGTTATAGCCATGGCGGCCATCTTGGATGACTGAGGGGGGCTCTCCCGAGTAATATTGTGATGAAGTTTCAGCAAAATCCTTCAAGCGGTTTCCGAGGAGATGTCGATTTTATAAAATTGCTAACAGACAGACGGACGACGGACGGAAAGTGATCCCATAAAATTTAATAGTACACAATTGATGGCATAGTAAACAGCAATAGATAGTTTTATACAATACTTTTAAATTACTTAGTGTAGAAAATAAAGTTTGTAAGTTCTTGGTATATATTTAACAAATAATGTATGGTGCTGAGCAGTCAGACCTAGAATGTTATATGGACCTATAACATTCTAGGTCTGACTGCCCAGTCCATAAACTTCATATGGACCGAAGCACCATACATTATTTGTTATATTATACCGAATCTGACAAAGAAAATAAATCAATACGTTTTATGAATTATCTTAAAGTCGTTTTTTTCACACGTCCGTTAATATAGCTATCGGACCGGGCGCCCGGTCAATATGCAACTTTATGGACCGGATGACGTCACATTAAACGAAGAGTGGTATATGTAAATGAGGTATAATATTCTAGAATAATGCTTAGCTTACATAACAAGAGGGCCATGATGGCCCTATATCGCTCACCTGAGTTAATTCGAACCAATAAAAGAGGGCCAGGGCCAAGATGGCCCTAAAGCGATCACCTGAGTACTGGCACATTATCTAACTTCTTCGAAATCTTATGGTCATATACAATCTGTGCAAGTTTGGTTAAGGTTGTTCAAGAAATGTGGGCTCTGTTGTGTATAACAACATTGATATAGACAGTTTAAGACACTGACAAAGTTTGGTAAATATCAAATATAAAATGAAGGTGCTGGAGAATAACACCTTGGGCAGAGCCAAATGTGACCCCAGGGCTACATGCAATATATGAGAGCTGTGTGCTTTGTGGTTTTAGAGAAGAAGATTTTTTAAGTTTTCCCTATACAAGTCTATGTAAAACGTGACCACTGGGGCGGGGCCAAATGTGAACCCAGGGTCACCATTTGAACAAACTTGGTAAAGGACCATAAGAGTATAGTAAATGCAAAATATTAAACCTCTGGCTCTTGTAGTTCCAGAGAAGAAGACTTTAATGTGTTTCCTATATAAGTCTATGTAAAGCTGTGACCCACGGAGTGGGGTCAAATTTTACCCCTGGGTCATCATTTGAACAAACTTGGTAGAGGACCATAATCTAATAGTAAATGCAAAATATTAAACCTCTGGCTCTTGCAGTTTCAGAGAAGATTGTTTTTTTCCTATATATATAAGTTTATAAAACTGTGACCCCCGGGGCGCGGCCAAGTCTGACACCAGGGTCACCATTTGAACAAACTTGGTAGAGGACCATAAGCTTATAGCAAATTCAAAATATTAAACCTCTGGCTCTTGCAGTTTCAGAAAAAAAGATTTTTTTCAGTTTTTCCCTATACAAGCCTCTGTAAAACTGTGACCCCCAATGTGAGGCCAAATGTGAACTCTGGGTCACCATTTGAACAAAATTGGTAGAGGACCATGAGCTTATAGCAAAAGCAAAATATTAAACCTCTGGCTCTTGCAGTTTGAGAGAAGAAGATTTTTTAAGTTTTTCCCTATACATATCTATGTAAAACTGTGACCTCCGGGGCGGGGACAAATTTGACCCCAGGGTCACTATTTGAACAAACTAAGTAGAGAACCATAAGCTGATGCTACTTGTAATACATGAGAGCTCAGTGCCATGTGGTTCCAGAGAAGAAGATTTTTTTCAGTTTTCCCCAATACAGGCCTATGTAAAACTGTGACCCCCGGGGCGGGGGCGGAGCCAAATGTGACCCCAGGGTCAACATTTAAACAAACTTTGTAAAGGACCATAAGCTTATAGTAAATGCAAAATATCAAACCTCTGGCTCTTGCAGTTTCCGAGAAGATTTTTAAAAATTAAAAAAAAATATCCTATACAAGTCTATGTAAAACTGTGACCCCCGAGGCGGGGACAAATTTGACCCCAGGGTCACCATTTGAACAAACTTAGTAGAGGACCATAAGCTGATGCTACGTGTAATACATGAGATCTCTGTGCCTTGTGGTTTCAGAGAAGAAGATTTTTTAAAGTTTTTTCCTATACAAGCCTATGTAAAACTGTGACCCCCGGGGAGGGGCCAAATGTGACCCCTGGGTCACCATTTGAACAAACTTGGTAAAGGACCATAAGCTTATAGTAAATGCAAAATATCAAACCTCTGGCTCTTGCAGTTTCCGAGAAGAAGATTTTTTTAAAAAAAATCCTATATAAGTCTATGTAAAACAGTGACCCCCGGGGCGGGAACAAATTTGACCCCAGGGTCACCATTTGAACAAACTTAATAGAGGACCATAAGCTGATGCTATATGTAATACATGAGACCTCTGTGCCTTGTGGTTTCAGAGAAGAAGATTTTTTAAAGTTTTTTCCTATATGTCTATATGAAAAACATGCAAAATCTCAATATACAAAATTTGGACGCCCGGGGCATGGCCATTTTTTAACCCGGGGACTTCATTTGAACACATTTGATAGTGTAGATGTTGGCGACCATTTTAATAGAAAAACTGTCGAAATCTGTCCAGCGGTTCTTGAGAAGAAGATTTTTTAAGGTTTCAACCATATATGGTAATGGCGGCCATCTTGGATGTCGCGCTGACCTAATTTTAACAAATCTAAAAAGCATTTATCTAGGGATCATCCAAGTGAAGTTTGGTCAAAATTGGCCAAGCGGTTTCTGAGGAGAAGTTATTTGAAGCAAAAGTTAACGACGGACGACGACGACGGACGACGGACGAAGAGTGATCCCAATAGCTCACCTTTGAGCCTTTGGCTCAGGTGAGCTAAAAACGTATTAGATATAATTGAAATAATAAAAAGTTACGAAAGGGAAAAATAGAAAGTAACTTGAAATATACGAAATTCAAACAGACTAAACAAGAGGGCCATGATGGCCCTATATCGCTCACCTTAGTTAATTTGAACCAATAAAAGAGGGCCAGGGCCAAGATGGCCCTAAAGCGATCATCTGAGTACTGGCACATTATCGAACTTCTTCGAAATCGTATGGTCATATACAATCTGTGCAAGTTTGGTTAAGGTTGTTCAAGAAATGTGGGCTCTGTTGTGTATAACAACATTGATATAGACAGTTTAAGACACTGACAAAGTTTGGTAAAGATCAAATATAAAATGAAGGTGCTAGAGAATAACACCTTGGGCAGAGCCAAATGTGACCCCAGGGCTACATGTAATAATTATATGAGAGCTGTGTGCTTTGTGGTTTTAGAGAAAACGATTTTTTAAGTTTTTCCCTATACAAGTCCATGTAAAACGTGACCACTGGGGCGGGGCCAAATGTGAACCCAGGGTCACCATTTGAACAAACTTGGTAAAGGACCATAAGAGTATAGTAAATGCAAAATATTAAACCTCTGGCTCTTGTAGTTCCAGAGAAGAAGACTTTAATGTGTTTCCTATATAAGTCTATGTAAAACTGTGACCCACGGAGTGGGGTCAAATTTTACCCCTGGGTCATCATTTGAACAAACTTGGTAGAGGACCATAATCTAATAGTAAATGCAAAATATTAAACCTCTGGCTCTTGCAGTTTCAGAGAAGATTGTTTTTTTCCTATATATATAAGTTTATATAAAACTGTGACCCCCGGGGCGCGGCCAAGTTTGACACCAGGGTCACCATTTAAACAAACTTGGTAGAGGATTATAAGCTTATAGCAAATGCAAAATATTTAACCTCTGGCTCTTGCAGTTTCAGAGAAGAAGATTTTTTAAGTTTTTCCCTATACATATCTATGTAAAACTGTGACCCCCAGGGCGGGGACAAATTTGACCCCAGGGTCACCATTTGAACAAACTAAGTAGAGAACCATAAGCTGATACTACATGTAATACATGAGAGCTGAGTGCCATGTGGTTCCAGAGAAGAATATTTTTTTCAGTTTTTCCCTATACAAGCCTATGTAAAACTATGACTCCCGGGGCGGGGCCAAATGTGACCCCTGGGTCACCATTTGAACAAACTTGGTAGAGGACCATAAGCTTATAGCAAATGCAAAATATTAAACCTCAGGCTCTTGCAGTTTCAGAGAAGAAGATTGTTTAAGTTTTTCCCTATACATGTCTATGTAAAACATGTGACCCTTGGGGCTCAGGTGAGCTAAAAATGAACAGATTATGCAAATATACTGAAAGGAAAAAGAAACGCAGGGTGCGTATTTCCGCTATATATTCTATGTTTAATATGCTACTGCTAATCGAATGGTACAGGGCGACATTAGGCCTGTCCTTTTAGAAAGAACGTTTAAACAGCACTGAACACACCAATGGTTACCCTTTTAAAGTTTCATTATCGTCAGAATGCGCATTTGGCTCAAGCAGGTGAGCAAACTTAGGCTTTAAATGTTGCAATCACAGTACTGAACTGGCTCAATTTTTCAAAGAGGAACTTCAGCATTTATGAATTTCTTGTTACAACGTGTACTGTGATTAAAACGTCTACAACATCACAGTTGTGTCCTTTCTCTAACTAACTGCCCTTTTTTTTTACAAAACATCTTGGGATTTCCTTGGAATATATATGGAATTAAGTGTGCAGTATATGCAATATATAGCGGAAATACGCACCATGCGTTTCTTTTTCCTTTCAGTATATATTTAATTGTTATTAATATTTATTTAGAAATCTCCATTGTAAATTTTAAAAAATGAGTTTGGGGCGACACAGGGGAAGGTGGGTGTACTCAACAAAAGAACAAATCGATCTACTAGTTAAAACGTTTTGAGTTTTTAATATAATTGTGTACCACACCGAAGATAAGAATATTTGTAACGTACGATACATTTTGATCTCCAAAGAGAAGTGTTTTCAGTGAAATATTTGGTAGACGGGGTAATGAATTTACTAATACAATACTTATATCAGTAAATTGAAGAAGTGGTCACCGTTTTCTACACATCCGCATGTACAAAGAGGCCAGTCTACCATGTTTTTGGAAAACATCAGCTACCATGTTTTTGGAAAACAGATCACTGTTAAAGGGAAATGCAATTTAGACGCAGTCTAGTATGCAATATCTGTATGTTTCTTTCTCCGAAGAGATAGTGTTTGGGAGTTCTATTTTGATTACGGTTAAGTGAGTTTTTAAAGGAACTAACTGTTTCGGCGTGCCGTGATTCTTCGGTTAAGTTATTCCATTCGCGAATAACAGAGGGGAGAAAAAAATCATAGTGGTAGTTGGCATGGGCATAGACAGTTTGGATGTTTGTAGAGTTTCGGCAGTTATTTAACCTTGAGCAAGAATGTTAATCCACATTGCTTAGTACTGGTTCTACCCAGGAAGCCATCGAGAGTGATTAATCTAAGTTGCTAGAACTTGTTTCGCAATCGATGTAAAATAAATATGTTTTAACTAAACTAAGCTCGGAGAGGAAATTGGGAGTTGTGGTTTAGCATTTTATAAAACATAAAGAGTTTATGCTTACGGCGCCTATTTCCGAGAGTTTCCCACCCAGTTTCTTTATATAGGTTGTCAATAGAGACAAGCTTCGTTGCTCCAGTTACTATCCGAGCAGCCTCATTTTGTATTTTGTCTGACTCATATTTTTCATATTGTGTGCAGTTATCGAATAGAATATCTCAGACAGTATGAGAGTAATGAACCAGAAGAGCTGAAGATGACCGACAATGACGACAGTGAGCTAGTTTGGGCCAATATCAAGGTTACGGGAAGTAGTGACCTATACTTCGGCTCCTTCTATATACCATCGGACAAGACAATCCAGAGTACCTCGCCAAACTACAGTCATACATAACACTAATACCCACAAACAATGGGGCCCATTTATGGCTTGGCGCAGACTTAAATCTGGCAGATATTAACTGGGAAGTTGAGAGTGTAAATCCTTACCCCAGCCATGGAACTCAGTGCAACCAGTTGCTGACTCCGACAAAGGATGGTTTTCTCGACCAAGTCGTAGAAGAACCGACTCGCATCACAGAAACAACTGCGAACATACTTGACTTTTTCTTAACAACCAACCAGACACTCGTGAAGTGATTTCAGGGAGTTCAGACCACGAATCAGTCTACATAGAATCCAGTCTTCGTCCAATGAGAGTCAAGGTACCACCAAGGAAAGTCAACGTGTATAAAAAGGCCAACTACGAAGGGATGATGGAAGAATTTACGGCCATAGAACAAGACTTCGTCAGCACATCCAGTACCAAGGACATTGAACCACTTTGGACTGAGTTCAAGGAAAATATCCGCACAATCATGGTGAAATATGTCCCTACCAAGTTGCTGCGAGGAAAAACGACCCACAAACCTTGGATCGACAAAAAGGTCAAGACCCTCATACGCAAAAGGAACAAGCTGTTTGTGAGAAAAACGAAGTCCAAGTGTGCCAAAGACATCAGGCTGTACAGAGAGACAACGACTTATCTTCAGAAAGCAGAGAGACAGTCATACTGGAGGTACAACGAGACAATCATTGATGTCGGAAACACAGCAGGCCAAGAGGACAGACCCAACAAACAGAAACGGTTCTGGTCCTACATCAAATCCCTGAAGAAGGACAGCAGCGGAGTAGCCCCACTGAAAGAAAATGGGAAGTTATACGCCGACGCCAAAGACAAGGCTGACCTACTTAACCGCCATTACCAGTCAGTATTCACCAATGAGGACATAACTGATATGCCAACACCAGCAGGGGCACCATTCACACCAATGTCAGACACAGTGGTCACCATAGAAGGGGTTGCCAAGCTCTTAAAGAAGATGAATCCAAGCAAGCAAAGCATGTGGACCCGTCCGGCTTCATGCAAGGATCTTAAAAGAACTAGCCAATGAAATTGCAACATTCCTGACTGTCATATTCCAAAGAAGTCTACAACTTGGAGAGATACCAAATGACTGGAGGATAGCAAATGTCACGGCAATCTTTAAGAAGGGAGAAAAGTACAAGGCCAGCAATTAAGGTCCAGTATCCCTAACAAGCCTCTGCTGCAAGATACAGGAACACATCATAACCAATAACGTCCTCAAGCACCTTGATGCTCACCACATACTTACGGACTGCCAGCATGGATTTCGAGCCAGCAGGAGCTGCGAAACACAGCTACAAACACTAGTTCATGAACTAGTCACAGCCCATTAACAACGGAGTCCAACATACTTGATCATCCTGGACTTTTCCAAGGCATTTGACAGAGTCACTCATGAACGCTTACCGAGGAAACTAGCCCACTATGGAATGAGGCAGCACACTGATGTGGATCAAGACATTCCTATCGAAAAGAGAGCAACATGTCCTAGTAGATGGCGCCACTTCAGACAGTGTGCCAGTTATTAGCGGAGTACCTCAAGGCATGGTATTAGGCCCACTGTTGTTCCTCATTTTTAAAAATGACCTTCCAGACAGCGTAAGTTCAAGAGTTCGCTTCTTTGCTGACGACAGTATCTTTTACAGACCGATCAGAACAAGACAAGACAGTGTTGACCTCCAAGATCGACTCGCCGAATGGGAAAGGATATGGGGCAAGGATTTCCAACCAGGCAAATGCACCACCCTCAGAGTCTCTAGATCAAGATACCTGTACCTCTAACTACACATTGAAGGGTCAAGTCCTAGAGACCACGGATTCGGTAAAATACCTCGGAGTGGAACTACGACAGACGACGGACGAAGAGTGATCCCAACAGATCACCTGTGAGCCTTCGGCTCAGGTGATCTAAAAATCACTAAACTCCCAGATTGAGGTTCTGAAAGGCAACATAGCTATATGTGTAAGAATTATGTAAAAAAAAGAAAAAGAAAAGAGCCCAGTATTTGCAGAAGACAAAATTACTTATGCAACCCTTTACAACATACTATATATAAGTAAACCAATTCCCAAATTTAGTTGAGCTAAGGACAAGAAATGTAAGAGATATAGACCCGTAAACAGAGCTTACACGCTAAACTTGATGTGAAATAAGACACATTTTAAGGGCTATCAGAATTTTGTTCCATGGGAGCCCAGGGGTTACAGGAACCAAAATTACTTAAGCAGCCCTTAAAATAATGCTATAAGGAAGCTCATGGCCAAATTTTGTTGTGCTAGGATAAGAAGTGTAAGAGAAATAGACTTGTAAACACAGCTTACACGCAAATCTTGATGTAGGACTTCGGTGCCGGGGTGATTACATGAGCTCTCTTATTCTTCACACTAAACAATACAATGTACACCTGCGATTTTGTTTACTTCTAGCAGCCTCAGCTATCCACATCCAGAGTAGCTGCTCTCTTAGGGGAGAAGTATGGAATAAGACTGCTGAGCCCGGTTGCTACTATGTGACCGGACGCGGTACTGTTTACTATTGGCATAATTTGTCAAAGACTGGTAATGCCAATTCGTTCGTCACACTCACACACGTACACAAGCACACACACTCACAGTTAAAATAGAGATCAACATCGTTGTGCCCGGTTGCCACGAAGTGATCCGATGCGGTGACGTTTATAATTGGCATAAGTTGTCCAAGACTGGTAATACCAGTTCGTTCGTCACACTTACTCCTACATACCCATACACACACACATTCAAAACGGCTACATAACATAGAATATATATATATAAACACACATAGATACCATTTATAGAAATGTGATAACTTTAAAATTAAAATTAGTGGCAAAGATCCATACACACACGGCTACTGTACTTCTCCAGACTCCATTTGTATATACTGTTCAAATTGCATGCTATAGTATCCATGTAGTCTTTGTACAGCCACTGGAGGACTTTGTCACTGAGGCTGTGGAAATAAAGTTATATACAGTTCGGCAATTGCTATTTGTTCATTCCCGTTTAATCCTAAATAATATGTACAGCGGCGCCTGACGTGATCAGAAGATGGTGTCAGAAGTGAGATGTCAAATGATCTTACAGACATCTTTTGATATGAATCCATGGTGACGGGACGATAAACGATGACGAAGGAGGGCCAGCCCTGTGAGGATGAAAGTCAACAAGACCAGACCTAGGCGCATATCTTATTATTTCACTATATTTTAGAATAGATTCCGATCCGGAGATACAATTAGACAATGGGGAAGCGACGATGAATTGGTTGAAAGGGACACATATACCAGGTCATCAACGTCACCGCCTCCATCAAACGGAGGAGATCATGACATAGAGGCTAATGGGGACAACTACGCCCAAGAGGACAACCAGGTCAAGAATTAGAGCAAGTAGAAGGTGATAGACACATTGTTGTACATAGGGATCAAAGCAGGGAGTTCATCAAGGAGAGATGATACACCCAATCCACATATGATATACCTAGGGGTACATCAAGGAGACGTCCTGTTGCCAGATGTAATCGAAGATAATCAGTCTATAAATCCTATAAGGTATGACTGTGCTGCGCACGGAGATAGAATAGGTCATTGTCAAAGAGTCCACGAAGAGATATACACAGTGCAAGCAGACATTCATATAGGAGACACCAGGCCAATTTACCAACAATCAAACCAGATACATATGAAGGGTTGCCCATAGCGACCAGGGTTCTCCAGGCGTTTTAGTTGGCGGAGGGACTTTAAACCTTAGAAGTACACACACACACACGGGTTAGAAGACTGGGAACAGTACATTTCTCATTTCGAGAACTGCGGGGAGGTCAGAAGCTGAACTCTAGGGAGATGGTCAGAAGCTGACAAGTCACTAACACTTTCATCATGGCTCAAAGGTCAAGCATTATTTGGGGCTGCAGATGAGGGAGAGAAGGACATACTCTTACCTTACCAGGAAGCTGAGAGAGCGATTTGGCAGTTTAAGACAGCAATCAAAATATTTATCCAAATTTGAGGCCAGGAGAAGACAGTCAGGAGAGTTGATAGCGTCACTTGAGCCTATCCAGAACTTGATATGCGATTCCAAGAATCCTTAGCGCTTCACCAGTTTTACAAAGCGATGATTCCAGAAATGAATGTAGGTGTATTGATAGAGATGTCCATACCATAGAAGAAGCTGTTGAAATAGTGGAGCAGTATGGGACTTAATGACAAAAGGAAAGCTACCAACACACAGGCTTTAAACACCACAAGCCCCAACACGCCTATTGAAAATGAAGCCATTGCACTTCTTAACAATGCAAGGAAATTTTAAACAGAATGAATAAAAACCACTACAACAAAACCTAAATCTAATTCAAGAACTAAGGTCAATAGGTCGCTGTTATGGTTGTGGTTCAACTGATTATTTCCTCAGAAGTCCAGAAAGAGTGTCTTGCCGAAGAAGAAACGGAGGAAATGGAAAGCATCCGGAAAACTGCTAACTGCTGCGCCAACAGGCCAGGGAATAGCTGGTAAAGAATGGCCAATTGATAGAATAAATCAAGATTCTCAAGAGAGAATAGGACAAATGGGGGATGAACCATTTAGTTAATGGGACAATAGACTATACACTGCAAATGATGTCATGGGTACAACCAGTCTTTCTAATTGACAGTGGATCCACAGCGACACTAATTTCAAAGCACCTTTTTGACAAGATTGAAGTTGACCACAGACCTAATCACTGTGCTATTGCTGGGAGCCAATGGTGAAAAGATACGAGTTTTCAACCAAGCCAGTCATATTGCAGCTAGGTGAAGGAACTTTTGAACATGTAACAGTGATCTGTGACATTATTCCAGACAGCATTATTGGGCAAGACTTCATTATAACTTATGAAACAAGTATAAATTACCGTAATCCTGAGATACAACTGGTCAAGGCCAAAATTCCATGTTGGATAGGAGGAGAAGCCGTCGGTTGCAAAGAGGTCATTCTGATAAATCAGGCAACAATTCCAAATTTGTCAGTGCAGTGGGACATTGTCATCATACCACACACAGAAGTGCGATCTTGTTTCACCATCGCAGTCTCCGATTACCAGCAAAGGAGCATACCTCACTGAAGGCATCATAGACAAAAACATGGAACAGTCAAAGGTCGCTATTATCAATATTAGCACAGAGGCCGCATTTCTAACTGCAAATATACCAGTTGGAACATGTTCATCTTTCTACAAAAGATAAGATACTCCTGAGTAACTAAAACAACGGAAAGTACAAACATTTCGCCAGTACCGGAGCACTTGCATAATGAATGAAGATCAGAAAGAAGTCTTCGCGAAATTACTCACCAAATATCAACATGTATTTGCAAAGTCATCAGAAGATTTAGGACAAACAGATGTAGTGCAACACAAGAATTATAATTAAAAAGATGCTTCAGGCCAAGTGATCGAGCCATCAAATAGCAGTTGGGCCTCACCTGTGGTTCTCGTCACTAAGAAAGATGGGTTTATTAGATTTTGCGTCGACTATCGTCAACTGAATGATGTAACGGAAAAAAGATCCCCATACCACGTGTGGACGAGTGCCTAGACCGTCTATCTGGGTCCATGTAGTTCAACACGCTGGACTTGAATTCTGGATTTTGGCAAATTGGTGTAGATCCTGGTGATAAAGAAAAGAAAACTGCATTTGCCACTGGGCTTGGGCTGTACCAGTTTACTGTCATGCCTTTTGGTTTGGTTAATGCACCATCAATCTTTGAGTTTCTTATGGAAAATGTCACGCGAGGTCTACAATGGGAGGAGCGTCTGATCAACATGGATGATATTATTGTACCTGCTGCATCATTCGAAGAAGTAATAAGGAGGCTGGAAAATATGTTTAAATGATTAGACACTGCCAATCCCAAGCTGAAACCTTCGAAGTGCATCCCGTTTCAACGTTGTGTCAAATTTCTTGGCCACAATGTGTCAGAAGAGGGTGTCACAACTGATCCTGACAAAGTCTGTGCTGTGACAGAATGGGGCACACCGAAGACAGCTAAACAAGTTCGCTAGTCACTTGCATCAGCTTTGCGAGAAACTGGTGAAATTTCAATGGATGCCAGAGTGACAGAAGCTTTGTTTGTTTGTTTGTATGGTGTTTTACGTCATTTTCAACACATGGTTATATGTGAAGGTCGATTTTTTGTGGTGGAGGCAGACCACCAACTTTTCCTGGGTAGAACCAGTACTGTATACCTCCCGCCATCCGTAAAAATCGACACTTCCTTACTTACAAGTAGAGCTCCAGTGGGATCCGCAGCGATGAGAGGCAAAGGTTTACAACACAACGTTGTTAACAATTCGGCCACGGAGACGCTGTGTCAGGAAGCATTCGATAAGTGTCAGGAAGCATTCGATAAGTTGAAAACTGCACTGACTTCACCTCCAATTTTCGCCTACCCACACCTAGGGAAGAAGTTTATTCTGGACAAAGATGCCAGTGATTTTCGATTGGAGCAGTATTATCCCAGGAACTTGACGGACAAGAAAGGATGATCGACTATTTGAGCAAGACATTGAACATTCATGAGAGGAAGTACTGTGTCACTCGCAAAGAGCTAGCTGTTGTGGTAATGTATCCCTGAAGAAATTCCACACAAACCTGGACAAGAGATATTACTAAGGACAGAAAAATCAGCAGTGTCTTGGATGAGGAGCCTAAAGCACCCAACTGGTCAAGTGGCTAGATGGCTTCACGAACTGGCAACATATACTGAAGCGAAAAAGAAACGCAACTCGAGAATTTTCGCTTTATAACGTATATACTGCACACCTAATATTCCAAAGAAATTCCAAGATGTTTTATAAAAAAAAAGGTTGCAGTTACTTAGAGAAAGGACACAATTGCAATGTAGTAGATGTTTTGGACACATGATAACTGTCAATCTGACAAAAGAAGCAATTCAAATTACCAGAAGAAAAGGATATTAACCTACCACCGGTGTGGAACGTTGCTGACACCAGGCAAATGCAGTTAGAAGACGAATGTATTGCTTAGGTATCTACTACATGCATTGAAAGACAAATCAGCGAGCGAGGTGGGAGGCCATCTGATAGAAAACGTCGAGAGCTAAGACACTGGGGGCAATGTTGGGATAGTTTGGTAGTTAAATCCGGTATATTGTTCAGAAAGTGGGAAGATGACTTTCAAGCATTGCAACGACTGATAGTACCAAGAATTTATAGGGACCAGATCATTCAATATCATCATAAAAACTGATAAAGGTGATCCTTTGCGAGCAACAAACACAATTAAGAGAATAAAGCAGCAGACTCTGTTTTATTGAGTCTGTTCATGAGAAGTAATGAAAGAAGCAACACCTCTCGCGCCCTCTAACACCGGCTTAAGCGGTATTCTACTTCAAAGCCACCTATATCGGGCTCGCTGGTCCCAAAGGACCAGTAAAAATGACATACCATCTGCTGGATATCTAGTAGCAAACACCATTCTAGAGAAAGAGAAATGTGGGTTTTACTGGCCATGCATGAAGGATGATGTTAAGAAATACTGCTCCTCTTGTGATCTATGTGCAGCAGGAAAACCATCCAAAGAGAAAAACAGGGCTCCTCTTGGACGATGCTTGGACGATGTCCTCAGGGAGAGCCTATGGGCCACTTACTGCGAGAAAGAACCATATGTGCCAGTCATGTGTGACCTCTTCACCAAATGGACCGAGGCTGCGGCGATACCTAACAAGAAGCAACTACTGTAGCGAAAACCTTCATAGACATATTTGTATCTAGATTTTGAACACCCTTGCAACTGCACTCAAGGCAGATGTTTCAAGCCGAAGGATTTTCGTGAAATGTGTCAACTACTCCAGACAGACAAGACCCGGACCACTGGCCAATGACCACAATCAAACGGAACAGTTGAAAGATTCAACAGAACAGTTGAAAGATTCAACAGAACACTAAGTAGTATGCATGTACTGTCAAGACAATCAGAACAACTGGTATATATTCCTTCCACAGGTCATGATGGCCTATACACTTCTCAAAACTGCTAACTACACCGCTCACGTTTTGGGTTATATATATCGATGGGTTGAATGTTTTTCAATAAAATAAAAAGGAAATACCAATTCAATCATTTTTACATCATTTCATTTTATTTTTTTCATGGGCAATGCTAGAACTAAACCACAATAAGCAATTACAAACGACCCATGTAAACACTAAAGTCACACTTTTCCCATATCTACATGTAGATATGGGAAAAGTGTGACTTTAGTCACAATAAGCAATTACAAACGACCCATGTAAACACTAAAGTCACACTTTTCCCATATCTACATATGTAGATATGTAGATATGGGAAAAGTGTGACTTTAGTGTTTACATGGGTCGTTTGTAATTGCTTATTGTGGTTTAGTTAGAACTGCGAGAAAGAACCATATTGTAATTGCTTATTGTGGTTTAGTTAGAACTAAACCACAATAAGCAATTACAAACGACCCATGTAAACACTAAAGTCACACTTTTCCCATATCTACATGTAGATATGGGAAAAGTGTGACTTTAGTGTTTACATGGGTCGTAGATATGGGAAAAGTGTGACTTTAGTGTTTACATGGGTCGTTTGTAATTGCTTATTGTGGTTTAGTTCTAGCATTGCCCATGAAAAAAATAAAATGAAATGATGTAAAAATGATTGAATTGGTATTTCCTTTTTATTTTATTGAAAAACATTCAACCCATCGATATATATAACTCAAAACGTGAGCGGTGTAGTTAGCAGTTTTGAGAAGTGTAGAGCATTAGTAAATGCAAGTACAGGACAAACACCAAACAGAATGGTACTCGGCCGAGATCTTACATTACCAGTACAAGTTGTAGTTGGCCTACCAAAGGAAGAGACAGACCCTGTTGATGATGCTGAAGAATATGTTGACCAACTGAAAGAAAAGATGATCAAAATCCACGACAAGGCAAGGCAAAGTCTGAAGAAAGATGGAGGTTACAGAAAGCGACATTACAACACAAGAGTGAGATGAGTACTACAGCTGGTCAACCAGTGTGGTTGCACGACCCTGCGAAAAAAGTAGGCATATGTCAAGTGGAAAGGATCTTACCTTATCACCAAGCGAATATATGACTTGGTTTACCTTGTCCGAACATTTCCTAAGAAGCCTGTAAAAGCAAATCATGTGGACTGATTGCTACCATATGGCGGAAAAGCTGTCCCGAAGTGGTTTCTGACAATCAAACTGGATGAATAGTAAAATCTGGCACTGCTACAGATGAAAAGCTGCAACATTTAAAACATTTGGCAAAATTCGGGAGTAAATCCTGAGGTCTTTTCTCGGATGATTTAAGAGAATGGTCTTCGGGATGACAATCATCACATGAATGAACGACTGTATGAAGTAAACATCTTGAGGTTCGTCCTGAATAGAAGAAGGAAACGATTCAACAGATTGGTACCCGGCTAGATCACCCGTGGTGTCGTCAAAATATGTAGCAATAGTACCTGTCCAGAAATACCTTTGTGAGAATGTTGATGTATCAGAGGAAAGAAGACTGCATCTAATATCTAGAAACTACATGAAAGTAATTCTAGCAATATAAATATTTAAACCAGTTTTTGACATCCACCCTTGTTCTGTCCAGTTTTGACATCATCCCTTGTTCTGTCCAGTTTTGACATCCACCCTTGTTCTGTCCAGTTTTGACATCCACCCTTGTTCTGTCCAGTTTTGACATCATCCCTTGTTCTGTCCAGTTTTGACATCCACCCTTGTTCTGTCCAGTTTTGACATCATCCCTTGTTCTGTCCAGTTTTGACATCATCCCTTGTTCTGTCCAGTTTTGACATCATCCCTTGTTCTGTCCAGTTTTGACATCCACCCTTGTTCTGTCCAGTTTTGACATCCACCCTTGTTCTGTCCAGTTTTGACATCATCCCTTGTTCTGTCCAGTTTTGACATCCACCCTTGTTCTGTCCAGTTTTGACATCCACCCTTGTTCTGTCCAGTTTTAAACAAAGGAGCCGTGTAGATGGATTTTATATTAATACATAACTAAAAACAGAAGTAAATGTAATGACTGCTAACCTCAACTAGAGAAACAAATTCATATGATCCTTCTACTGTATGATGGATTTGAAGACCCATGCACGTGTCTGTCATTCAAAAATATATAAAGAACACTTTCACTTGATTTCGGAAGCCGACGCCTTCTACCTTGCCCGCCACCCTGAAGACTTTATGAAGTTGAACCCACCTCCTCTGGCAAGAGACTCTGAAGTTGCCAAATACTTGAAAGAGGCAGTGAAGGTTGGTGCACAAAAATGGTTGTGGAGCCAGCAATACCATTCCAACTCAACCAGCCATCAACAGACAGGTGCCAGCCTATAATCCTAAATTAGAGGACTGGTCACAGTGGGCTTTTAAACTCGGGTTGCATGTCGATTTTACCGACCGCCAGGAGAGATTGGACCCAAACAACAGCCACTCTACAGTTACCCCTACCTGGGCAGTTAAGTTAGTGGGCACCAGCAAACTGGCAAACATGTCACCAGACAAACTTCTCTTGTGGGAAATATGTTGACAGAGAGGACAATTTGGAAATGGAAGAGGCAGTGGCGGTTTGGTGCACAAAGATGGTTGTGGACCAAGCAAAGACACTCTGTAACTGTACCAAACATCAAACAGAAAGTCACCATCAGTCGACAGGAACCACACCAGAAGACGCCATCTCATCGAAATATCATTCCAACTCAACCAGCCATCAACAGAAAGGTGCCAGCCTATAATTCTAAATTAAATTTAAACTCTGGCTGCATGTTGCTTTTACCGACCACCAGGAGAGACTGGACCCATACAACAGCCTCTTTACAGTTACCCCTACCTGGGCGGTTAAGTCAATGGGCACCAGCAAACTGGCATACATTGTCACCAGACAAACTTCTCTTGTGAGAAATATGTTGACAGAGAGGACAATTTGGAAATGTACAACTTTCTCGCGCTCTCCAGGTGGTAAAGATCCCACTTTCTGGTGAACCTGTGCTCCATAACTATACAAGAGTTGCGCGCAACATGGTGTCTCGCCAAAAGTGACATGTCCATCATACATGTTTCAAGCAATCTTCCATCTTGACAAAATCGAGGGTTTATAGTAACTGTTAACGCGGTCAAACACTCAGCATTCAGTAAGTTAGCATTCATAGTTTTCCTTAACACCTCTTCATCTTACCACAAGGAACGTCGTTATCCATGACCAATAACTCTGACTTTCATTTCGGCACAGTTATACAGCCTTTTAAAGCTTGTATTCGAAGTAATATGGTAAACAATCATGAATGTTTCCAACTTATCAGTATTAAAGGGACACTGTCCATAAATAAAAATATTTAGAGCCACCCCAAAGAGAGAGTGGAAGAATACACAGGAATCTGGAAACATGCCCTACTCTTACTATTCATATGGTTCCTTAATGTGCTCTGACATTGATTATCACTAAACCATTTATTATTTTATTGAATCAGTAGAAAGATTTTTTATTTGTTTAGTAAAATATTTATTTCCAGAATCTTTACATGTTTTGGATATACAGAAATGAAAAGTCCACTTAAATACATGTACTATCTGAAGAAGATATCATTGGAATATTCAATATTGTAGTTGTGTAATGTCGTTAACATAATTATATACGTATATTATGCTTTATAATCTCAAACTTACAGAGTCCCTTTCAACAGAGAATCTTTTTTTGATTTAGATAAATATATTTTAAAAAAAACTTGAAATTGATCTTAAATTTGGTTGTTGTGTATTAAATGTTTGTCAACATATAGATTATTTTGACTTGTTGCATAATTGATGCAATTATCTAGTTTGTCAACTTGTATTGCTTCATCAATAAATATCAGCCGAATTAATGTGATGTTGCTGCAGTTGGAGAGCTGGAAGTTATTGGCATTAAGAAGGACACAATGGCAAGGAGGTTATATATAAAATTAGAACACTCTGCTCCAAAGAACAAGAAAGTTATAAGAATTTAAAGCACATTTTAACACAGTTTTTGAAGACGGTACATGTATTTGACTGGCACTGACTTCGACCCCTGGTACCATTTTGATTATTCGACGATAACGAAAAAAACACAAACTTGATAGAGGCCAACCCAAGGAACATGTTTATATTTCACAAGAATGGAATAAGTGGTTTCGGAGATGTTGTTTGAAACTTCCTTAAATTTGCCAAAATTTTAGCCATGGCGGCCATCTTGGATGACTGGCAGCCGCGAAAAACATAATTCTGAGGGGAACTATCCTAAAGATCATTGTAATGAAGTTTCATCAAAATCCTTCAAGCGGTTTCAGAGGAGATGTCGATTTTATAAAATTGCTAACAGACAGACAGACAGACAGATGGACGACAGACAAAAAGTGATCCCCAGCAGAGCTAAAAATGTAGAAAATTTTAAAAATTATAAAAAGTTATATGGCAACAGTAAGCAATAGTAACTTGAGAACAAAGGTATCAAACATATTTTAAGTGTTTGCATTAATTGCTGATGATATATATTTCTAGAATGTTATGAAGATTTTTAGAATGTTGAGGTATAGTTTGAATTAAGTAAAAGAAATATCAAAAAAGAAGCTGATATGATCAATGAAATGTGTACTATGACAAATGGCTTGGGTAGGTGGACATGTATTCGGATGAAGTGGTTTGTGGTGGTAAGATATCATACAGTTTGGTTTTTAGCTCTACTGGCCAAAGGCTTTTCGTCCGTCGTCCGTCTGTCTGTCAGTCTGTCTGTTAGCAATTTTATAAAATCGACATCTCCTCTGAAACCGCTTGAAGGATTTTGATGAAACTTCATCTAAATGTTACTTGGAAGGGCCTCTCATAGATTTGTGTTTTTCATGGCTGCCAGTCATCCAAGATGGCCACCATGGCTCAAACTAGGTCAAATTTAAGAAATTTTCAAACGACATCTCCTCCGAAACCACTTACTCCATTATTGTGAAATACCATAAACATGTTCCTTGGGTGGGCTTCTATCAAGTTTATGTTTTTCATTATCATAGAAATAATCAAAATGGCCGCCACGGCGACTCAAAGTTTACATAAGAGTTATATAGGAAAAGGCTAAAATTAACATCTTCTTTGAAACCGCTTGAAGGATTTTGATGAAATAAAATGACATCTTCTTTGAAACCGCTTGAAGGATTTTGATGAAACTTCATTACAATGATCTTAAGGATAGTCTCCCTCAGATTTATGTTTTTCGCGGCCACCAGTCATCCAAGATGGCCACCATGGTTAAAATTAGGTCAAATTAAAGGAAATTTCAAACGACATCTCCTATTTTAAACCACTTATTCCATTCTTGTGAAATATCATACATGTTGCTTGGGTTGGCCTCTATCAAGTTTGTGTTTTTCTTTATCGTCGAATAATCAAAATGGCCGCCACGGCGACTCAAAGTTTACATAGAGCTATATAGGAAAAGGCTAAAAATGACATTTTCTTTGAAACCGCTTGAAGGATTTTGATGAAACTTCATTACAATGATCTTTAGGATAGTCCCCCTCAGATTTATGTTTTTCGCGGCCGCCAGTCATCCAAGATGGCCACCATGGCTGAAATTAGGTCAGATTTAAGGAAATTTCAAACAACATCTCCTCCTAAACCACTTATTCTATTCTTGTGAAATATCATAGACATGTTCTTTGAGTTAGCCTCTATCAAGTTTGTGGTTTTTCGCTATCGTCGAATAATCAAAATTATATAGAGTTATATAGAAAATGTTTAAAAATGATATCTTCTCTGAAACCTCTTGAAGGATTTTGATGGAACTTAATCACCATGATGTTTGGGATAGTCCCTCTCAGATTTGTGTTTTTCGCGGCCGCCTGTCATCCAAGATGGCCGCCATGTTTAAAACTAGGTCAAATTTAAGGAAATTTCAAACATCATCTCCGAAACTACTTATTCCATTATTGTGACATATCATAAACATGTTCCTTGGGTTAGCCTCTATCAAGTTTGTGTTTTTTGTTATCGTCGAATAATCAAAATGGCCACCATGGCAATCCAAAGTTTACATAGAGTTATATAGGAAAACGTTAAAAATGACATCTTCTCTGAAACCGCTTGAAGGATTTTGATGAAACTTAATCACAATGATTTTTGGGTTAGTCCCCCTCAGATTTGCGTTTTTGGGTCTCCAGTCATCCACGATGGCCACCATGGCTGAATTTAGGTCAAATTTAAGGACATTTATCAAATGAAATATTACCACTTATTCCATTCTAGTTAAATATCATATACATGTTCCTGTTGTAGGCCTCCATCAAGTTGTGTTTTTCGTTGTCGTCAACTACAGGCCCACTTGGGCCTCTTGTTTGAATGTTTGACTCTGATTTTTGTCATAGGTGTGTGTAGGGCTGATCATGAGATTTACCTGGGTGAAAACCAGTATTGCATGGTCTGCGTCAAGAAATAGTATGCTCAAGCGAAGTTTCATAACTGTATCTGTTATAGTTTCTGAAAGAAGTGCACCTTAATATAAAACTTAACCAAATATGCAGACGCTGATCAAGGGATGACTATAAGTTGTTTTTTTTTCCAAAAACATACTGGCTAAAAAGTGGACCTTAACGGAAAAAATTAACCAATATACTAAATTCACAAAGCGGCATAACTTTTGCAGAAAGCAGCACAGTTATGAAACCTGATAGGCTGGGTCATGTTATGATGTAGAACAACAGTATAAAGTTTCAAATTTGTAGCTGTAATAGTTACCTTATATAGGCACCTATGACATAGCGCCAATTTCAATACAATACAACAACACGATCTTATGGCCAGTCTTTTACCCCCAAAATTTTGGCCAGTCTTTTACCCTCAACATTTTTAATCACGTGCTCCTTCATATGTCACTTGCTCCTCCAAATGCAGCATCAAAAAGCAAATCAAATATAGGCGCGCCGCCAATTAATATATGGCAAAGTTCAATGTCATTGTCACAGTGAAAGGTCATATTTCAGCTTGTTTGTTTGTTGTCTTCTTTGTTTGTTTTAAGACAAACAAACAGAACTTGACATATGTATACATCTAGAATATACTACGAGTAATACACCACATGCAAGTCCTATACTAACGTTCAAGGTCACACACAGTAAAGGGTCAAATGTGATATAAAAAAACAGATGTGTATGTTGTAATGGGTCTGCAAAGTTCATGTCGTATATAGTCTCAATTTGGAAACAGTTAGGGGCCAAATACATGGCATTTTTGGAATATTAGAGATGTTTCTGCTGTTTTAATCTATACAGATATAAGCCCGACAGGTTTGGAATTTTTTAATATATTTATTTCTAGTTCAGAAATTTATTGCGGCTGAAATCCGGCGAACAAGGTATTAATTTGGTGAGGCCTTACTTGCACTAACAGAAATTAATTGCACATTTACTGTATATGCTACACACAAAAATTCAATCTGATCAGAATGATATGATGCTTGTATACATTGTTTCACATCGACAGTCAACTATAATTGACAATTAGTTTTCATATCACACTGATAACTTAGGCCGACCATAAAAAATTGTTGGTTTGCCGTTTCTCTACCTACCCACCAAAAGAGCCCTACCCAAAACTTTTTATAGCAATTCTTTAACAATTTTTTTTTACTGTTTTTAGTATATTTTTCTTTAATTTTTTTACGTTTTTTTACTGTCTTTGGCAAAAAAAAAATTCACCTACCTACCCATTTATAAAATCCTGGGTCGGGAAACAGCAAACAAATATATTTTTAAGGATGGCGTTATCATGAATTATTTGCTGGCAATGTGAAATAGTACTGTGTTCTCTCAGTCATCGGATTACCTTTATTTCGTTGCAAAAGACCTTAGCAGTGCTACTTTTTGTGTGATAAACAGTGGAAATTAGAATAAAATAAAACCATTAAAAATACAGTAAAACATGGATAACCATATTTTTTATAAAAAAAAAATCAGTATATCTTTTTATTTCAAAGCAAACAGCAATGGAATCAACATAGTCAATGCATGATAATAATGTCATGGCATTTAAACACAATCAAATGCAAGCAATATAAAAAGAGTATCTTGAACAGCCTAGATTAAAAAGCCTAGGACATTATATACTTTTAAGACTCCTAGCTGATTTTTAAGTATATTTTCATGTTGCATGCATCTCTAGAGAGTTGTGCAGATGTGCTATGTTTAGAACCATTCACTGTAACTGACCAGCCGTATATTACCACCGGGCCTTTAAAACGGCGGACACAAAATGCTGAAATTGAGCAATACAGATATTACTCGATCGAGTCTAAAAATGTACGCTTTGAGCGTTTAAGTGGTGAACTTCCTCTGTTTACAAGATTTTTAAAAGTACTAATAAGCACATTTAATCTACTGATTCAATATAAATAAAAAATTGCATTTGTTACATATTGATAATTTATACCTAATTATATTTCATCATTGTTGTCATAAAAACAGATTGTAGTGTTAAACTGGTTCATGGAAATATACCTCCTCTAGGGAATGACAGTCCCATTGGTGGAAATATACCTCCTCTAGGAAATGCCAGTTCCCATCCCAGTTCCCATCCATGGAAATATACCTCCTCTAGGGAATGACCGTTCCCATTGGTGGGAATATCTCCTCTAGGGAATGCCAGTTCCCATTTGTGGAAATATACCTCCTCTAGGATGACAATTCCCATTGGTGGAAATATACCTCATCTAGCATGTCTAGGGAATGACAGTTCCCATTGGTGGAAATATACCTCCTCTGGGGAGTGACAGTTTCCATTGGTGGAAATATACCTCCTCTGAGAAATGATAGCTCCCACTGGTGAAATATACCTCCTCTAGGGAATGACAGTTCCCATTGGTGGAAGTATACCTCCTCTAGGGAATGACAGTTCCCATTGGTGGAAATATACCCCCTCTGGAGGATGACAGTTCCCATTGGTGGAAATATACCCCCTCTGGAGGATGACAGTTCCCATTGGTGGAAATATACCTCCTCTAGGGAATGACATTTTCCATTGGTGGAAATATACCTCCTCTAGGGAATGCCAGTTCCCATTGGTGGAAATATACCCCCTCTGGAGGATGACAGTTCCCATTGGTGGAAATATACCTCCTCTAGGGAATGACATTTTCCATTGGTGGAAATATTCCTCCTCTAGGGAATGCCAGTTCACATGCGTGGAAATATGCCTCCTCTAGGGAATGACAGTTCCCACTGGTGGAAATATATCCCCTCTGGGGAATGACAGTTCCCATTGGTGGAAATATACCCCCTCTGGAGGATGACAGTTCCCACTGGTGGAAATATACCTCCTCTAGGGAATGACAGTTCCCACTGGTGGAAATATGCTTCCTCTAGGGAATGACAGTTCCCATTGGTGGAAATATATCTCCTCTAGGAATGCCAGTTCCCATTCATGGAAGTATACCTCCTCTAGGGATGAGTTCCCATTCATGGAAATATACCTCCTCTGGAGAAAGACAGTTCCTACTGGTGGAAATATACCCCCTCTAGGGAATGACAGTTCCCATTGGTGGAAATACACCTCCTCTAGGAATTTACAGTTCCCATTGGTGGAAATATACCACCTCTAGGGAATGACAGTTCCCATTGGTGGAAATAAACCTCCTCTAGGAATTTACAGTTCCCATTGGTGGAAATATACCACCTCTAGGGAATGACAGTTCCCATAAGTGGAAATATACCGTCTCTAGGGAATGACAGTTCCCATTGGTGGAAATATACCTCCTCTAGGGAA
Source organism: Cyrtodaria siliqua (assembly GCA_037043455.1). NCBI lineage: Eukaryota > Metazoa > Mollusca > Bivalvia > Adapedonta > Hiatellidae > Cyrtodaria > Cyrtodaria siliqua. Next base: position 216,102 of record JAWPHD010000712.1, on the reverse strand, counting down.
TGACAGTTCCCATTGGTGGAAATACACCTCCTCTAGGAATTTACAGTTCCCATTGGTGGAAATATACCTCCTCTAGGGAATGACAGTTCCCATAAGTGGAAATATACCTTCTCTAGGGAATGACAGTTCCCACTGGTGGAAATACACCTCCTCTAGGAATTTACAGTTCCCATTGGTGGAAATATACCTGGTGGAAATATACCTCCTCTAGAGAATGACAGTTCCCATAAGTGGAAATATACCTTCTCTAGGGAATGACAGTTCCCACTGCTGGAAATATAATTCCTCCAGGGAATGACAGTTCCCATTTCCAGTGGAAATATATCTCTATATATATCTCCCATTGCAGGAAATATACCTCCTCTATGAAATGATACCTAGCTACTTCTTAGGCCCACGCCAGATCAGAAGGACCGAGAGCGAGGTATATTTGTGAATAATTCTCCATGACTTTTGTCTAATCCAGAGATCCAAACATACATGATTGCATGAAGTATTACAAAATTACGGAAAGTGGAAACTGCTGCAACAAAGCTACCCGCACATGTATGCAGTTATGCCTCATCAAAATAAGTTCAAAATAAGCGATAAAATTACCATGGCATGCATGCCATAACGTGAAAGAAATCATTGTCAACCATTCGCATATTTTACTACTTCACCCCAACAATCTAAAAACATCTTGAAACCTATTCTACTACAGGTAAAGTAAACTAGTCTAGTGTATAAAAATGAATACAATTTTATAAAAAAAACACTAAAAAAAAACTGCATGCACATGTATCAGCATATTAATATCAGCCATTATAATACAAAAATAAAATACAATTTTCTTTCTTAAAAGTAATTTCTATGCGATCATTCTATTATGTAAAGATATTTCATCTAAAATGTTTCTTAAAGAGCTCAAGGAAACCAGTGCAATTATTGCATGTTTGCTGGTACACTTCTCATTATTCAGATAATTACTAGGTTTGCTAGTACCCTACCCATCATTCAGATAATTACTTGGTTTGCTGGTACCCTGCCCATCATTTAGATCATTATTTCATTTGCTGCTACCCTGCATATCATTCAGATAATTACTTGGTTTGCTGGTACCCTACATATCATTTAGATCATTATTTGGTTGCTGGTACCCTACCCATCATACAGATAATTACTTGATTTGCTGGTACCCTACCCATCATACAAATAATTATTTGGTTTGCTGGTATCCTACCCATCATCTAGATAATTACTTGGTTCGCAGGTACCCTACCCATCATTTAAATCATTACTTGGTTTGCTGGTACCCTTCCGATCATCTAGATAATTACTTGGTTCGCAGGTACCCTACCCATCATTTAAATCATTACTTGATTTGCTGATACCCTACCAATCATACAGATTATTATTTGGTTTGCTGGTATCCTATTTATCATTCAGATAATTACTTGGTTTGCTGGTACCCTACCCACCATTCAGATAATTACTTGGTTTGCTGGTACCTACCCATCATTTAGATAATTACTTGGTTTGCTGATACCCTACCCATCATTTAGATAATTACTTGATTTGCTGGTACCCTACCCATCATACAGATAATTACTTGGTTTGCTGCCTGGTACCCTACCCATTATACAGATCATTATGTGGTTTGCTGGTATCCTATCCATCATTCAGATAATTACTTGGTTTGCTGGTACCCTACTCATCATTTAGATACTTGATTTGCTGGTACTCTACCCATCATTTAGATCATTATTTGGTTTGCTGGTATCCTACCCAGCATACATATAATTACTTGGTTTGCTGGTAACCTACCCATCATTCAGATAATTACTTGGTTTGCTGATACCCTACCCATCATTTAGATAACAATTTGCTTTGCTGATACAATTCCCATCATTAGATAATTACTTGGTTTGTTGGTACCCTACCCATCATTTAGATAACAACTTGCTTTGCTGGTACCCTACCCATCATTTAGATAACAGCTTGATTTGTTGGTACCCTACCCATCATTTAGATCATTATTTGGTTTGCTGGTACCCTACCCATCATTTAGATAATTACTTGGTTTGCTGGTACTCTACCCATCATTTAGATAACAACTTGCTTTGCTAATTATTAAAGACACATTTCCCAACGTTACTTGATCATTGAAAAAGCATGGGAAGCTTGAATATTTACAGCCAGCACGTTTCATGGCTGATCAACTCAGGTATATTAATTAAGGCCCGCTCTTAGTTTTTTATTTGTAGAGCATTGCTATATTGAGGGTAAGAATTGATTAACAACACTTTGTAATTTACTTCAATGAAGAAATATAATTTCATAATTAAGCTTTTGAATACAAAACTTATCTGGTATTTCTTAATTGTGTTTAGACCAAAAATCAGAGCACAACACAATAAATATACAACATTCTTTAATGTGTTATTATATGTACTGGTCACAAATGCTTTATTGGGTGGGCCTCAAAATCGGAAGAAAAATTTAATATCACACTTTGTTCATGAAATTGTATGGCTAACACTGATTTACAATTACCTATAGAAATTCTCTCCCCCCCACCCCGCTCGAAATATGTCTTTAAGTAGGGATTTATGAAATGCAAAACTTTTAATTGCATTTATGTTTTTCAGTTTGATATATGTACTTAATTTGTGGTTTGAAATTTCCGAACAATGGTAATCTTCCAGCTAACTTGCATTTATATATGAATTAGTTTATTTAGAAATTTGTCATATTCACTAGACCCAAATATTATTTCTTTTGTAGTCCTTTCTGGTTGGATTATTATATTACTAGTTTAGTTTAAACTTATTTATTTTACATCGATTGTAACGAAAACTCTTTGAACTTATTTGAATCACTCTCGATGTCTTCCTGGGTAGAACCAGTACTAAGCAAAAGCAGATAAAGTGTCTTGCTCAGGGACACAACGCATACGGTTATGGCGGGGATCGAACCCATGACTTTTGGATCATGGGTCCAACGTTTTACCACTAGACCACAGCACTCCACTATTATATTATTGTCATTGCAAATAATCTTCTGTTTGTGTGTTTGTTTCTGTGTTTTGTGATTGACTGTCCTCCTTGAATGCTACTTTCCATGTCCGATCTTTTTATATTTCTTGGTATATTTACATTCCCAAAATAAAATGTGTAATGGTTTCTGAAGACTTTGTGCAAAAGCTACAGGAGTTATCACTTTTTATCTTCATTTTTGTCAAAGGATGTTTGTAGCAGTTATTCTGTGGTTAATTGAATAGGTCTATATTTATACCATATTGCCCCCATTTGGCTATAGATGTTGGATGTACATTTGATTTAATAATTATATCATAAATGGGACGACAGCCTTTCTGTGCACTTGTTATTAGGGACACTATTGATGGGCAAATTGGATTTTCTAAATTGATAGCGAGATGAGCAAAATTTTGTTTCTGAAGCTAGCCCCGTATTGCTGCAGTCATACCTTCATATTCTAAAACGTGAATGTACAGCAAACATTTCGATAAATAGGGTAAAAGAGAGAGTATTACCATTGTTATCCATTATATCATTAATAAATACAAGAGGTCAATGACCTTGAAGCTCTACTGATTGATTTTGATTTCAGGAAGTAGTCGCTACAGACTTGTTTTTTGAAAATCTATTTTTAACCGTGGCGGCCATCTTGAATTTCCGGCCGACCTGAAATTTTGCTAAGATCAATAAGACATTAAGAGCAACATTCCTGTGAAGTTTCATGAAAGTCCGTCAAGTAGTTTCAGAGTAGTCGCTACATGTTTCCATTGTATAACTCTATGTAAACAAAAATGGCCGCTGGCAGCCATGTTTAACGTCAAATCAAAACGATTTTCGACAAGGACCAACATCATGTCATACTGATCATTTTAGAAAAAGTCCCATATCAATATCTCTTATTGTTTTGAAGAAGTAGTCGCTACAAACTTATTTATTTTAAATCTATTTTTAGCTGTGGCGGCCATCTTGAATTTCCGGCCGACCTGAAATTTTTCTAGGATCAACTAGACATCAAGAGCAACATTCCTGTGAAGTTTCATGAACATCCGTCAAGTAGTTTCAGAGAAGTAGTCGCTACAAGTTTTTACTATATAACTCTATGTAACCAAAGATGGCCACTGGCAGCCATGTTTAACGTCGAATCAAAATAAATTTCCACAAGGATCTACATCATGTCATGCTGATCATTTTAGAAAAAGTCCCATATCAATATCACTTATAGTTTTCAAGAAGTAGTCTCTACAAACTTATTTTTTACAAATCTATTTTTAGCTGTGACGGCCATCTTGAATTTCCGGCCGACCTGAAATTTTTCTAGAATCAATTAGACATCAAGAGCAACATTCCTGTGAGGTTTCATGACAATCCGCCAAGTAGTTTCAGAGGAGTAGTCGCTACAAGTTTTTACTATATAACTCTATGTAACCAAAGATGGCCACTGGCAGCCATGTTTAACGTCGAATCAAAATAATTTTCCACAAGGATCTACATCATGTCATGCTGATCATTTTAGAAAAAGTCCCATATCAATATCACTTATAGTTTTCAAGAAGTAGTCGCTACAAACTTATTTTTTAAAAATCTATTTTTAGCCGTGGCGGCCATCTTGAATTTCCGGCCGACCTGAAATTTTGCTAGGATCATTTAGACATCAAGAGCAACATTCCTGTGAAGTTTCATGAAATCCGTCAAGTAGTTTCAGAGGAGTAGTCGCTACAATTTTCATTATATAACTCTATGTAAACAAAGATGGCCGCTGGCAGCCATGTTTAACGTCAAATCAAAACGATTTTCGACAAGGATCAACAACATGTCATGCTGATCATTTTAGAAAAAGTCCCATATCAATATCACTTATAGTTTTCAAGAAGTAGTCGCTACAAACTTATTTTTTAAAAATCTATTTTTAGCTGTGACGGCCATCTTGAATTTCCGGCCGACCTGAAATTTTGATTGGATCAATTAGACATCAAGAGCAACATTCCTGTAAAGTTTCATGACAATCCGCCAAGTAGTTTCAGAGGAGTAGTCGCTACAAGTTTTTACTATATAACTCTATGTAAACAAAGATGGCCGCTGGCAGCCATGTTTAACGTTGAATCAAAACGATTTTTGACTAGGATCAACATCATGTAATGCTGATCATTTTAGAAAAAGTCCCATATCATATAGAAGTCGCTACAAACTTGTATTTTAAAACTCTATTTTTAGCTTTGGCGACCATCTTGGATTTCACATCAACATGAATTTTTGCTAGGATCAACTAGACTTTATGGGCAACATTTCTGTAAAGTTTCATGAATATCCATCCAGTAGTTTCAGCTGTGAAGTCGCTACAAATAAAAGTTTACGGACAGACAGACGGACAGACGGACCGACGGACGACGGACGCCGCACCACGGCATAAGCTCTGCTGATCTCTGATCAGTAGAGCTAAAAATCTATTTTTAGCTTTGGTGGCCATCTTGGATTTCACATCAACATGAATTTTTGCTAGGATCAACTAGACTTCATGGGCAACATTTCTGTAAAGTTTTATGAATATCCATCCAGTAGTTTCAGAGGAGTAGTCGCTACAAATAAAAGTTAACGGACGGACAGACGGACGGACAGACGGACGGACGGACGACGGACGCCGCACCTCGGCATAAGCTCTGCTGATCTCTGATCAGTAGAGCTAAAAATACCAAGCTAATTTTTTTATTAAGAACAACATTATTTTTTAAACAAAACTGCAACTACCAGCTTTCTTGGGCATGACGAGTTACATTACAGCAAACAATTCTTTTTAGGGCTGGGATTTATAATATGATTAAAACTTATCCATCAGATCATAACAGTACAGTAAATGCTTTTGTGGGATGACAATATGACAATATAGTAAAATGGCATGCGAGTAACTCGCAGGCTGATCAGGGTTTACAATGTTCGGCTACCGATCAGTCATTTCCCCCAAAACACACCTTTCTCACATAAATGGAATGGTCTTAATTCAAAGAAAGAACAGTCCATTATATATATGTAATGGGTAAGGGTTAAATGTAATAATTCAATCGTGAGGTAAATGAACAAGAGAGGTCAATGACCTTGAAGCTCTACTGATAGGTTTTGATAGCTGGATCAGCATTCCTGTGAAGTTTCATGAAAATCTGTCAAGTAGTTTCAGAGGAGTATTCGCTTCAAGGTTTTACTATATAACTATGTAAACAAAGATGGCTGCAGGTGGCCATGTTTGACATCCAATCAAAATAAACTTTGGTTAGGACCAACTACATGTCGTGGCAGTCATTTTGGTAAAGGTTCCAAATCAATATCACTTACGTTTTTTGAGAAATAGTCGCCATAAAATCACATTTTTAAAATGTAGCGGCCATCCTGAATTTCCGGCCGAGCTAAATTTTTGCTAGGATCAACAAGACATCAAGGGCAACATTCCTGTGAAGTTTCATGAAAATCCACCGAGTAGTTTCAGAGGAGTAGTCGCCACAAGCTTTTCCTATATAACTCTCATGTAAAAAAAGATGTTCGACATCCAATCAAAATGAACTTTGGTTAGGACTAACTACATGTCGTGCCAGTCATTTTGGTAAAGGTTCCAAATCAATATCACTTATGGTTTTTGAGAATGAATGAATGAATGAATGAATGGTGTTTTACGGCACGTCAATACAAAAATAGGTCATATTGTGCGCAAAAACTGATGAAAGATGAAGAAATGAAGTACTAAATAAAAATTAATGTAAATATATAAAGATAAAACTATTTACACATAAGGGATGATATGGTAGTAATAAAAACTATGTATAAATGTAAATCAACAAATGCTTGCAATGGGTGTATAAAAAAGTAAATATATATAAGAACATATAATAATGATTTATAAAGTCTGATTATTATATATGATTTATATAGTCTGATTTCTTTCAGGAAATCTAAAACAAGACTAAAATCTATAGTATCAAATAACTCTTTCATAGAATTAACACTGTAGTACCTTTGACGCATAGGATCAAAGTCAACACATTCCAACAAGATGTTTGACCGTTAATGGTTCAAAGTAGGGTATACATTCTGAATGAATGAGTATAACGTGTATGCCCTATCCTGCACCAGGCTAGAACAACTTCTTTTCGACGAATGGGTCTACTAGAAGAACGCCATTCTCCGAGTAACGGTTTAATTGAATGGAGTTTATTGTTAACTGACAAATCTCAAGCGGCTTGCCAAGAGTTACGAATATATGTGTTAATACAACTTTTAAAATCAGTATAAGGTAATTTGGCATTAGAATTATGTAAACTTAATGCTGCTTTGGCAGCACCATCAGCTCTATCATTACCACAAATTCCTACATGGCGGAAAATAATAACATTATCAACTATAAGAGAAGTGTACTTTTGTAAAAGTTGAAGCTCAACTGGGTTATCATGTTTCATATTACCCAGGGCTTGAAGAGATGAAGGGAATCAGAAAAGATTACAAAATGGTCATCATCAGATTCCTGAATATAGTTTAAGGCAAGTTCAATTGATCTTTATCAAGGCTCTTAATGCTGTGTTTGTGAACAACAGCTGCTGCAGCTACCTTATCTCCATCTTTAGAACCATCTGTGTATATAAGTTGAAAGTTATGTATTTCGACTTAATTTCATTAAATTTGCTTTGAAAGACAGTAGGGTCTGTACTGGATTTGTTACTATTACAAAGGTCAAAAATAACTGTTCGTGTTTTTTGTTCACGGTGGAATTTGTGGTACTTAGTACTTGGCAATCAAATTTAGGTCGATTTCAGCGTCTCTTAATTTTGGTTCAATACGAAGACCAAATGGTCGAATGGCCTTCGGTTTTTTATCTAAAAGAGGTTCATAACTAGGATTAAAAACAGTATCGAAAGTTGGGTTTGAAGGGTTAAATTGTAATTTAATGACATACTGAAGGGCTAATTTTCCCATCTATGAGACAGTGTGATGGTTCATAAGCTTCAACATTTAGACTTTCGGCTGGTAATGTACGAAAGGCACCTAAGACGAGTCGTAATCCTTGCTTATGTATAGGATCGAGCATCTGCAAGTATGACTTTCAAGGCAATCGATATAATATTGAGCCGTAGTCCAGCTTGGATCTGATAAGAGATCTAAAAAGTTGTAAAATTACTTTACGATCCGCTCCCGAATTAGTGTTTGCATCAACTTTAAGTAAATTAAGAGCTTTAAGGCACTTGGCCTTCAAGTATTTAAGGTGTGGTATAAACGTTAATTTACGGTCGAAAATAAGACCAAGGAATTTTGTCTCATCCACAACTGGTATTGGTGACCCATCCAGTGTTAGATGAGGGTCTTCATGATGTTTATGTAGTTGACAAAAGTGCATACAATTAGTTTCAGATTTAGAAAATTTAAAACCATTTCATCCGACCAGGTCTAAAGTTTATTGAGATATTGTTGAAGTTGTCTCTCAATAGTGTTCATGTTTTTTGCACGAGAACATATAACAAATGAAAAAAGTCGTCAACATATAGAGAGCAATCCACACCAGGATTGAAGCATTTAACTATACTGTTAATTTTTATATTAAAAAAGGTGACAGAGAGTATGCTGCCCTGTGGCACACTCATCTCCTGTTCATGAATGTCACAGAGGGTTGACCCATTCGGACATGAAACTGTCTATCATCTAAGAAATTCTCTATACAAATTGGTAATTGGCCTCTTAGACCAAGGTCATAAAGATCATTCATGATACCTCACTTCCATGCACTATCATAAGCTTTCTCCAAGTCAAAAAATACAGCAACTAGTAGTCGCCACAAAATCTTTTTAGCCATAGTGGCCATCTTGAATTTCCGGCCGACTTGAATTTTTGCTGTGATCAACTAGACATCAAGAGATCTGATGTCTCGTGTGCCATTTATAGATAAATGGACTGTTCTATGGACCAATTTATTTAACATAAAAAACAAAACCATCTTCCGAGTAAAATTGTACCAAACTTTTTGAATATAAAGGGCTCTATTTCTGCCAAATAAATATTGTTTCTGATATTATGTTCACATCAATAGTGTTGAATTAATGTCATCTATTATATCATTGACATTGTTCATGCCTATAATATGCATTTTGGTGAAAATTTCAATTAACCATACCCCTGCCATTTTGGATTTTCTTTTCAAAGATGGCTGACCGATAGTCCTTAACTGTTTCGCATTCACCCCTTGATTTATATATTTTATGCAAATGTTATTAAACATGTCTTTATCGTTGCATTTTGTGAATCATACCACATTCCCTGTCTGACTTTTGACATAATTTCATACTAATAAAGCAATGGGTTCCTCATCTATCCTACTTAAAATTCACAAATAATGATATCTTGTTCTGAATAGCCAAAAACATTATGAATGAGCCAAAAACATTATGAATGAGCCAAAAACATTATGAATGAGCCAAAATATACGTTTTGTTCACAAGGATATTCATTCTGCATAGTAATATGTGCCACCCTAGGTTACATACCAGATTTAATAGCACAGATTGATATTAACGTCACACAATAAGATTGTAAATTTCACTAAAATATCGTGACATTGAACAATAAAAGAACAATCAAATTCAATGGATTCCTGATTTGTTTTCGGACAAAATCATCCATATTTGTACGAATGAAATCTATGTTTAGCAATTTTAAGCAATCTTGATCCGTGCTATTTAGGCATTTTATGCCTGATTTCAACTGAAACAATTTCATATCTTATAAATTCATCCAGATCTAAGTCATAAACATATTTTTACCAACAACTCGTAATAAATAATTAACCTTAATTTTTCAAAATGTAACAACTAAAATGCATGACATGATGTTGACATTTTGGCGCTGAAGGACATGATTGTATGACGTCACATGACGTATTGACATTAAAATTTGTCTGACGTTGTGGCGTTTTTTCTCCATCTCAAGTTTTTTTTTTACACATTTGACTAATGTCATGTGGCAAAGACGATTTTACACTCATCCCCATTCCACAAGATTTATGAAACTCGTTAAAATAAAAAATAATTCATAAATAACTTGTTTCATAAATCTTATATGAAATGGGAACTCGTTTAGGATCTATAATCTACCACATAAATCTACCACCTTCACTGATCTAGTTCAATGCTGTACATGTATTTAAGGACCTATTTTCCAATGCTAAATGATCATTGAAAAGGCATGGAAAGCTTGCTTATGTACTGCTAACATGCTACATGACCGATTAGCTCAGGTATATAAACTGAGGCCCGAGTAAAGTTTTCTCTGTGAAAAGCATTGGTATATTAAACAGTATCTAGGGTATAACAGCATATAATACTTCAAACTTTACTTTTATGAAGAAGAAAAAGCAAATTAACAAGTAAACTGGTACTAAATGCAAACCTTTGTTGATAATTCATTTTACAATAAAACACACCAATACACAACTAATGAAACTCTACTTTAAAGTTTTAATAATATGTTGGCTTCATACAAAAGCTGTATTCAGGGAGGGCCTCATTAACTGAAACAAAATATAAAACCGGTACCCCCATTTTCTCATATATGTATGTCTAACAGTAATTTACAGTTACCTCTCCCAAATAATAGGTTAATGACACTGTGATGAAAAGATCAAGGGCATTTTATGGCTAAAGAGATAACAAACCTGTTAATCCTCTACTGTTGAAAATATTGTTTGAGGCCCTGACATAATTTTATGTAAGACTACAATGTGCAATGTTTCTTATAATTGCAAAATTTGTTCATTTATGTTTCGATATATAATGTATGTTGTCTTTAAACTTAACCAAAATCAATATTCTTTTTTCTAAAAATCTTGAAACTAAATCATGCTGGTATTGTCACACATACAATTTAGAAATAATTAAGAATCGGGTTTAAGATTGCTCGTCGAGGCCTTATAATATAACTGTACATACCAATCTTCAATCACACTTGCCAAAATGCACGAGAAAAGCAAGTATAATTATGCTCCTGGTTTTTCTGTGGGCTGTTTTGCCTTTGAAGTCAGAATATGCTTATTGTTAACCTTAAAGGAGATGACAGAGACTTTGTGTCAAGTATTTGTGAATAATATTACCGTCAAATTTGCATTAAATCACCTGATGTACCCAGCTGTTAATAGAAACAACTGATTAGAAACGTTAAAAAGGCATGCTGACTTTTAAACTCTTGTGTTTACATAAACATTACCTGTGTTATAAATAAACCATTTGGATCTGCACACTTCCTGTTTTGTGCTTGGCGGCGGCATATTTATTTGGCATAGTGTGTACAGTTTAATTTTATTCAGTGTATTTGTTAGCATAATTCTCTAAGTTGTAACGCTTCCGACTGCTTCGTCACCTGTTTCAGTTTATTTCAGTTTATGTGTTAATAAACATATTTTGCTTTTAACTGAACTGCTGTTAACATCAACACCTTACCTGTGTTCTACCTTCTATAACACTTACCTGTGTTCTACCTTCTATAACACTTACCTGTGTTCTACCTGCTATAACATTTACCTGTGTCCTAGCTTCTATAACACTTACCTGTGTTCTACCTTCTATAACACTTACCAGTGTTCTACCTGCTATAACACTTACCTGTGTCCTACATACTATAACATTTACCTGTGTCCTACCTGCTATAACACTTACCTGTGTTCTACCTGCTATAACACTTACCTGTGTCCTACATACTATAACATTTACCTGTGTCCTACCTGCTATAACACTTACCTGTGTTCTACCTGCTATAACACTTACCTGTGTCCTACATACTATAACATTTACCTGTGTTCTACCTGCTATAACACTTCCATGTGTTCAACCTGCTATAACACTTACCTGTGTTCTGCCTGCATCTTGTACAATATAGTTTGGTAATCCTAAATTCTCTGCTTTCTTTGCCAAATCAACAAGCTGTGCAGAGTCATCACCCTTCAACACAATCTTGGTCTCGCTGAAAAAGTAAAGTAAAGGGGTCTAAAAAAAATTCATTTTGTTTAACTTGAAATATATACTTGATGGATACTCTGTAGGGCTTGAGTGTCACCTGTTGCAGCATGAGTGTCACCTGTTGCAGCATGAGTGTCACCTGTTGCAGCACGAGTGTCACCTGTCGCAGCACGAGTGTCACCTGTCACAGCACGAGTGTCACCTGTTGCAGCATGAGTGTCACCTGTTGCAGCATGAGTGTCACCTGTTGCAGTATTGTCCCACAATGTTTGACAATAAACCCCGACAATGACCTTGATACTTGATAGTGATCGTGACTATAAGAATCTTTCACGGGTATCCGGTAAAGATAGAGAATTCCAACCCGAGGTATAAATAATCCGATTAAAACACTTATACCGAGGGTTGGAATTCCCTATCTGAACCGAATATCCATGATAGATTCTTTTTCTTGCATATCAGAGACATGTTGTGCGTTGACGCCTCCAGCTACTAATGTTTTGCATGTTTTTCTGCATACCAGATGTTGGCACGCGTGAATTTTATCTCGACCCTAGGGAGAGATGGAAATATCTAGCACCGGTAAAATGACGGATATCCTTGTCCAGTATGCAAGTAATACTGGTCTAGTCACATAATTATATATAAGATATAAAAGTTTGTTTCATGTCATTTCTAGCAAATGTTTGGCCATATTATTATGGCGGTTGATTTGTTTGTGGTAGAGGCAACCAACCAATTTTTCCTGGGTAGAACCAGTACCGTATACCTCCCAACATCCGTGAGAATTGACACTTTCTCAGCTGACAAGTCGAGCTCTCAGTGGGATTTGAACCCACAGAGGTGAGAGGTGAGAAACTTGAGATTTAGATACAGCGTTTTTACTGACACGGCCTGTCGCTAGATTTGCAAAGTTTAAATGTTATAGCAATGAAAGCAATGTTAGTTTTTAGTGGCCAAAAAATGCTTTTTTACCCAGACTTATAAAATTAACTTGACCTTTAGATACCAGTGTGCATGGTCATGTGACAAGTGTTATCAGGTGCACATACTGAGTATCCCAGTAATACAGAGCGGAAATCAAAATTTCCCAGTTTTAAATGGAATGTAGCAGTTTACATGTAGCTTTATTAATGAGGGCTCTGAAAAACTTAGAATAATTATGAAAGAATGATCAAAATCAGATGATAGACCATTTGAACTTTTTTAATGGAAGCCTCCATTTGAGAAATATGACGTTATAGTTCTAAACTGCCAGATTTGGCATATTGATAAATATCATTTAAAGAAAAGGAATTCATTGTAAATGAATGCAGATCATGAAGTATATTATTTGGCGAAAATGGTATTACCGTTTTCAGCCATATGCTATCGCTCATAGACCGGATACTACGGAATCCTGTTAGGGCCTTCGCGAGATTGCGAGATAGTTTTCGCATTCTCGTCCTATTCTACATTGAAAAAAACGCGAGGTTTGCAAGCCAATCACGTTTTCATTTGGACGAGATCGCGAGAATATGAAATAAATCTCGCATTCTCGCCATATTCTACAATGAAAAAAACGCGAGATTTGCAAATCAAAACTTCGTGCAAACCTCGCGCTTTTATATCGGCCTATTGTACGATGAAAAAACCACGAGAATTACGCGCAGTTTGGGTTAGCAAACCTCGCATTTTTTTCTTCGATGTACCAGAGGGCAAAAACAAGAAAACATATTTCTTATTGTCGTAATCAAATAAGAATAAAATCGCGAGGTTTGCACGACGTTTGATTCGCGTTTTTTTCATTGTACAATATGCCGATATAAAATCGCGAAGTTTGCACGAAGTTTGATTGCAAATCTAGCATTTTTTTCATTGTAGAATATGGCGAGAATGCGAGATTTATTTCGCATTCTCGCAATCTCGTCCAAATGAAAACGTGATCAAATCGCGAGGTTTGCACGATGTCTGGCTTGCAAACTTTGCGTTTTTTTCAAGGTAGAATAGGACGAGAATGCAATTTTTTTTCGCAATCTCGCGAAATTGAAAACGCGAGATCGCGATGGCCCTAACAGGATTCCGTAGGATACACCGTTTTAGCGCACCACGCGGATGTTAACATACTTTTCAAGACCAAACTTTGGAACCTTTACTACAATGACTGGCATGACATGTAGTTGGTCTTACACAAAATTCATTTCGGTTAGATGTAAGACTAATCTGGACAAAGCTTGTGTATTAAAACATTTAAAGCGCCATTACTCTGACAAAAATCATTAAACTGAAATATGGCGATGATATGCAAAACTAGGCTTGATACTGATCATCCTTGTCAAGTTTCGTCTATATCCAGCCTGTAGTTCTGGAGAACTAGCCCGGAAAAAATGTGGTATCAAAATGTTTAAGGGCCATAATTCTGCCAAAAATCATTCAACAGAAACAAGGCAATGATTTGCACAACTAGACATGGAATTGACCATCCCTAAAAAGTTTCGTTTAAATCCGGCCAGTGGTTCAGGAGATCTAGTCGGAACAAATTTTGTGCATTAAAACCTTTAAATGGCCATAACTACGCCAAAAATCATTCAACCGGAAAACGGCGATGATTTTCACAACTAGACATGGAATTGATCATCCCTAAAAAGTTTCGTTTAATCCGGCCAGGGGTTCAGGAGAACTAGTCAGAACAAAATGTGTGTATTAAAACCTTTAAAGGGCTATAACTCTGCCAAAATCATTCAGCTGGAACACGGTGACTATGTACAACTAGGTTTGGTATCCCTGTACAGTTTCCGGCCAAATGAAGGCCCTGGCGTCTCAATGAGGCCAAGATATAGCATATTTCAGAAAATCAAGGGCCTAATGGTCCAATCTAGATGGTTTTCGAACTTGTCCGAGCTGTCATTGATACTAACAATCTGGTAAAGTTTCGTAAAGATCGCATTAAAAATGACGGCCCTATCATCTTTAACAAGGCAAAATATAGCATTTTTAACTAAATCAAGGGACATAACTCAGCTGTTACTTGTTCGATCTGGCTGATTTTCGAACTTCTCTGAGCTTTCATTGATATAAACAATCTGGTAAAGTTTGGTAAAGATCAGATGAAAGATGAAGGCCCTCTGCTGTTAATGGTCCGATTTAGCTGGTTTTCGAAATTGTCCGAGCTTTCAGAAAAACAAGGGCTATTACTCCGGTGTTACTGATCCGACTTGGCTGGTTTTCGAACTTCTCCAAGATTTCATTAATATTAACAATCTGTGCAATCTGTGCAATCTGTGCAAGTTTGGTAAAGATCAAATGCTAGAGTGTTCACACGGCTTAATATGGCATTTTTCAGCAAAACAAGGGCCATAACTCCGGTGAAATTATTCCGATCTGGCTCAGGTTTTCCAACTTGTTCGAGCTTTCTTTGATATAAAGACACTGGCAAAGTTTCGTAAAGATCCGATTAATATTGAAGGCCCTAGAGTGTTCACAAGGCAGAATATAGCATTTTTTAGAAAAACAAGGGCCATAACTCCGGTGTTACTGATCCGATTTGGCTGGTTTTCGATCTTTCCGAGCTTTCATTGATATTAACAATCTGTGCAAGTTTGGTAAAGATCAAATAACAAATGAAGGTGCTAGAGTGTTCACAAGGCTTAATATGGCATTTTTCATCAAAAAAAGGGCCATAACTCCGGTGAAATTATTCCAATCTGGCTGATTTTCGAACTTCTCTGAGCTTTCATTGATATAAAGACACCGGCAAAGTTTCGTAAAGATCCGATTTATATTGAAGGCCGGATGACGGACGGACGACGGACAACTCATCCCATAAGCTCTGCTAAAAATCATACAATCTTTAATCTTAACGATAGGAACAGCTCAAAACCATTTGCTTACTGATGTTTTCGCCATTCAGTACGCAGTACTTCGATTACACATTAGTATACCTTTTTTTTTCATACAGCTGTTGCGATTTTCTTTCACATAAATGAGTTGACTATGATAATTATAAATATCCATATGTATCATGTGTATGGTAATTTAGAACAATGATGGTTTCCTTGAACAAACTTCAGTCATATCGTCTTTGGTAATTATCAGATTCTGATAATTCTTGACATTTTCTCAAAACTCTCAATAATAAAGCTTTTTCTAGAACAAGGCTACATTCTCTATATGCTTGAATTGGATGTCACGCTGACCTAATTTGTATAAACTTGAATGATATTGATCTCAGGATCATCCCTAGGAAGTTTGGCCAAGCGGTCGTTTAAAGTAGCTATCCTGCCAACAACAGCCGAACTTTCACTACAATGCCATTCTTTGAACCACTATCCATGTGTTGGTCATAAAATCCCCATGTGTCCCCAATTAAAAGTCTAGATTTATTCACGGGTACTTAAAATACCCACAACTGATTATGCTTAAGATGAATTAAGAGTTGGTAACTCGTCATTCAACGCTTTGGCAACGATAAAAATAGGATGATGGTTAAAACGTTCATATTGTAGTTATAGTTTGAATTTGCAACCTATGTAAGTTACATAATTTATGTACCTTATTGTTCGTAGGCTTTGGAACGGTGTACATATGTTGTAAAATATACCTGTTGTTGGCGGGACAGCGGCTTTAAGTCAAATTATGGTCGGATCTATATGGTATTTACTTAAGCTTTCCATGTAACAATTATATTGTCGATGAAGCGGCTGTTGCACCAACTAGTCTTATCCTGTTTGTAATCTGTGATAGGTAAGGGCTGAATATTACACATGTGCGTCACACCTGCTTTACTATGCAGATTTAGTAAGAGATTAAATGTAAGTGGTACAAAAGAATAACTGACAGAAATCTTGATATCGTAGGTTGACTGTAAAACTACATACACCTTATAGCCTTTTGTTAATTAACTACTTAATATCTGCCGTGGTTTGCAGGAAACTGCACGCATCATATGGTAAAAACAAGGCCAATATGGAGAGAAACTCGTCCAATATGAGAAAACTCGGTTAATATGAAATTCAGGCAATCTGATTGGATAAGCCAACACGGCCAATGTGACCAAGGCTTGACGCCATTTTGAAGAAAAAAAACACAACGTCGCAGCTATGTTCGCCTATGTAATGTAGACAATCAAAATAATTAAGGTTTTGATTATTTGTAAATTCGGTTACATCGACTTCGGTAACAGTGGAAGATTTATTTGAATCAGATACTTGTTATTAAATGTTATATTGAACATATATCTCTTGTTTTTTCTTACCTGTAAATGATATTTAAAACATAGGAATAAAGAGAGATATTAAGTAGTTAATTTATAAAAATGTCATTTATTAAGTGTTTTCATATTAGCCCAGTTATTGATCCTCGGACTGTCATATTGGCCCACGGCCTTCGGCCTTAGGCCAATATAACAGTCCTTGGGCCAATAAATGGGCCAATATGAAAACACTTGATTAATAACATCATAGTACAAATTCTCCCCCTACTAATAAAAGTGCCCTCTCCCTGTCTGTCCGTCCGGATTCTGTCTGTCCGTCATTCCGCTTTTCGTGTCTGGACTGTACCTTCAAAACCCCTGCATGGATTTTTTATTAACTTGGCACAAGTGATCACCATAACAAGACGATGTGTCGCGCGCAAAACACAGGTCCGTAACTCAAAGGTCAAGGTCACACTTGACGTTCATAGGTCAAAAACAGGTACGCAATTTAGTGTCCGGACCGTAACGTCACAACCCCTGCAGGATTTTTAAATAACTTGGCACAAGTGATCACCATAACAAGACGATGTGTCGCACGCAAAACCCAGATCCGTACCTCAAAGGTCAAGGTTACACTTGAAGTTTATAGGTCAAAAACAGGTATGCAATTTCGTGTCCGGACCGTAACATCACAACCACTGCAGGGTTTTTTAAATATCTTGGCACCACTGATAATCATAACAAGACGATGTGTCGCGCGCAAAACCCAGGTTTTCAAGGTCACACTTGGAGGTCAAAAGTCAAATTATGTCCGGTCAATAACTCTGGCATTCATGGACGGATTTTCAAATAACTTGGCACAAGTGCTCACCACAACCAAACAACGTGTCGTGCACAAAATCCAGGTCTGTGGCCCCAAGGTCAAGGTCACACTTATAGGTCAAAGGTCAAAGCATGTCCGGTCAATAACTTTTGCATGCCTGGACGGATTTTCAAATAACTTGGCACAAGTGCTCACCACAACCAAACGACGTGTCGTGCACAAAATCCAGGTCCATGGCTCCAAGGTCAAGGTCATACTTAGAGGTCAAAGGACGCTTCTGGGGAATTTATCACTTACAGTGATATTTCTTGTTTATTTTATTTTTACTTATTATGAGATATAGTTTAGAGAAAATACACTTGCCAGTAGCCTAACTTGAGGTCTTGTTTAGAAAAAAACAACTCCAAATAAGCATTTTAGATTTTTTTATGGTCACAAATAAATGCAACTTTTTGTAAAATGTAGCGATCCCCGGGCGTTCATACGGGGTATATGGTAAATAAAGAAAAAATACAACAGACTTGCACTGAGCCCTTGTTAAGAGGCCAAGATAAAATAATTGTGCGGTTCCGGTTAGGCAACCATTCCTATCTTTTTTCTGTGCGACCCTAAATGTGTGTTGCCGTCTGAACTGAATTAATAAACAAGAGGTCAATGACCTTGAAGCTCTACTGATAGGTTTTGATAGCTAGATCAGCATTCCTGTGAAGTTTCATGAAAATCTGTCAAATAGTTTCAGAGGAGTAGTCGCTACAAGATTTTACTATGTAACTCTACGTAAACAAAGATGGCCGCTGCAGCCATGTTTAATGTCAAATCAAAAAAATCATGGCTCAAATTTAGCGACAATTTGGACTGGCAACATTTCGCCAGTAGCACTTTTTGTAACTGGCAAAAAGAAAAAGTTACTTGCAATTTCTACGGTTGTGTGTATTATAAGTACAAATATGTAAAAATAAGTAAAAAGTACAAGATGATTTATCATTAGTAAACATGCTAGACTCCATATGTGTCGTACAAATACAAAGACATATCAGGAAAACTTTAAATATTAAAACACCATTTATACGAATGTACATGTTTCAAAAAAAGGCAGACATAGTCTTCTAAATTAAACATGCAAGGTATTTTGATGCACTTGCAAATTTTTGCCAGAACTTGAAAAGTTTACTGGCATTCTGAAAATGTCAGTAAACTTTTCAAGTTCTGGCAAAAACTTGAAAAATTTAAATCTGAAAATGTCACTTGCATTTTGCCAGTACGCCAGCTTAAATTTGAGCCCTAAATAATATTCGAATAGGACCAACATAATGTCATGCTGATCATTTTAAAAAAAGTCCCATATCAATATCACTTATAGTTTTCAAGAAGTAGTTGCTAAAAACAAAAAATGTTGAAAAATCTATTTTTAGCCATGGTGGCCATCTTGAATTTCCGTCTGACCTGAAATTTTGCAAGGATCAACTAGAAATCCAGAGCAACATTTCTGTTAAGTTTCATGAAAATCTTTCAAGTAATCTCAGAGAAGTAGTCGCCACAAGTTTTTCCTATATAACTCTATGTACATGTAAACAAAGATGCCATGTTTGACATCGAATCAAAATCAACTTTGGTTAGGACCAACTACATGTCGTGCCAGTCATTTTGGTAAAGGTTCCAAATCAATATCACTTATGTTTTTTTAGAAGTAGTCGCCTCAAAATTGCATTTTTAAAATCTATTTTTAGCCATAGATCAACAAGACATCAAGAGCAACATTCCTGTGAAGTTTCATGAAAAGTCATCAAGTAGTTTCAGAGGACTAGTCGCCACAAAAAAGTTTACAGACGGACGGACGATGCACCACGGCATAAGTCGAGCTAAAAACAACATCCATATATGACTATATATATTTTAAATCCAGCTGGTTGATGTAGACATTATTGATATATGTACTCAAGTTCAGTCATAATGCTGGTTATTGTAACTCAAGGTTATTTCAGAAATAAGATTCCTTTAACATTAATTACTGTGATCATCATGATCATATAATTTATATTCTGGCAATTAATGATATTTGCTGTCTATTAATAAAGACCAGCGCACTGAACCTGACACCTATCTTTTTTATAGACAATAGACATTTATTAATTTTGCAATATCAGATTGCATCAATATGTCAAAGCTATACAAAAAGGGAGCCTGAAGTAGAAGGTTATTGAGTATATGCGTAGGGATGTTTTTCATATTTCTATGTATCTATCCCCTCTCTCTGATGCGGCTTAAAGGGGTTGATGCACTATTTTCAAACAAGGTTTATTTAAAAGGGCTCTGAGAAAAAGCTGAAAGAATTATCAAAATGCCATGGAAAATTAAAGATACGACCTATTGAAAATTTGCAAAGAAACATAAATGGAGGCAGCCATCTTGGAACGATGACATCATTGCACCTTTTTACCATACATATTGACAAAATAACTTTTAAAGCAAAGAAAATCACTGCAAATGAAAAATAAGCATACAATGTATACAATTACATTTGTATTTTTATTTTTTATTTTGTATTTATTTTTCATCAATTTGCAGTGATTTTCTTTGCTTTAAAAGATATTTTTTCAATATGCCATATACGGTAAAAAGGCGCGATGTTGTCATCGTTCCAAGATGTCCGCCTTTAATTTATATTTCTACGCAAATTTTCAATAGGTCATATCTCCTTAATATTTCATGATATTTTGATAATTCTTTCAGTTTTTTTTTTCAAGTTTTTCAGAGCCCTTTTAAATAAATGGTGTTTAAAAATAGTGCATCAACCCCTTTAAAATAGTATAAGATGTGGATGATCCATTGAGCAACAATTCAATTACCACATTAAGATACAGGTATATGAACGATAATCTTACAAGTACATAACGTTGTTTAAGTGACTGGCAAACACTCTATTGTCCCACTACAAACAACAGCAGATGCCTTTAATTGTTTTATAGTTTTTTTTCGTCTGCCACCTACCATGCACAATGTTTGATGCATGTTCCATGACATCTGGCATTGATTTGTGTCATACACCACTGGTATATAAGGATTAAAGTGTTAACTTTTTTTTTTTGTAATATTATTTCATCAATACTGTTATAACGCGGTCCCGCCTTAATTCCATTAAGCGATGGGAAAGCTTATATTAGCAGGATTTTATTACGGATATTTCGACAATAAAACAAGTTTAAAAACATTTTTGCAATAACCTGATTAAAATTACCTATTACATGTTTTAATTTTACAATATGCAAACGTTTTAAGCCGATATTAATGTTTGATTTCATACCCAGCCAACCCCGTTTTACCTTCTTGGAGAAGGGGTTGGATGGGGTATGAAATTTAATACTCAGACCATGTAATGTTGTATTATGGCAGTCCAAAGGTTTATGGCCAAACGGAATTGTTGTACTGCATTTAGAGTTACCAAAATGTGCATGAAGAAGAAGTAAAAAATCTGTGCCCTGCCACTAAAATTTCTCACTTTTTTATTTTATAAATTGCAATATTGCAATCATTCAAGATTTAACGTCTGAAAATATTGCTGCTGTTTAAAGGGACTAGTGAGATCTGGAAGAATAAAAAGTATATCACAATGCGCTTCAATTTCATATAAAATTTGTACTTGTGCACTAAAGTGTGTCTGGTATTCCATCCGGTTTAATATTTGTAAATGAAAATATTTCAGCTGAAATATTCCACAACTTAACTTTTTTTTTTTTAATAAATCATACGTAAAAGGAGACAAAACAATCTTGTTTTTAACTGGCGACATCCCATTAATTTTTCTAGATAGCTTGCATTTACCATTTGAAAATCATTAATAATAATTTTTGAAAGGTTCCAAAAATTGTTTTTCATAATAGCATAATGGCAATTCTTAATTCTATCAATTGGCAAATGCTTATTCTGTCAACTGGTAATTCCTTATTCTATCAATTAGCAAATTCCTTATTCTATCAATTAGCAAATTCCTTATTCTATCAATTGGCAAATCCTTATTCTATCAATTGGCAAATCCTTATTCTATCAATTGGTAATTCCTTATTCTATCAATTAGCAAATTCCTTATTGTATCAATTAGCAAATCCTTATTCTATCAATTGGCAAATTCCTTATTGTATCAATTGGTAATTCCTTATTGTATCAATTGGCAAATCCTTATTCTGTCAATTGGTAATTCCTTATTGTATCAATTAGCAAATTCCTTATTGTATCAATTAGTAATTCCTTATTGTATCAATTAGCAAATTCATCAATTTATCAATTGGCAAATCCTTATTCTGTCAATTGGTAATTCCTTATTCTATCAATTAGCAAATTCCTTATTGTATCAATTAGTTATTCCTTATTCTATCAATTAGCAAATTCATCAATTTATCAATCAACAAATGCCTTATTCTATTAATTGGCAATTCCTAATTCTAATAATTGCAATTCCTCATTCTATCAATTGGAAAAAGTTCTTAATATATTAATTAGCAAATTCCTTATTCTATTAATTGGCACAATTCCTTATTCTGTCAATTGGCAATTCCTTATTCTATTAATAGCGGATGGATAAATGTTATTTAACAATTTTACTTTAACAGTGACATGGGATCAAGGCATTGCCTCGTAATTATGTGTTGTACGATCAAGCAAGCAAACTGTCCGCCTGTAAAACTTTGTGTTGGGAATCGGTTGAAAATTCATGATCGATCATCAAAATGTTCAACCAACCGATGATTGATCATTAATCGATTAAACATGGCTTCCATATAAAACACCAGTCTAAGCCTTTTTCAGACTATATATGAGGACACTTCAAGTGTTCTGGTCATTAAGCAATTTAATGAAACTGACCAGACATTTATTTTAAGTATACATTGTGATACCCCTTAGAGATATATGATCACTTGTTGCAAAATTAAAACTCATTTCATTCTCTTGTACATGTCTCCAACAAACGAGCAAACTCGATCATGAAAAATTGTAATCGATTAATCAGAAAAAAGGCTTAACTGACCAATGCTTGATCAGATTGATTAATCTGAATGAATGAATGGTGTTTTACGGCATTGTTTTACGGCATGTCGACACATAAATAGGTCATAAAAAAGAAAAAAAAAAGAAAAGATTAATCTGAACAACACTAGTAAAACTTGTACTGCATTTTTACCTTTACACAATTCTATAATAGATTAATTACAATGAAGGTTTCCAGTCTTTTCAATGAAAAAGAGGTCCAACCACAGAGAGGAAGTGGCATCATTGTGTATTCAGATGCGACATAACCAAGTTTATTTCACACCTGTATAAATCTAACCAATCTCTTTCTGTCTTTTTACCCATGTGACAATCCCATATGTCCACTATTGTACTCAAAACAAAAAATGTGGAGTCCAAAAAATCCATATTCTATATTTGTACTATGTGATTAGATGTGGAGTCCAAAAAATCCATATTCCGTATTTGTACTATGAGAAGATAACTCTAACAGTAAAAATCAATGAGTCATTCATGATTTACCTCACGACTTTATTTGAGTTGAAACTGAATTGGAACAGTACTGTTTTGATACTGTATGTGTGTTTTTCAAATTATATTTTGCACAGTTAATAAATGATGAAAAATGTATTGTTTTTACTGTGTTCAATTAAGAACAGACATACAACTTGGAATTCAAATGTACAATGTTTGGTTAGATTAGCGAGGTGTGAAATAAAGAGGTCATTTAACAGTGTTGACAATACTGAATTCAATTGGGCTCGTACCCAGCAGACAGAATCCATATTTGGACTCGACTTCGCCTCGTCCAAATATAGATTCTGTCTGCTGGGTACTCGCCAATAGAATTCAGTATTGTACTCAACACTGTTAAATAACCTCATATTATTTTATGCTTAGCAATGAAATAGTGGATTTTAGCAATTAAATAAAAGTGGTATTTCATACGTGCGAAATATAGAGGATTAATGCCGGAACTACTTCTTTTTTTTTCAATATCAAAAACAATTTAATTGTTTATTTGTTTAGATTTGTTTGTTTGTTTGTTTGTATGGTGTTTACGTCATTTTCAACACATGTAAGATATATATGACAGTCGATTTATTTGTTTAGAAAATAACTGTTTAATATATATCATTCGACTGTAAATGGTCTAAGGAAATGAGCTATAGTTTTTAAAACTGGTCAAGTATTTCAGAATTGTTGTCATTTTAAAGTGAAAAATGTCAGTTGGTTATTTTTTTTTCTTTTTTTTTTTTTCTTCAGAAAGTTGCTATAAAAGTCATATCATTGGATTGGAACTAACTTAACTAAGAAAATGAGTATTGATTATTGAAATTGGTTAAGTAGTTTAGAAGTTATGGGGAATTAAAAACAGCAATCTTATCATACTAAGCCAATAACGTCGTCAAATTTTATTTATTTTTCTGCATACTGCAGTATACTTTGATTATAAAACATAAAATAAAAATAAAATTTGTTGTTATTGTCTTCTCAATGAAATAAAATTTGTTATTCACTCCAAAACAACAAATATCCTCTATATCCTTCATGACAGGAATCTGTAAAGCAGTATCAGAGATCACTTGCTTTTCTTTCCTCCATTTCCTTCGATGATCGACACTTATTTGCCTTCTTTCTTCCATTTTCTTCGATGATCAACACTTATTTGCCTTCTTTCATCCATTTCCTTTGATGATCAACACTTATTTGCCTTCTTTCTTCCATTTCCTCCGATGATCGACACTTATTTCCTTCCTTTCTTCCATTTCCTTCGACGACCGACACTTATTTCCTTTCTTACTTCCATTTCCTTCGATGATCAACACTTATTTGCCTTCTTTCATCCATTTCCTTCGATGATCAACACTTATTTCCTTTCTTTCTTCCATTTCCTTCGATGATCGACACTTATTTCCCTTCTTTCTTCCATTTCCTTCGATGACCAACACTTATTTCCTTTCTTTCTTCCATTTCCTTCGATGATCGACACTTATTTCCCTTCTTTCTTCCATTTCCTTCGATGATCAACACTTATTTCATTTCTTTCTTCCATTTCCTTCGATGATCGACACTTATTTCATTTCTTTCTTCCATTTCCTTCGATGATCGACACTTATTTCATTTCTTTCTTCCATTTCCTTCGATGATCGACACTTATTTCATTTCTTTCTTCCATTTCCTTCGATGATCAACACTTATTTCATTTCTTTCTTCCATTTCCTTCGATGATCAACACTTATTTCCCTTCTTTCTTCCATTTCCTCCGATGATCGACACTTATTTCATTTCTTTCTTCCATTTCCTTCGATGATCGACACTTATTTCCCTTCTTTCTTCCATTTCCTCCGATGATCAACACTTATTTCCCTTCTTTCTTCCATTTCCTACGATGATCAACACTTATTTCCCTTCTTTCTTCCATTTCCTTCGATGATCGACACTTATTTCCTTTCTTTCTTCCATTTCCTTCGATTATCAACACTTATTTCCCTTCTTTCTTCCATTTCCTCCGATGATCGACACTTATTTCATTTCTTTCTTCCATTTCCTTCGATGATCAACACTTATTTCCCTTCTTTCTTCCATTTCCTTCGATGATCAACACTTATTTCCCTTCTTTCTTCCATTTCCTCCGATGATCGACACTTATTTCCTTTCTTTCTTCCATTTCCGTCGACGACCGACACTTATTTCCTTTCTTACTTCCATTTCCTTCGATGATCAACACTTATTTCCCTTCTTTCTTCCATTTCCATCGATGATCAACACTTATTTCCCTTCTTTCTTCCATTTCCTTCAATGATCAACACTTATTTGCCTTCTTTCTTCCATTTCCTTTGATGATCAACACTTATTTCCCTTCTTTCTTCCATTTCCTTTGATGATCGACACTTATTTCCTATCTTTCTTCCATTTCCTTTCATGGTCAACACTTATTTCCCTTCTTTCTTCCATTTCCTCTGATGATCAACACTTATTTCCCCTCTTCTTCTACTTTTTCTGATAATGTGCAGGGCTTCTCTGGAACATACTCGCACATAGGAAGTGACTATGTACACGTGATGGAGGATCAAAGTGTGTATGTACAATTTAAAAGCTGGATAAAAACAACAGTCTTTGATATATGCGAGGACTATCACAACCCTTGGCTTGAATATGTCAACAGATTGGGTAGCAAACATGCTGGTGGTCAAGCTGTTCCACAATCCCTTTAAAATAAGTAAATTTGCAAAACATATCATCCTCTGCCAAAAGGCAAATAACAGACACAAGGCACGACCTCAGATTTGGTCAACTGATGATACATACAAACATCAATTTTTATTCCATCAGGAGTTGAGGATCATATTTAAAAACTGCATAACCCATGACTATGACAATAAACGTGTGACCCCTATTTTTGGTGCTTGACATAAATACAAGCACCCAGTTTTACTGCTATACGAAAATATGTATACATTATCATAAAGCTGTTAAGTTTATAAATATAGATCAGACCAGAAAATTACATGTCGTTGACCTTGACAAAATGACCCCAAATTTTAGAACACGCCACACAGTCTAGCGCGGAAACATGCACAGATCCAGTTTCATTCCTATATTCCAGTACAGTGCATTGGGGTGTGTAGAAGTATCGGTAGTATCGAAAGTATTTATTATTTTCTCATTTTATTTATGTTATGACATTCTTCTCATTGATATGAATAATTTTATATCGAGGATGAATTATGAATTTTGCCTGCTTACGAGGGGTGTCTCAAATGTAATGCAATTTCATTGTTTTCTCGATAATCACGTGGAGTTGTACAGCGACATTTATATGCACGGGTAGCCCTATTCAATACCTGTCTATACATGTATGTAACATTGTCCAACACAATCGATATGTATGGAAAATAGTCATTTCAACACAAGCAGTCGTTGACCGCTGTTGTTTTAAAATATGGTTGGAAAACGAGTAGCTAATTGTGAAGAAATTAGAGCCTATATAAAGGTTCGCTCAAAACTTGGAATGTCTGCAAAGCAGATAAATGATGAACTTGGACATGCATTTGGGGATACTGGGGTATCATACTCTACAGTTTTTAGGTGGGTGAAAAGGTTTTCAGCAGGTGTAGAAGCTGTTAAAGACTGTAAAATCAGGGCGTCCAAAGTCTGCGACGATTAAGTCTATACAGTCCAGGGTAAGAGAACTAATCTCGAAAGATGAGAGATATACTGTGCGACAGATTGAACCTATGATAGGGGTTTCACGATCCTCGGTACATCGTATTCTGAGGAAGGTTATGAAAGGAAGATATCTGCCCGCTTGCTTACAGCTGAGCAGGAGAGTACACGTGTAGAAGGGGCTAAAAAATTACTAAAATCATTTCCAAAATACAGTAAAAAGAAGTTTGCAAATGTCATCACAGGCGATGAAACCTGTGTGCATTTCTATGAGCCTGTTCGGAAGATTGGTAATAAAATATGGGCCGCAAAACACAGTCAAAGACCGAATGTTGCAAAACGAACTCAAAGTGTGAAGAAAGTTTTGTATGCCATTTTCTTCACAGATAAAGGACTTGCTGTTCAAATTCCTGTACCAAGGGGTAAATCTGTGACAGGAAAATTCTATTGTGACGTAGTACTGAAAAAGGTTGAGAAATACTTTGTAAAATGTTGCCCCAAAACAGGCATCACACATGTCCGTTTGTTACACGACAACGCTCCAGCACACACATCTGTCATTGTTAAGGACTTTCTGAAGTCCAAGAAGATCACTGTGCTACCCCATCCACATTATACTCCAGATTTAGCCCCGTGCGATTTCTTTTTGTTTCCAAAACTGAAAAAATTCCTCTCTGGTCTATTATATTATACCAGATCAGCATTTGGTTCTGCTGTTTATCAGTGGATTAAGAGTGTGCCAGAATCAGCGTACCGTGACGCATTCCAGAAGTGGATTGTTCGGCCGAAATTATATATTTTCCACAAGGGGGAATGAAATGAAAAAAATGGCACAGTTTCAATCCAATTTCAAATCATGAATGAAATTGCATTACATACACCCCTCGTATAACAGAAATATCGATTTTTCTATCTTTTTTTCGATGATTTCAAGCCAAGAAAATGGAGACTTTTAAGATTTATTCAAGGTGGTTCTTGCATACATACATATATACAGACATGCATACATACATACATACATATAGGCAGGCAGGCAGGCAGGCAGGCAGGCAGAAAGACAACAGATGGATGGACGGACGGACGAGCGGGTGGGCAGTCATTCGGGCATGCGGGAAAGCAGATCTTACCCAAATTGTTCCCAGCTCAACAGCATGGCACCAAACCTCTCGGTGTTGTCGATCATAATTCTGTGAAGAGCGAGGGCTGCGTGGGCACACTGGGCTCCCACTTTACCCACGCCCATGTTCAGACCCATGTTGACAACAAATACCATCTTGTACATTTCCAGACCCTCGGCAAATTCCACATCAACGTCATCCTCTTCAAAATCAAGGTCATCCTGAAGGCAAATGTTCAATTTAACAGTCACCCTCGAAGAAAAAAAGAATACGTAGTCATGAATATCAACTGCCACTGTTTTTAATTTCCTTAAGAAAAATATTATACACAATTATTTTAAAAAACACCTTTATGCCAATAGCAGTATTGATATTATATTATACAATCTGCTAACACCCCAGAGCCTTCACCCTGCATTTGATCCCCACCAAACCAGGAAAGAGTTTTGACATCAATGAAAGCTTAGACGATAATATATGTATGTACCAGGCAAATTTCATAAAGGTATCGTGTTATTTTTCAGTTATAATGCTATGCTAGAGAAATGAAAGTTGAAACATCAATTATAGTTATATAAAATAATATTTTTAATGTTTAAGTCACTCTTACAAATACAACTTCCAAGGTCATGTGTCACACTTATAACCTCCAAGGTCACTTGTCCCACTTATAACCACCAAGGTCACATGTCACACTTATAACCTCCAAGTTCACGTGTCACACTTATAACGTCCATTGTCATGTGTCACACCTATAACCACCAAGGTCACTTGTCACTCTTATAACCTCCGAGGTCACTTGTCACACTTATAACCTCCAAGGTCACTTGTCTCTCTTATAACATCCAAGGTCACTTGTCACACTTACAACCTCCAAGGTCATGTGCCACATTTATAACCATCAAGGTCACGTGTCACACTTATAACCTCCAAGGTCACTTGCACATTTATACCTCCAAAGTCACTTGTCACACATAACATGTCACACTTATAACCACCAAGGTCATGCACTTGTCACTCACACTTATAACCACCAAGGTCACTTGTCACACTTATAACCACCAAGGTCATATGTCACACTTATAATATCAAAGGTCACTTGTTACAATTATAACCTCCATGGTCACTTGTCACACTTATAACCACCAAGGTCACTTGTCACACTTATAACCACCAAGGTCACATGTCACACTTATAACCTCAAAGGTCACTTGTTACATTTATAATCTCCAAGGTCACTTGTCACATTTATAACCTCCAAGGTCATTTGCCACACTTATAACCTCCAAGGTAATTTGTCACATTTATAACCCACTTGTTTTTCTTTCTACGTTTGTACTATGTATATCTCCAGAGAAAAAGGAAAGAACTACATGGTTCTGAATTAATAGCTCTACCCTGTTTTGTGATGTGTCAATTTCCTATAAACACTGACCATGTGATCCAGTTGCTAGTGGACAACATGTGCTTTTGTTACATGTGTAAATATCCAATGTACATTTAATTGGGACTCATCTCTTGTAGATATAAGCTTGATTGATAGATCAACTACTGTATTTGTCGGGGTATAACTCGCATGCGCAGGTACCGCGACCCTGACTTTGTGACCAAGATGCTGGCGCGTAGCCAGGCACAGAGATGCCAACATGCAATCTGTAGTCATTGTTTGTTAAATCTGTAGTGCGAGGGTCACGAAGTGACCCGAGGTGCTAGGGGGATTTGGTGGCATGCCCCCCATAGAATGTTTTTTTTTGATTCTGAGATGCAATCTCCTGCATTCTATGGCCAAAAATGACACTGATATATGCTGATAGTCAAGCTATTTTTAATCATGTTACACTGAAACACAACATGAAATGTCACATCACTCTGGCAATCTGTAAAATTACTAGAGTAGTCGTTCTACTGTTTTATAACAATTGACTGAAATGTCATCTCACTGACAATCAGTGATCAGTATTTATACTAGAGTGTATGTACATTTAAGAGATTAGTTCTCATGGTTTAAATTATGTTAGTCGTAGAA
This sequence comes from Cyrtodaria siliqua, assembly GCA_037043455.1. NCBI lineage: Eukaryota > Metazoa > Mollusca > Bivalvia > Adapedonta > Hiatellidae > Cyrtodaria > Cyrtodaria siliqua. The sequence goes on along the minus strand of JAWPHD010000712.1, from coordinate 185,799 downwards.
AATTTCCTAATTCAGTCACTGTATTTTTTTTATTTATTTATTTATTTATCTTTTATTATTTTTTCACGATCGCAACGATATTCGTAGTTGCATGCAAACTGGTCGTAGTGGGGTAAATGGAATAGAAATTTGTATAAAATACGGACAAATCGTAGTGGATGGCATCTCTGCAGGCATACGCCCATATGCCCGGGCGTACAGTTAATCAGAAAAAATGAAAAAATAAATGGTCCAAAAATGCAATAAAATCTGAAGTGGGGTAGGGGGTAAAATATTTCCAGCAGTCGTTAAATTTTAAATTTGATAAATAAATATCATAAATATGGAAACTTTAACACCATCTTTCTTTTGAAATGTATCGTGAATCTTAAGCTAAAAATCCTGAAATCTAATGTAAGATCGTCAAGAGCTTCGACCCCCTGACCAAGGGACAACCACCCCTTGGAACCCCATCGGGCGTACAATTCAAATTCACCCAGCTACGCCCCTGCCTGGGAAAATGATATTTTGTAAAAAAAAGTTTTCTTTGTATTGTAAATCGCACAAAAGCGTTCGTTGTCAATTTCAGAACAGTGGATCGCCATTTGAAGCCTTGGCCAAAAAGCAATTGTAAAATGAAATCTGATTGGCTAAAACTGGGCAGCGTGTTAGACTGTGTTTGTGCTATTTACTTTGTTTCAATAAAACATTCCCAAATCCCCGTACTTAAACATCTCAACACCGACTAGAATCCCTCGTCTCAAACTTCTCAACTAATTATTAACAGTCAATGACAAAACTATAACCAATACATTTAAATTATCAATAGACTGAAATTAAACAATTTTATATTCGAGTTATACCAATCACTTTTCATAGTATCATTGAATAAACATTCAGTAAACCAGTCTTCAATTTAAATTGGATATCACCATAGATCGACACCCCCAGCCTAGTTTTCGTTACAAATTTTCACTACACAATGCACAACAATATTGGTATATATCATATTTCTTCGTAAATAATCATCAAAATATCAGATGAATCGTCATTTTATCTGTAATTATAGTAAACCTATCTAATGCATCATATTTTATACAGACAACAGGAACAGGCCAACTTTTGTTTGATTTATACTCGCTGGTAAACAGCATGTTTGAAACTTTGAGGGAAACGTGACAGGCGCAGTGAAGCAGTATAATAGCCTCGTACATTGGAAATCACCGGATAACACCGGATAGCACCGGATAGCACCGGATAGCACTGGATAGCACAATTCTCAGCCTTGTTTTCATTACAAATTTTCAATACACAACAAACAGCGATATTTTTAATGATCAATAAAACGTAAGGTGAATCGTAATTTTATTTTGTAATAAAACTAAATATATCAAATGCATCATAGTTTGTTCAGAAAATAAGAACTGGCCTACTTTTGTTCAATTTATACTCGCTGGCATACAGCGGTTGTTCATGATCTGGTGTTCACATTTTTTTGCTCGATTTTTCGCTGGAAACAAAAAGTGAACAGCTCGTTGTTTAGGATATCGCGCACCCTTTCTCCAGGCCCAAAATCCTGTGGGAAAAAGTGTGCGCTATATGCCAACAAATATGGTATGTATTGGTTAGCTCCTGTAAAAATTGCAAACTTATCAATAACTTACTGTAAGGCCTGGTTTTGTGGGAAGCTTAAAAATTAAATGTAATATCTAACATGGATTATATTAAAATGCCGGTTGGTTATTAAGGAGTCTTTAAATATTTCATATCAATACATCTGATATCACTTCATATCAATACATCTGATATCACTTCATATCAATACATCTGATATCACTTCATATCAATACATCTGATATCACTTCATATCAAATACATCTGATATCACTTCATATCAATACATCTGATATCACTTCATATCAATACATCTGATATCACTTCATATCAATACATCTGATATCACTTCATATCAATACATCTGATATCACTTCATATCAATACATCTGATATCACTTCATATCAATACATCTGATATCACTTCATATCAATACATCTGATATCACTTCTGTTAACAGTTAAGACGTCATTTTAAACGCCAGATAACACATTAACCATTAAGATGTCATTTTAAATGCCAAATGCCATTGATTATGTCATTTAAAGCATAGCTACATTCGAACAACACATTTAAATTAATAAAAACAGGAAATCAAGATACATGTACATATTTTCTTCATTTGATTTGAGAGAAGGGCATAAAATGAAAATTCTGAGAATTTGTTATTATGATCAATCTCTTGTGCATTATATATGTAATGCGCAAAATGAGAATATGGCCAATTCCGGAATTGCTCTGCGCAAAGTAAGAATTTTTAAAATGCGTGGCATAATCGGAATTCTCAAAATGGGCGGTTCAATTCTGGAATCGTCCGTGTGCAGAGTAAGAATTTGGACAAAGTAGTTGTCGGTTCTAGTTGTTAATTGTAATACTGACGGCAAAGGCCTTCATTAATAATGCTGGAAGAACTTGTGGCTCAAACATTTTGCTTGTACATGTTTATACAATAAAAGCAATAAAGTATGTTTAAATTTCAAGTGTACGCGTGATGCAACTTGTGTTTACTTTGCGCAGAGCAGTTCCGGAATCATCCATATTCTCACATTGCGTATAACATATACATAACAAGAGCTGTCTGATGACAGCACACTCGACTTTTAATGAGAAACTAAGTTGAAAAAGGGGCATGATTCTGTAAATAACTGAGTTATGGGCTTGTTTGTTCCTCTTATGATAGTGAATACATGGTTAAAGTTTCATAGAAATCTATCAACCAGTTTCTCAGATATAAGTTTTCTGAAAAAGGTTAACCAAGAAATTGACAGTAAAATGAAATTGAAGCATAAAAAATGGCATAAATTTGCCAAAATTGGTTGCAGAGATATGCGACTTGCATGAAGATTGTTATCTATTTATACTGAATACATGTGTGAAATTGTATTGAGTCCGACAGGCAGTTTATGAGATATCAGATATGCAAGAAGTCAAGCTAAAAATCTGTCAGAAAAGAAATAAAATATTTTCGGGCGTGAGAGGTGTTACATTGCTTCTCATGAACAGACTAAATAAAACCAAGTCTTCTGTTAATTGTGTTTGTTGCTTCTAAAGGATCACCTTTATCAGTATTTATTTATATTGTGCAAAACCTGGTGAAAAAACATTGAAACCACGGGACCTTGGTATTGTAGATCTTTAAGTGCCTCCCATCAAAATCCATAGTAAATATTTTATTTCTGTTTCAAAGATTTATGGCGTTAACTCCATTCTACAACATCACTATCAGTCTATGAACATACCTCTAGTGGTCCATCTAGATTTTTGTCCTGGTTTTCTATGATCCAAGCTGCGGCCAAATCGGCATTGTAGTTCCCCGTGTAGTAACAACCCTGGAATAATAAGTGGAAGTAATCGGTGTTTGTCATGCAATGGCCATTATGGTCCCCCAGTCACTGGCAATATACAGGTGTGTGCATGCAGAGAAAGTACTTTTGAAAATTTACAAAAAAACATCAATGGAGGCGGCCATCTTTGAATGGTGTCATCGCGCCTTTTTACCATATGTGGCATATGTGCCCCCCTCCCACCACCACAACAACACAAACACAAAGAGAAATATATGTGTTTCACCCTACAACTCAAACAAGAGGGCCAAAATGGCCCTAAATCGATCACCTGAGTACTGGCACATTATCAAACTTCTTCGAAATCTTATGGTCATATACAATCTGTGCAAGTTTGGTTAAGATTGTTCAAGAAATGTGGGCTCTGTTGTGTACAACAACATTGATAAAAAGACACTGACAAAGTTTGGTAAATATCAAAACAAAATGAAGGTGCTAGAGTGTAACTCCTTGGGCAGGACCAAATGTGACCCCAGGGCTACATGTAATGTATGAGAGCTTTGTGGTTTCAGAGAAGAAGATTTTTTAAGTTTTTCCCTATACAAGTCTATGTAATACATGACCCCTGGGGCGGGGCCAAATGTGACCCCACGGTCACCATTTGAACAAACTTGGTAAAGGACCATAAGAGTATAGTAAATGCAAAATATTAAACCTGTGGCTCTTGTAGTTCCAGAGAAGAAGACTTTAATGTGTTTCCTATATAAGTCTATGTGAAACTGTGACCCATGGGGCGGCGTTAAATTTGACCCAAGGGTCACCATCTCAACAAACTTGGTAGAGGACCATAATCTTATAGTAAATGCAAAATATTAAACCTCTGGCTCTTGCAGTTTCAGAGAAGAAGATTTTTTGATTTTTTTCCCTATACATGTCTATGTAAAACATGTGACCATGTCTATGTAAAACATGTGACCCTTGGGGCGTGGCCAAATGTGACCCAACAGTCACGGTCACCATTTGAACAAACTTGGTAAAGGACCATAAGCTTATAGTAAATGCAAAATATCAAACATCTGGCTCTTGTAGTTTCCGAGAAGAAGATTTAAAAAAAAAATCCTATATAAGTCTATGTTAAACTGTGACCCTCGGGGCAGGGACAAATTTGACCCCAGGGTCACCATTTGAACAAACTTAGTAGAGAACCATAAGCTGATGCTACAGGTAATACATGAGAGCTCTGTGCCATGTGGTTCCAGAGAAGATTTTTTTCAGTTTTTCCCTATACAAGCCTTTGTAAAACTGTGACCACCCCACTCAAGTGTGACCCCTGGGTCACCATTTGAACAAACTTGGTAGAGGACCATAAGCTTGTGCCAAATGCAAAATATTAAACCTCTAGCTCTTGCAGCTTCAGAGAAGAAGATTTTTTAAGTTTTTCCCTATACATGTCTATGTAAAACAGGGGACCCTTGGGGCGGGGCCAAATGTCACCCGAGGGTCACCATTTGAATAAACTTGGTAAAGGATCATAAGCTTATAGTAAATGCAAAATATCAAACCTCTGGCTCTTGTAGTTTGTGAGAAGAAGATTTTTAAATTATTTTTCCTATATAAGTCTATGTAAAACTGTGACCCCCGGGGTGGGGACAAATTTTACCCCAGGGTCACCATTTGAACAAACTTAGTAGAGGACCATAAGCTGATGCTACATGTAATACATGAGAGCTCTGTGCCTTGTGGTTTCAGAGAAGAAGATTTTTTAAAGTTTTTTCCTATAAAATTATGTCTATATGAAAAACATGCAAAATCTCAATATACAAACTTTGGACCCCCGGGGCACGGCCATTTTTGATCCCAGGGACTTCATTGAGCAAATTGATAGTCTAGGCATTGTCGATCATTTTAAAAGAAAAACTGTTGAAATCTGTTCAGGGGTTCTGGAGAAGAAGATTTTTTAAGGTTTCGACCATATATGGTAATGGCAGCCATCTTGGATGTCACGCTGACCTAATTTTATCAAATCTAAAAAGCATTCATCTAAGGATCATCCATGTGAAGTTTGGTCAAAATTAGCCAAGCGGTTTCTGAGAATAAGTCATTTGAAGAAAAGTTAACGACAGACGACGGACAAAGAGTGATCCCAATAGATCACCTTGAGCCTTCGGCTCAGGTGATCTAAAAATAGGGTAGGTACTAGGTAGATAGGCTTTTGCTAATTTCAACTCCCAGAACAGCGAAGATAAAATTGAGCTATTTTCATTTGTTTTATTTTTGTGTTGAAAAAATACAATGTAGGATCATGCCAAAAATAAGGGTTGGTCTGGCTAGCTGAAATACACCTATTCTTCTGGGGCCCATTTTATGAAACAACTTACGACCATTTTGATCGTAAATCAAAATCTTAAATGCTTTACTATACATTACACTTTTCAAATAAATGTGATTTCATTTCATTTTCTTATACATGTGACATTTCTGCACTCACGTACACACAATTGTCTACATTGAATGATTAGGTGAAGAAAAGTGAATGATTTTAAAATTTGAGACTTATCTTAAGATGTTTTATAAAACAGGGCCCTGGTCTGAAAATATTTCCATATACTACAACAGTACCTTAATGGCTGCGTTTCTTGAGAATCCGAGGGTTAAGAGTGTGGTGACAATTTCTTCCCTGGCCTGGAATCCCTGTCCCTGCCCAGCCTCTGCCCCTTCTGTATCCATGGTATAGCCGTCTCTGGGTACTTTCCACAAATAGGGGTCACTGTCTGGTGGGTACAGTCTTGGACTGATTATCAATAAAATTAGAATCTGAAGTGAAAAAAACAGATAGAAATCTTAAGTTTTTTTAAAAAGTTATATTTGAATTAGGTTTTACAGCATATGAAAACAAAAAAGGCTGTATGGCGCCAACAAAAATTAACATTCCAGGCCCACTTTCCATGGCATATTGACAAAATGACTTTTAAAGGTGAAATATAGCATGTCTTTTGAGTATATATTCGGAAATATACGTATATAATATACAATCTGTTCAAATCTTACACTTATTGGTTGTCCCGTTTTCTCACAGTAGCCAATTTTATCTCATAGCGCACACGCTTCGAGTGACGCCCTTTTTGAAGACAGGTAAGTGTCACGGATTACAGTCAAAACGTACCCTAGCCAAAACGTACCCTTAATTTTTGAGTCAAAACGTACCTATGGAGAAGTCAAAACGTACCTATGGAGAAGTCAAAACGTACTAATAAAAAAGTGAAAACTTACATATGAAAATGGTGTGTAATTCATTAGTTTGTTAATTTTATTATTTAAATACACTCCAGGTGAGTTATATTTAGGCTAAAAATGTGTGTTTGCCGAAATAGAGCTTATTATTAAAAGTTGATTGTATTGATAATTGTATTGATAATTAATTAATTAGTTTGCTTATTTTATTATTTAAATACACATCAGGTGAGTTATATTTAGGTTAAAAACATGTGTTGCTTCACCAAACTCAATCAGCTGTATTATACATCTGATTGCAAATAGCACTGGTAAAACAACATAAACCTCTGTGTAGTACTCATATCTGCAAGTACATTATGCGAGAATTTTAAATAAAAAATCAATATAAGTAACATAATTGTCGAATCATAATATAAAAAACATGCAAGCAATGTATTTATTCATTAAAACATCATATGTAACTTTAATTTATATACGTGCGTTTTGGCTTCTGTAAGGTACGTTTTGACTTTTGTTTGGGTACGTTTTGACTTATGTTTGGGTACGTTTTGACTAGGTACGTTTTGGTTAGGGTACGTTTTGACCGGATCCCAGTGTCACGTGATCCTGTGAAGTCATTGGTATCAAACGATTCGCGGTGTCGCATTGAGTTGTATAGTATTGTCTATGTAGGATTACGTTTTATGGTACTTGTTAAAAATGCCGTGTGCTGTTGCTGGGTGAAAAAGTTTGCATAAAGAAGGACAAGATAATAACCTAAGTTTCTTTTGTTTAATGATATATTAAGATTTGAAGTGTGGGTAGACCGTTACCGAAGAAAATCGCCCGACTCGTCGAGAAAGTGGGAACCTACGAAAGACGCGTAAGTTTGTAGCAAACATTTTGAGTTGACTTCGTGGGAAGTCCATCCTTTGGTTTCATTATCTTTGAATTTGGAGAACAAAAAGCCATGCAGATTAAAATCAACAGCGGTACCAACGATATTTGACTATAAAAAGTGCATAACCCCGCCGTCTCCAAGCAAGTTTTATTCGCCTATTCGACCGGCATTGAGGAGGAAATTCATACGTCATGATGTAAGATTGAAATTTATGTTCAATTATCTTAGCACCTCATCGGGTATACGTATGATAAGTTGAAGAAAGGTGTATAGTATTATGCGGCTATTGTGGGCCCGCACAATGTGTGAAGTATAAAATAAATGAATACTTGTTCGAATTGTAACTATATTGTATTTTAATGTTCCTCTAAGTATATGTATATGTATTTAAAACGAAAACAAATATAGTGTTCACTTATTCAATGTATGTTCACTTATTCAATGTAAAAGCTAAATGGAAAACCAAATATCACTTAAACATATAATCACAAATGTTGGAATCACCAAACATAATATTCTAAATTAATATTCAAATGTCCACGTATTTAATGTAAATGCTTCACTGGAAAACCAGATATCACTTTAAAAAATTGTCACAATGTTGGAACCACCAAACATAAACTTATTCAATAATCTTCAAATGGATATCCAAATGCACGAGGTATTCCTCTGTCTTAAAACTTAAAACTCTACTCCTCAAACCTTAAACTTAAAACTGATGTTCTACTTGAAAAATTAGATCTTAAAAAGGACTTTGGTCTACACAACTTCGACCAATAAAAATACATGTTACAAAACCTATCAGGTAGGCGGGGTTGTGAAAATGTAGCCCCTGGTTATGAAAATAGCTGAACAGCTTTATTTTTCATACAGGATATTAAGTTTATTCTAGGTTGTATAAGTGTCTACAACTAACAATTAAATAATCAACTAGGCTTTCCTGTGAACTTAACTTGATTGCACTTCTTTTGTTAATCTGATTAATTGTCAGTTATCATAGCAGGAAGCCAGCTGTTAAAATTAAGCCTAAGAGAAAATTATGTCACCTCAAAGAAATCGAAAGAAAAACATTAATTAGGATTTTTAACCAAAATATACTAAAAACAGTTTCTTTGTTAATCATATTAACTGACACTTTATATATCAAACTTCAGAATACCACAAAATTATAGAAAATAAATAACTGCTTATTTATTTTTATAAATTCTGAACATCAAAATTTAAAGCATAACAATAGTCTTAGATCTTTATATACACCGTGAATGTTTGGCTGTTGAATTAGAAGCATGCGTCTTTACGTGAATCAATGAAGAGTTGACAGCGCTAATATTATGTAGCCGTCTTTTTTTAAAAGATTGCTAAGAATGTTCAGCATATAAATTTAAATGAATCCGGTGAAATAAACACTGTGTCTTTGTTTCCAAATTTTAATAATTTTAAATTATACACCCTCTTCTGCCAATAGTGTTATAGATATATATTATCAACATATACAGCTAGGGCTATGGATTTGAAACAAACATACAAAATGTTTCATGGATATCTATTACAAGGCAGAAAATTAATAATATTACTAGCTTTTATATTAATTCAGTAATGTTTATGGCAAAGCAACAACAATAACGCCTCTTAGCTCGTGCAATAAGTAAAACAAGTATAATAGAATAATATACTTTATATTATGGTAATTTGATATGTTTGGTCTGTTTTCGATCTGTATATCAGGAGTAAGTATACATGAGTAAATATACTTACTGTCTATATCGTGCTCATAATACATTTAAATCATAGTATTTGTCTCTCTTTGTGCGCGACAAATTAGAGCTCGCATATCATGTGATATATCCGTCCTGTGCAATACATGTCTGCCCCTGGCGGTATTACACCGCTCAAGTAATTGCAATAAACAGGAAATATATCATAAAACTAGGTTTCCCTAAATGGTGCATGCTTTTGTGATATACCGACGTATGTACCCTAATTAGGCTGTACTTCAATAGTGCACCACAATATTTGATTAGTCTGTATTGATATTTGGGGGCACGTGGAGACTAAAGAGCGTGTCATATTGCAAACACCGCTCCTAGAGTGTTTGGTGTTGATGGTGACTTATGGCAAATATATAATACTATAGAAATTATGGTGTCGAAATTATATGCTGTTTCATTTATTATTGTTTTTATTCATTTTTTATCAATTATGGATGATATCTAATAAATATATTTGTTCCATGTCTACTTATCGGCAAAAAAAACTTACTCTCGTATTAATGTATAGGTATTAGACCAGGTCCATTCATTCGGAATATACTACATTTCGCGGTTATTGTGTATGTACCAAGATATTGCAGTGTTGCGGGTGACTTACTGTCAGATTTCGTTGAAAACAATGTTTACGTTGTTTTTTTGTTTGTTGTTGCTGCAAGTATAAATACGCTATTTTGTTAGATTAGTGAATAGTGTAATGAACTACTGAACGTAACGAATGACATGACACGATAGTCTTTACAAGCTCTCCATTTGCACCTGCACCGCGTTCGACTTCATCATCAGTTGATGAATCCGATGTATTTTCGTCCTCAAGACACGTATTCTGGCTCAAAATCCTAAGGTTGCACATTGTGTAACCGTTTTATCACGGGCATTTCCTCTGACATCGCTTAATTCTCACATTTTCACACAAGGTATACTGTTTTGTGTTCAGTCCCAATGTAAACAATAGTTTGTTCCCAATGACGTCACTTCCGGTAATTCGCGTAAGAGTTTTTCCCCTTAGATTTTTTTCGATTTTTTAGCAATGCCTGTTCGCCTTTTCGATTTTTATCTTTAAAAACATATTTTCGCTCAACATACATCAATGGCATTGTTAAAATCGTATTTATAATGATATTTAATACTTAAAAACATATCAAAAGCGGATTTGTTGATTTAAGACCATGTTCTGCTTTAAAGCAAAGAAAATCACTGCAAATGAAAAATAAGCATACAATTCATACATTTTACATCTGTATATTTATTTTTAACCAATTTGCAGTGATTTTATTTGCTTAAAATGATTTTGTCAATATGCCATATATAGTTAAAAGGCATGATGATGTCAGAGCCCTTTAACATAAACAGTCCATCACTCCTTTAATAAAACTTGTTGCTTCAGTAATAAAGCCCAAGTGCTTAATAATATTACCAATTACAAATTCTGTGATGTAACATGTACCATCTTTAATTAAAGAGCTTGCAAGAAAGATTTCTAAACATTGCATAAAAGAAGTAAAGAGAAGAGAACCAGGGAAAACTATCACAGGCTACAGGACAATTCCGAGGAAAACTATCACAGGCTACAGGACAATTCCGTGGAAAACTATCACAGGCTACAGGACAATTCCGATTTTAACAGAAAATGGATTCAAAAATAGATAAAAATGAACACATATCTCAAAATAACCTGTTACAGTTATTTTGAAGAAAAAATACATACACCCCTTAGAACTGTAATAACTTGAACCGGTTATTTAAAAAACAATTTAAACAAGTTACACCCCCGACTGTCTAATCCCTTTAAAGGGACACTGTTCGTAAGTAAGCAGATATTGAGCATAGCCAAATAACTGTCTGTATCATTTTTATGCAGTGAAATGTCTACATGAAAACATTAGCATAGACCCAGATAAGCCTCTAGTAATACATTCGTGAGTTTGACAAAAAAAAGAGTTTTATATATTATTTGTAAATAATGTGGGACCTACTTTATTTACATTTTTTGCTGATCATATGACATCCATTAGCGCATTAGCGTTTATATATTGTATCTCTTACGTAATACATCTGGCCCATTTAGCTCCTTCTTTTTTTTGTACCACTACTGAATTCCATCAAACAATCTTGGTTTTATTTCATAAATATTCAATAATGGTTGGTGTGTTATGTTTGTCAACATAATTATTTTGTGTTTTATAGGCTAAAAGTTACGGACATTGTCCCTTTAAACATACCGGTACTCATTTATTTTATTCTACCTAAATCATATTTGTGGAAGTCTGCAATCTTTATTCAGTTGAAAAAAAAGCTGAAAATCAAGGACTATGTATAGTCAGGTTGACATAAATTTAAATCTAAACTCCACCTTCATCAGTTGAAGGAGGGTGTTAATATTTGGTACAGTAGTTGCATGCCTATGATCCTATGATGTGTAGATGACAATGAAGATTTCTAGTACAGGGTCTGACCCCTGGGGCCAGAAGTCAGGGCAGAGGTCTCCATGACTAGTGCTCATTGAAGCAGAACAAGTAGAAATTTAGATAAATTCTTTAAAGGGACACTGTCCATAAGTAAGCAGATATTGAGCGTAACCAAATAACCGTCTGACTTTTATTCAGTGAAATGTATACATGAAAACATGAGGATAGACCCTAAGAAGTCTGTAGTAATACATTCTTGAGTTTGAAAAAAAAAAGAATCTTTAATTATTATTTGTAAATAAAGTGGGACCCACAATATTTACCTTTTCTACGATCACGTGACTTTCATTAGCGCATTAGGTTTTCACCATAGTATGTATTGAGTAATATGTATAGCCCGCTTAGCTCAGTTGGGAGCGGTTGACAACTTCACGCTCACGCTCATTATTATTACCGCTTGTGTATTTTTAGTTCGGACTGTGAGTTCAAATGCCCAAAGCGGTTTTTCTTTTTTTTGTACCGCGACTGAATTCCGTCAAACAGTCTTGCTTTTAATTAGTAAATATTCAATAATGTTTAGTGTGTAATGTTTGCGAACATAATATGTGTGTTTTTTATAAGCTAAAAGTTACGGACATTGTCCCTTTAACAATTTATCAATCTGACTAGGGACTGTAGATGTAAAAATAATAAAAAAATATATTTGTTTTGTGTAGATTGTACATATATGTTGCACTGATACTACTATTGGGAATCGGCTGAAATTTCATGATCGATCATCAGAATATTTAACCAACCGATGATCGATCATTTATCGATTAAATTTATTGATCTTTTATTGATTAAACATGGCTGCTATAAAAGACAAGTGTTACAAGCCTTTTTCAGACTATAATGTAGAAAATAATCACATTTCAAGTATGTTCTGGTAATAAAGGAACTGAATGAAACTGACCAAAATATATTTTAAAAAGTAAGCATAAATGATAGATGATCGATCAAATTGATTAATCGGAACAACACTAACTGATACATCCCTGATGTTACATACTAATCAATATAAGGCAAAAAATAAATAGAGTATGTCCGTAAGCATCTTCCTTTTTTTTCTTTTTTTTTTAGCAAGATATTGTGAGATTCTATATATCTCATAAACTCCATACAAGGTCATGATACAACTGAAAGTTTCTCTGCGATGTTGTCAGTTTACCTTGATATAAGACCGCCCCAGTTAAATTACACATTCCTGTTACAAATAATAGGACACTTTAAACCAGAAGACCTTTGTTAAATAGTTTAATAGTTAATTAGCATGGCATTATTTACCTGAAAGGAAAACGTTAAACTCTGACACTTCGCTAAAATTTGAGAAAAAATAAAATTGAGCTCCTCAATAAGGGAAGTAGTATAATGAAAACTGATAATAAAATTAAAAACCTTTACTTGCTTCAAATATAGCCACATTTGTTTGATAAGAGACCAGTGGATCTCAAAAAAGAATTGTTGTGAGTTAACTGTGCATAAGGGCGCAAGTGCATGCATATGTGCGTCTCTATTTATTTGGTATATCGGACAATGGAAGATAAAATGATGAGTATTTTCAATTCAGAGCGACATCGTGGGGAATCAACAATGTTCTTTAAGAACAGATCATGATTGAGGGAACTACAATTTGTACGTAAACGTGTATGGAGTAATTGTGCTTTTCTACTGCCATAGTAGTACTAATTAGGAGGCCCTCTAGTGTCACGTTTCAGATATTTTTTGAATGAATTCAGTGATTCAGTATTTCTTACTTCTACTGGGAGCTTGTTCCATTCACGAACTACATTAGTTCTTGAGGTAGAAGTTTGCATTTCTTAAATTGTATCGGGATGACTCGCTAACTAGTGGTGGGACTAAATTGGAGAGGTAGGGAGGGGTAACATGGTTGATCATTTTGTGAAAGAGAATGTTTAGATCAACGAGATTCAAGACTTTCCTGGAAAAAACAGGGTATATTAAAAAGCGCCTCCGTTTGTCCGTCCGTCCATCTGTCCGTTACCGCATCTCCTCCTAAACCACTGAACAGAATTCAATCAAACTTAGGGTACGACATCACCATATGATGATGGCGTGCAAGAGCACTATTATTTTTGGCTCCGAGCCCAGGGGCCCTCAGGAGGTTTAAAAGGTCAAATAAACTAAAAATTCAATTACACTGTCATTTTTTGATATTTTTGCACATAACTTGGTATATGTAATCGTCTATAAAAGATAAGCAACATATCAAACAATTTTTATATTTCACAAACTTGAACGTCTGCCCAGGGTGGGTGGGTCGGGCGCTATTTGGGGTAATTTTTTTTTTTTTTTAATTATGTCTCAAATGGAACGTTATGATGATGGCTCAGCACCCAGGGTCCCTCATGGGTGTCAAAAGGTCAAATACACTACAAATTCAATTACACTGTCATTTTTCCATATTCTTGCACATAACTTGGTGTATGTAAACGTCTATAAAAGATAAGCAACATATTAAATGATTTTATTATTATACTGTCTTATTTATTATTTGTCCGTCCGTCTGTCCATCACCGCATCTCCTCCTTAACCGCTGAACGGAATTCAACCAAACTTAGGGTATGACATCACCATATGATGAACGCGTGCACGAGCAACATTATTTTTGGCCCACAGCCAAGGGGCCATCAGTGGGGTCAAAAGGTCAAATAAACAAAAAAATTAATTATAACACTACATAATTTCTGCTGTAGGAGTCAAAAAAAAATAAATGGTTCTGGTTTCAGGTCGTCTTTGACTAAAATTAATATGCCTCCCTTTACAAGTTCCTTCTGGATAAACATGTAACTGCGCATAATTTTTTTTATGTCTGTCTTGCCTAAATATTAATGAGTATCCAGGGGGGTAAATTCACAGTTTTTGACATTAGAGTCGAACCCATTTCACTAACAGCAACTATATCATAAGCATTGCTAGCCATTAAGTCAGAAAACTTCAGAAACTTCTGACTTAATGTCTAGCAATGATCATGTCTAGCAATGATCAGTAAACTTTGAGTAAAGTCCAAGTGCGTTGAAATACTTCATTTCTATTTGATTTTTTAATCTCTCTGTGGATCAACTGCAGGATCGAGCAGAGCTACTTCGATCGGTAACTTCTTTACCAACCTGAATCCCCTCCCTAACTTCCAGTTTGGGTCATTAACTTGTCTCTTTAGTTTTAGTTCAGACCTTGACTTAAGTTCCTTTTGTCGTTGTAATATTGTGTAGTCAGGCGAAATATAAAGCTTGTGTGGTTTGAAAAAAATTACATCTTTATTTTAGGCCCAGCCTTTACAACATCCCATTTTGTATCTTCCGAGCTTAAAGGTCTCAATGGTCTACAGTACAGCTCACGCTAACCCCACACTTTACTCTTTCACGGCAAGTGAGGAATTTACAAAACGCGGAGTTTTGATGATAAAACTATCATCTATCGCTATCAGCTATGCCAAAAGCTCCAGGCGTACTTACACCATGATACTTCATGTAGACAAACTCGGAGTTGGCCGAGTCGAAACTGCACAGGTAAAGGGTGCAAATTGTTATGACTGCAGTCATTTGTATGCATAATTATTCATAACTTTAGAAAAAATGGAAGTAGAAGACAATTAGACTTTTATTTATGGAAAATCGAATGTGGGACGAATGCCCGGATTATGACTGGGTTGCGATAGTTATATGGCAGTTCCTATTACCGGCTTTGCGGTGATGGAACTTAAAATTCAGTAAATAATCATTATACTGGAAATTATAATTATATTTTTAATTAATCATTATTTGTAACATGTTTTTACTATATAGTCTGCTGTTTATACATCGATGGGTTCTTTGGTAAGAAACAATTAGAAAAATATTTAAAGATTTCCGGGTCATGAACCCGTTGTTAAGTGCCGTCTTGTTAAAAGGTAAATATGTGGCAAAGGATTATGAGTATTTATGTCGGTTGAAGAACAGTGACTTTTGCTTAACAAAAATGAACACAACTTGTGATTGATTAAATGCATTAAACGTTTGAAATAATATATGTACTTGTTTTGAAATTTATTCATTGTATTTATCAGTCGTGCACAGAACTGACGCACTCGGCATCACATTGTTTGTACTTTTTCTGGCGATTGATTTACCCGCAGGAAAAAAAATTCCGACTGGAAGATCAAAAAAGAAAAATTGAGTCGCGGCAATTTAAATTAGTCGGTCGTGTAACTCCAAACAAACACTTTTTTAATTTAGGCCTCAAGTAGAGAAGCAGATGTCTCAGTAAAATGAGTGGGTTCGTTAATAGACCGAACTAGATTAAATTGCTGACACAACGTATCAACCTTTCGCGAAGTATACAGATTTAACATATTAAAATTAAAATCACTCGTAATAGTGATATCTTTAACTCCTGTGTCGATAGCAAGATTTATTGAATCCTCTATCATATTAGTATATTGCAACCAGGCACTCGGCAGAGCCTCGTCCCTGGTTACAATTTTGACCCTCGGGTGAGATTTCTCTATCTCACATGGATACTCATGATGGATTCTTATAATCTCTGAGTGTTTTTCCTATTGTAAGATGAGCGTGTGGTTTTACAACTATACCACTGCAGTGCGATATGGAATATATATATTCAGCAATATGGAGAATAAGCAAAGTGAGAGAGTATGGACATAAAATGGATAAGGAGTTGAAATGATGGCATGCGTGTGGAAGGATATGTTCTGAAATTAATCAAGAAATTGTCAGTAGAGATAATAAGAACAAGTCCATCACCAGCAAACCACCGTAGCGTAGTGAATGACAACTATTACGCAAAATGAAGCTATTTCCACAACCCAAGGACTCGCATTCACACTCCAAGAGTTCCGAAGAATGGCAGACAAAAAAAAACAAGAAATATCACTGTAAGTGATAAATGCCCCCAAAGTGTCCTTTGACCTCTAAGTATGACCTTGACCTGGGAGCCATGGACCTGGATTTGTGCACGACACCTCATTTGGTTGTGGTGAGCACTTGTGCCAAGTTATTTGAAAATCAGTCCAGGCATGCAAAAGTTATTGACCGGACACCATTTGACCTTTGAACTCCAAATGTGACCTTGAACTTGGGGCCACAGACCTGGATTTTGTGAGCGACACATCGTCTTGTTGTGGTGAGCACTTGTGCCAAGTTATTTGAAAATCCGTCCATGAATGCCAGAGTTATTGACCGGACACAATTTGACCTTTGACCTCCAAGTGTGACCTTGACCTTGAAGACCTGGGTTTTGCGCACGACACATCGTCCTGTTATGGTGATCAATTGTGCCAAGTTATTTAAAAATCCCTACAGGGGTTGTGACGTTAACAGTCCGGACACGAAATTGCATACCTGTTTTTGACCTATGAACTGCAAGTGACCTTGACCTTTGAGGTAAGAACCTGGGTTTAGCGCGCGACACATCGTCTTGTTATGGTGATTTCTTGTGCCAAGTAATTTAAAAATCCCTGCATGGGTTGTGACGTTACATTCCGGACACGAAATTATAAACTTCAAGTGTAACCTTGACCTTTGAGGTAAGGATCTGGGTTTTGCGCACGTCACATCATCTTGTTATGGTGATCACTTGTGCCAAGTTATTTAAAATTAACTGCAGGGGTTGTGACGTTACGGTCCGGACACGAAATTACGTACCTGTTTTTGACCTATGAACTTCAAGTGTGACCTTGACCTTTGAGGTACCGACCTGGGTTTTGCGAGGGACACATCGTCTTGTTATGGTGATCACTTGTGCCAAGTTATTTGAAATTCCCTGAAGGGGTTGTGAAGTTACGGTCCGGACACGAACTTCGGAATGACGGACGGACAGAATCCGGACGGACGGACAGACAGAATCCAGACGGACGGTGCGATTACTATATTTTCGGGGGCATAAAAAGTTAGAGACATGTTCTAACACAGACATAGAGGATGAGGGAAAAGTTATAAAGGAACTGTTTATGATAAAAATACAAGGGAAACATGATTATTTTATAACACTATTTGTGTTTGGGAAAATGTCTATCTGCATGTTTAAAAACTGTGGACATGCTTTTCTTGAGTACCTAGCTGACATTTGGCATGCAAAAAAAACAACACTTTAATAGGTAAGTAAAATAGTTATATCTAAGTTCAGCTGATAAAACCAGCGCTTATGCTATTCTAACATCTGTGCTTACAGACGTAAATTCAATAACATATACACCTGTATACAGTCAAACGTATCCACATACTTAATATACAACATTGTATCCATACATAATTTTATAATTATAATCAAGAAAAAAAAAGATATCATTTGCTTTGACACATGCTGATTCTGTAATGAGTGGGAAGAACAGAAGCATCGTCACATGTAATGCAGTTACAAAGAGTGCATATTGGGAAAAAACAGTACCAGTGTTATGTTTACTGGTAATGGAGTTAAAACAATTACAGCCTAGCCTTTCACAAATAATAATAATGCACCAATTACTATTTTGGACAGAATACATATCTCCGTACATTGTCGAAAAGTATATTATAATTTGAAAAACAACAACAACAAAAACAGTGTATCGTCACGTGATATAGAAGTTACTGTATTTACAAGTAATAATATATGATTGCTTATTTTAGAAAGAATGTTATAACATAAACAATGCTTTACTCCACAATAAATATACAAACATGGCATAACATGCGTTTCCAGTGTGACACAATATACGTCAATACTAGGTCAAGCCATGGTTGCGATGCATGTGCTTCTCATGATAAACCTATTTAGAAGCCGCAGTGTCGCTGAATTTTTTAATTTTCCTGAACATTCGGCTCGCTAAGGCTTACAAATACACAATGGATAACTGAAGCATGCATTACATCCCACATGGGTGAGCAAAGATTTTCTGTAATTATATAAATTAGTTAATGAGCCATTTTTTTTCAAATATAAACTAGTAGAAAGAAGTAAAGTACATGTAAATATTTACACAATTATCACATACTTTTGCTAGCAGTAGTCGCAACACAACAATCATGCATTAATGTCATACATGCGCGCACTCACGATTACGTACGTACATAGTGTTTTTTTCATGTTTTTTGTGAATGCAGCCTGTGCCCATGCCATTGTGAAAAATAGCGGCATTTTTCTAGAAATTGTGAAAATTGTGAAATATTATAAAAAAAGAGAAATAAACTTTTTTCAGTTTTATTTTCAGTTTAATATCCCTTGGAATTGAGAGATGTAGTAGAACCAAACGAAATATAACACTAGTATCCTTACTGGTCTGTATTTACACCATAAAAAAAAAAGATATTAATGTTTCAGATTGTGATTTTTTTGGATATAATTGTGAAAAAAGGATACTTTTTGGAATTGTGAATGGGGCCGAATTAGGCATAAAAAAACAACACTGATACATATGCACGCACGGACACGAGCATCCACGAGGTACCAGGAAAATCTGTCGTCAAACTACATGTAATGGAGCAGAGGTTAATTTGTAACGGAATACTGGCTGTATACCAGATATCGTCATTTTTATGTTGATTTTTTAATACATCTAAATCAAAACTAGTCATCTCATAAATATTTTTCCTAATAGAGAAGCTTACCCTTTGCCATAAATATTCCGTGTTTACATTGTTCCTATTCTCAGTAACAAGTGTAACGTGACCGTTACTAAATATAGACTGAACTGGGCCGGTCGTTTGAGCTGAATGTAGTAGTTATCGTTATGTTCAGTTTAACATGTTTAATACCCAAAAATCCATGTTAGGGATGATGAAAACGTGTAGTTATTAATTGAAACATAAATATACCATTGCATATGAATACACAAAAACAATATCTAGAAAAAATATATATCTAGACTTTAAAACCTTTTTTCAAACATTCATAATTTAAAGGGAAATAACTGTCCGCAAATTTAAATTGATTGACGTGATCTAGTTGTTTCCCTTGGCTGAAAATGTTTACCACATACTTTTAGTTTTTTGTGCGTATGCAGGGAGTACGTTATAGGGAGGAGAAACGGGCTCGTTTTGCCGATTTATGTTGTCGCGCATGTGTTTCACTACTCCGTGAAAATGACTACTTCCGGTTGTTTCGCGAGTGTGTGAAAAACAGCAATCTCTTATAAATTATTACACTTACAAACTCAATAAAGGTGCTAAATGTAAACATAAGTATTATTTATTCACATTGTGTCCTCTGATACAGAGCGTGTATTTGTTTCCATGTTTAAAAGCACATTTACCAGACGGTCCGTGTAACAAAGATGGCGCCACTCTGCGGCAAATAAAAAAATGGTGACAGTGTATAGCTATTGTAAACGAGATACGAGACTACGGGTTATTTAGGCATTAATAATAACAAAAAGTGAATAGTAAACATATTTATCTTTGTCAAGAAGGTAATTTCATGGTGGTGATTATAAGACAAAGCCTAAAAAGAGGTGATGAAAATGTGCCTTTTGAGATATCAGCTAAATTTTTAATTTTATAGAATTAAAAATTAACTTTTCAAATGTAACGCGCTTACGATCGATTTACCTGTATCGATAACATAGTAAATGGCGGCGTTCTAGCGCGACAACATAAATCGATAAACTAGAGCGTTTATGAACCCGTTTCTCCTCCCTATAACGTACTCCCTGGCGTATGGTTCGATGTAAAAGGTCAGCTATTTTAAAAGGAAAATTTCCTGCGCATGCGCATTAGCGGTGATCCCCCCCCCCCCCCCCCCCCACCGATTGTGTTTTGTTTATAACGGTATTTATATTGGTAAACAAGTTGGTTTGAGAGTGTATGTTAATATTTCCAGGGAGTACGTTATAGGGAGGAGAAACGGGTTCATAAACGCTCTAGTTTATCGATTTATGTTGTCGCGCTAGAACGCCGCCATTTACTATTTTATCGATACAGGTAAATCGATCGTAAGCGCGTTACAATTGAAAAGTTAAAATTTCAGCCAACATCTCAAATTAGGCAGTTTTTACAGCCCCTTTTTACGGCTTTCTGTTATAATCAACATCACGAAATTACATTCTTGACAAAAATAGATATGTCCACTATTCACTTTTTGTTATTATTAATGCCTAATATAACCCATACTTCGTATCTCGTTTGCAATAGCTCCACACCATTTTTAATTCTATAAAATTAAAAATTTAGCTGATATCTCAAAAGGCACATTTTCATCACCTCTTTTTAGGCTTTGTCTTATAATCAACACCATGAAATTACCTTCTTGACAAAGATAAATATGTTTACTATTCACTTTTTGTTATTATTAATGCTTAAATAACCCGTAGTCTCGTATCTCGTTTGCAATAGCTATACACTGTCACCATTTTTATTTGGTGCAGAGTGGCCGCCAGGCGCCATCTTTGTTACACGGAACCGTCTGGTAAAATGTGCTTTTAAACATGGAAACAAATACACGCTCTGTATCAGAGGACACAATGTGAATAAATAATACTTATGTTTACATTTAGCACCTTTATTGAGTTTGTAAGTGTAATAATTTATAAGAGATTGCTGTTTTTCACACACTCGCGAAACAACCGGAAGTAGTCATTTTCACGGAGTAGTGAAACACATGCGCGACAACATAAATCGCAAAACGAGCCCGTTTCTCCTCCCTATAATGTACTCCCTGATATTTCTAAACTATTTTTTCCACAATCGTCTGATGATAGTTTGTAGTGATTTGTAAAGTGGGGTCGAAAAATAATCACAACATCGAGTGTTTTATAGATAATGACGAAATCTGGTGAATGATGATAACTGGTACACAACCAGTATAGGTAATAATAGAAAGGTAAAACCTCGTGATAAGTGATACACCTGTGTATGCACTGCTAACATTGTTTACAATGCATGGAAAGTGACAATGATGTGAAATGATCGGTCAGACTGTAATATGAACGGCAGCCAACAACAAATCTAGTTTCCATTGTTTCGAAGTGTTTATAGACAACATCTCTCAGCTTGATATAATTTTTCTAGCAGAGACTCACCTTGGCTATAGCGATTCAGTAGCTATAGATGGTTATACATATTTTCCTGTGTGTCGTCAAGTCTCAAGTAACAACAGGCATTATGGGGGTCTTGCTATTCTTATTAAGCAAGGGATCAGACATGGGGTAAAAATACTTCCAATAACTAACTCAGAATTCCACTGGATACAGTTGGATAAAAATTATTTCCATTTTTCTAAAGATATTTTTATATGTACCATTTATTATCCACCAAGTTCATCTTTATACACAAAACGTTTAGAGGTAGATATACTCAACATAATAGAAGAAGATATTTGTATATACAGAGATAAGGGGGAGGTAATCCTGTGTGGTGATTTTAATGGTCGTACCTCTTCTGAACCAGATTTTATAGAAAATGACCAGTCTTCTCACATTCCCTTAAAAATCAAAACTATTCTGCAGATTAAGTATTTAAACGTGACAGTCTTGATCAGGTATCTGATGCTAGGGGTAAAGAAATACTTGAACTGTGCATTTCAAACAGGCTTAGAATTCTTAATGGTAGAACCTTTGGTGACACCTTAGGTCATTTTACTTGTTATACACCTCAAGGCAGTAGCGTTGTTGATTATGCCATTTTTTCTGAAGAATTGTTATCTCAGGTGTTACATTTTGCCGTTGCTGATTTTGTTCCCACATTATCTGATACACATTGTAAAATTTCTTGGAACATTATTGCTGATTTTCCATATCATTTGAATAACAAACAAACCAGACCAATGCCCACTAAGTACATATGGAATGAACAATCAGTTAGTAAATTTCAGTCGGCTCTAATAGATCCAGATGTAAATGAGCAAATTCATAATTTCATGAATAAGGATATTGAACTATCGGAAGCTAGTATAAACAAAGCATGCGATGACGTACAAAATATAATATCATTGGCAGCGAATAAAGCACTCCGATTATCTAAAAACAATAACAATAGAAAGAAACAAAATAAGAAATGGTTTGATAATGATCTAAAATCCATGCGCAGTCATGTTATGAGTAAAGGTAAATTGTATTCTAAATATCCATTCAATCCTATTATAAAGGGCAGTTATTATAAGTTATATAGGCAATATAATAAACTCCGTAAGTATAAGGCTAAACATTTTAAGGAAACTATTTTATCTCAATTAGATGATTTACAAAGTGAAAATCCCAAAGCTTATTGGAAGCTCATCAGCTCACTAAAGGATGAAAATAAAAAAGACCATGCACAATCTGTTGAGGCTTCAGAATGGTTTGATTACTTCAAAGATCTTAATTCTATACCTGCTACATTCAAATCCAGATTAGATGAACTTGATTCACAATTAAATGATATGGAAACGAACGACTCGAAACTTTTCAATGAATTAGATTTTCATATAACCACTAAGGAAATTCAAGCGTCTATTAAAAAATTAAAGTCTGGCTCTTCCTCAGGATTAGCACTTATATCAAATGAAATGCTTAAAGCAGGTCAGTCCGTCCTGTTACCCTCACTAGAATTTTTTTTTAATAAAGTACTTATTTCTGGCTTTTACCCAAATGAATGGACACATGGTTACATAACTCCTATTTTTAAGGCAAAGGATCCAAAGAATCCAGAAAATTACAGAGGTATAGCCGTTACATCATGCTTAGGTAAACTGTTTAACAGTATCCTCAATGCCAGGTTAGATACATTTTTACAAAAGCACCAACTAATCAGCTCTCTTCAAATTGGATTTTCAATAAAATCTAGAACCTCAGATCACATGTTTATCCTTAAAAGTCTTATTGACAAATATATATCAACTCTGGTACCAAACAATTATTCACTTGTTTTATAGACTTCCGAAAAGCATTTGATACCGTTATACACTCGGGCATAAAGATTAAACTCCTAAAAAGTGAGATAGGGGGACTCTTTTACGAAGTAATTAAAAATATGTATCAAAAGAATCTTCTATGTGTAAAGGTAGACAACAATTCTGTAACGGATTCTTTTGTTTCACAGACAGGTGTTAGGCAAGGAGATAATCTCAGTCCGAACCTGTTCAAAATCTTCATTAATGACCTGCCAGATTATTTATCTGATACTACTGATCCGGCTATTCTTAACAACACTAGGCTAGATTGTCTTATGTACGCAGACGATGTTGTTCTTTTATCTACTACAGCCCTTGGGTTACAAGAAAAATTAAACAAGCTTAATCTCTTTTGTCAGGATTGGTGTCTCAATATTAATATTTTGAAATCTAAAGTGTTAATCTTTATCAAGGCCGGTAGGCTAGTAAAAGAGAAATATGTCCTTCAAAACCAATCTTTAGAATGTGTCTCCTCTTATAATGATCTTGGAGTTACATTATGTGCATCTGGTTGTTTTTCACGCGCTCGAAGTGACTTGTATAAGAAAGGTTTGAAAGCCCTTTTTATGTTAAAGAAAAATTTTAACTCCATGCATCCGGGTATATCCACAAGTGTGCACGTGTTTGACCATACAATCAAGCCAATTTTACTATATGGTAGTGAGTGCTGGGGATCTTTTGGAAAAAGGAATTTTAATCCTTGTGACTTTACTAAACTGTCTCATAAGTTTGAATTTGAAAAATTACATATAAGATACTGCAAATATATATATAAGAAAACCACCAGCTTTGCTGTTATGTCCGATTTGGGTCGTTTTCCGGTGTACTTTGATGTTATCATGTCGATGTTAAAATATTATCATTGTCTAGTAAATAATCCGTCCAACCTTCTTGCTGATGGTTTGCTTGAATCTATGTCTTCATCATAAAGGTATTCACTCATGGTACTCAGAAATTGTATCAATTCTTGAAGTACTTAACATGGACATTGATCAATTTTCTCCCCACTCTCCCTCAGTAATGTCAATGTCAAAACTTGTAAAAACAGTAAAACAAAAATTAATTGAAAAATTCCAGGAAAACTGGAACAAAGACAAAACTAAGCTCCTTCATGGAAAATTGAGAACTTACTTGGGTGATTTCAAAAAAAATGAAACCATTTCTTTAACATCAAAAAGATTTAATACCATAAGTTTTAAAGGCAAAATGTTCATACCAAAAGTTTGTTTTTAGGACTGTTACTGATGCTGCAGAGTTTCATTTTAATTGCATTATTTGTTCAAAAGTTATGTTAAAAAACATTGCCAAAAATGTCCCAAGTTTAACACTTTTTGTGTGACATTTTAACTAAAACATGATTTTCAAATTTTAATATAATAAAAAATACCTGCCCTATCTCAATAATTCTTTCTTCTACTAACACTTTGACATTTCGTCTATCATTAACATTATGTCTGGCAAGAAATGTTTAATTTCTATCAAGCATAAATTTAGCAATGGGCTGAACACCCACTATTTTTTTTGCCTCAGAAAAAATGTATATTTGAAAGTACACACTTGGTATTGCAAAGTGAAGATATTCTTGGTGTGTATCACTGTATTTTAATTAAAAGTAATGTTTTGGCTTTGTAAAATACCTAACATATTTACACATATGGTTGTCTTAAAGTAATAAGAGTGATATATATTTCATGATCCAAGATTGTCCCAAGTGTAACATTTTGTGTTATAATGAACACATATGTATGTATACCATGCATAAATCTTCAATTTGTTTTATTTTTCATAGAAGCATGTCAACAGAAGTTCACCTGCAATAGATATGATTCAGTAGAGACTCATGTACATTTCTTGTAGGATCATGAGTGATGTCCCAAGTGTAACACATTTTTGGCATGTTTCATTGTCAGGTGTCCGTGTCATAAAATAATCAATAACACAATTTACGTTGTCAGTTTAGTTAAGATGTAGGTTACTTTCACATTTAAATACGTTTTCACCATGGAATATAATATAAGTGAGTAAGTAAATATCAAAATATTGCAATTATAACATATTATGCAAATTTAATAAGCCACGTTTATTTCCTGGATGATATGATTTAAAATGTTGCATGTTCAAAATTAAATTTGGTGATAACATTATGAGAGAATACCATAATTATGATAACAGTATTAATATTACTTGTATTTTGGTCTTATTTGTTTAAATGCCATAATATGTTACACTTGGGACACAAAAATAGTAATTCATGATATAAAATAATATACCGCTTCATCTTCATACAGCAAGACACTGGACGATCCCTTGTATCGGTCTGTTCTCCGAGCACGTTAAAGAACCATAGGAATCTATTCAATAATAAGAGTAGGGCACGGTTCCCGGATCCTATGTATCCTAAATAACCTATACTGTGTTGATGAGCCGTTAAACAACATTCAATTCAATTCGTCTTCATACAGGTCATGACTTAAAGAGAAGTGCCAAAATTGGTAGTAAAGCTTCCCTTTAATGGGAGAGATTAGCTACATTACGGAGCGAAAATGTGAAAATAATGACGGAAATAAAGTGACAGTCTCCTCAAAATACAGGGTAGGCAAATATAGACAAATATAAAAACTGAAAAAATATCCTACTCTAAAGAAGAAGTTAGAAGAGTCGAAAGCTAAGAAAAAACTTGAAAATCAAGTGTACAGCCAGAAAGTTAAGGATTTACGACAACAAAATCCAAAGTATGATGAAGAAATTAAAGATATAGACAGAATCAGAAAACAAAAATTGAGAAAAAAGATTGCTGAACAAAAAAGCAAAGAGAATCAAGATGTACATCAAGAACCCTGCAATAAATTACGGAAAACACCTGCGAAAGACCGAAAGGCTGGAACGATAGGAAAGCGTGAACAACGTGTACAAGAATCAATGCCCAAAGAGTCAGAAGTTGGGTAAAAGCCGTCAATCTTATGATAAGAAATGCTACACCCAAGGGAACATCACTGTTAAAGAATCTGAATCCCATGAAAGTGTGAAAAAGCAGCTCACTTTTACAGAAATGTCTGATTTGGAAATCAAACAAAAGCCTAGACCAGTGAAAGAGTCTTAATAAAAGAGAAGAAAGAAAACTCAGGTGAAAAGGCTATCCAAGCATACACAGTATAAGGCCGCATGGAAGAATGAAATAGAATCATTCCTCACAGACAACTCTAGAGTTATGCCAAATAAGAAGGACACAGTACTGATAAATGGGACACCTGTAGCAGGGTTCGACACATTTTGTGTCTGGGATCCGACTGGAATCCTTACTTTGTGCATCTGGGTGCCCACTTCAACATTAGGGCCCCACATAAAACAAAGAGCATTTTAGTCTGGCCTAATAAGCGCCTAGCGAGAGCGATTAATATTAGGGGTCCTCGATAATAGAGGTAGAACGAAAGGCAAACTGAATTACCTTTTCGGACAATTTTTGTTCTCGAATTTTGGGGGATTTTCAATTAAATAATCTGTAAAGTGTGTTCTGAATAAGAACCTGACGGCAAGATCAGGGTTCCCAGTGGAATCCCCAGCTTCTAGAAGCAGGGATCCCACCTGAAAATCTGGGATCCTGGGAAACCTGTGTAGCAAAGCGTCATCTGTTGGGTTCAAAGCTTGAGCTCTATAAAAAGTTCATAAAATTGTATCCAAACTATGATCGAAAATCTGTCACCTTTTGGAAAATGGTACCAAGAAACTTGAACATTGCATCCAGAAGAGTTTGCATTTGCAGCAAAGATTACAACAACCAAAAAGCAGAAACTTTGAACAATATGGCAAAACAGAATCCATGCCTAAAATGAAAGCAACCTCACGCTTGCTATCGAACATTATAGTGTGACCCTTTGATAGACAACCGAACTGCCCCTGTGTTGACCGAAAATGCAGCAGTTGTACGTGGAACAGATTCAGTCAAAACCTTTTACAGACCTCTGATTGAAAAGTGTTTGAGTGAAGAAAAGCTGAAATGTCATCAGTGGGAATCTGTTCCTGAGACTTATACACCAATAAGAACGGCGAACTTCAGAAGACAAATAGATGGATCAGTCACAGAAAACTGCTACGGCTGAAGATCTAGTTAATGATATTGCCGAAAATTTGGAGTCTTTTACAGGGCATCTGGTTAGGCCTGACTACCAACACAGATAGAGTTACAACTGATGTCTGATTTGCCTCAAGACCACAGTATTGCAGTAATGGACTTTTCAGAGAATAGATCACTCCAGCCACAAGATGAAATAGAGTCGGCCCACTGGACCATGAAACAAGTGACACTCCATCCAATATTTATAGTACGGCATGCACCTGATAGCACCACCGACAGGCCCAATCTAATGAAGGGGTGTATTATATCCGACTCTCTTAGCCATAATTTAGATGCAGTCTATGTGTATTTAGATGTAGTCTGTGTGTACACAACCCATTTGATTTCGCGCATAAGAAACAATCCTGGGCCAAGCGATATAAAAGTAATGACTGACTTATGACTAAATGTAGTTATTATTCGCTACTTTGCATTTTGGGCATATTCCTGTATATTGTCCCAAGTGTAACATTTAAAGAGGTTACGATCTATATTGTTTTATGACTCTTATCAGCTCAATACCTTATATTTTAATAATGTTGGGTTCCTGCAGTGGAAGAACACCATATAAAATTTGTTAAAATCATATTGACAGTTTCGAAGTGTTCGTTTTAATGTTACTGTTAAATTGTTAAAATATTTTCTAAATATTTCTAACCATTATGATGTTACAGTTACATATCCATGTTGTTTACAATCATTTGTGAACCAAACAGTGTTCCAGTTAATTTGAAATGTATTGAAATATGTATACTTTAAAATAAGACATTTGAATGAATATGTCCTGAAGTATGTCCCAAGTGTAACATTTTACCATGTTTACTTAATTAGATTAATATAATGCCAAATATTGTTTTGTGTGTAAATAATGCTTTGAAATATTCTCTACATTTAATCAAAGCCGAGTACACTACTGACATTTATATTGAATGTATAATTATACTCTCTATTTTGTTTCATTCTACTGTCCAACTATATGACATTGGATGCATATCTTCATTTTTATGCATTTTATGAAATCTGATAGAAATTTGTGCTTTAAACAGAACTTTCATCATTTCTGCAGCTAATGGGTACATTTTAAACATTTTAACAATATCTTAAGTTGTAAATTTAATAGAAATAGTAAAAACAATAATATGTCCCAAGTGTAACAAAACTTGTGAGAATTAGCTACT
This sequence comes from Cyrtodaria siliqua, assembly GCA_037043455.1. NCBI lineage: Eukaryota > Metazoa > Mollusca > Bivalvia > Adapedonta > Hiatellidae > Cyrtodaria > Cyrtodaria siliqua. The sequence goes on along the minus strand of JAWPHD010000712.1, from coordinate 156,946 downwards.
TTTTCACATCATCAATTTGACAACAACGATGTGATCTATATATATGAAATTTGGAACATTTCTCAGAATAGCTCTAAATTTTGTAAAAATAGTATTTTTATCTCTTTTTGTGATCATTTTCAAAAATTATAAAAACTTTTTGAGGTGTTTACACAAAAGTTACGCTAACAAAAATGTGAAAATTTGTTTGAAGACAAATAAAGTATTTCTGATATCAGACGTTACTTGTATATATGTAGTACATCAGATTATAAACTAATAACAGTTTAATTAATGTTGTTTTCCTTTTTATGTATAGTTCTTTTTATGTATAGTTACAAATATTCACCCAGTTTAACAAAAAGTTCATTGAAATGTAAATGTTTTAAATGTTGTTTATAATCTAATTATTTGTCATTGATCTTTTCTGAAAATTGAATGTCTCTTGCTTAAAATGTGATGGTAATTGATAGCAATATTCCATATTTAAATTTGACCCCCTGTGTCACACATTGGCTTCATTTTTTTTGAAATCACCCACTTCACTTTTAAACATGATTTCCAATTAGAAGAGCACCTGTGTAGTATTGATAATTTTGAAAAACGTAATGCCATTGCTAAATTTCGTCTAAGTTCCAGTGCTCAAAGAAAATTATTTTAAGAGACCGGCCCAGGGCTTGTTGCTTCTGAAAATGGACAGGCCCCGATTTGAAATGGACAGGCCCTGATTTGAAATGGAAAGGTCCAATATTTTTTTCTTATTGGAAATGTTTCTTTATTCACTTTTATAGCACACATTAATTTTGTTACGTATGTATTAATCAAGCTCAGAACCTCCTCTGACTATATTTTTCTTTTTGCTACCACTTTATGCTCCCTGGTCAGCGGACTTATTTACCATTTCGTTTAAAATATGTTAGAATATGATATTACCGGTAGTAATTTATAACCAATGCAAAGGAGAGTACTAGCACTTTTGCCAAACGATAATAATCAGAGCCGACTTGGTGAAACTGGAGCTAAACTTGGAGCCAAATTTTTAATCAGGTTTTATGAGACTATCAAAGCCTCCTCTGGCTATATTTTTTCTTGTTGTCACCACTTTCTCCAAGTAAAGAATTAGGAGCCTAGACTAGAATTCATTTAAAAGTAGGATTCCAGGAACTCCTTACACCTTAAATAATGAATAGAAATATACTTTATACCTGTATTTATACATATACAGTATATATATTTTTCTTTCCACCAACATGTATTTGTAAAGGACAGTTTTTCTTATTTGATTATGTAAACAAGAGGCCCAAGAGGGCCTGTGGACGCTCTACTGGCTAATATGGCTCTTATGACATCAATGAAGCGAGTGACTATCGTCTTAAAGAGGCAAACTATAGCATTTTTAACTATATCAAGAGCAGTAACACTGTGATTACTGGTCCGATCTGGCTGGTTTTCCAAGTTGGCTAGTAGAGAAAATAAAAATATAAAAAAAAAAAAAAAAAAATTAAAAAAAAAAAATTAAAAAAAAAAAAAAAAAAAATATATATAAAATAAAAAAATTAAAAAAAAATAATTTAAAAATAAAAATATGAAAAAAAAAAAGAATAAAAAAAAAAGAAAATAAAAAAAGAAAAAAAATATTTTTCTTAAAACAAGCATTGATGTAAAACTGTGACCCCCGGGGCGGGGCCAGATGTGACCCCAGGGTCAGCATTTGAACAAAATTGGTAAAGGACCATAAGCTTATAGCAACAGCAAAATATTAAACCTCTGGCTCTTGCAGTTTCAGAGAAGAAGATTTTAAGTTTTTCCCTATACATGTCTATGTAAAACATGTGACCCTTGGGGCATGACCAAATGTGACCCCAGGGTCACCATTTGAACAAACTTGGTAAAGGACCATAAGCTTATAATAATTGTAAAATATCAAACCTCTGGCTCTTGTAGTTTCCGAGAAGAAGATTTTTAAAATAAAAATCCTATATAAGTCTATGTAAAACTGTGACCCTCCGGGCGGGGAAAAATTTGACCCCAGGGTCACCATATGAACAAACTTAGTAGAGGACCATAAGCTGATGCTACATGTAATACATGAGAGCTCTGTGCCTTGTGGTTTCAGAGAAGAAGATTTTTTAAACTTTTTTCCTATATGTCTATATGAAAAACATGCAAAACCTCAATATACAAACTTTGGACCCCCGAGGCACGGCCATTTTTGACCCCGGGGACTTTATTTGAACAAACTTGATAGTCTAGGCGTTGACGATCATTTTAAAAGAAAAACTGTTGAAATCTGTCAAGCGGTTCTGGAGAAGAAGATTTTTTAAGGTTTCGACCATATATGGTAATGGCAGCCATCTTGGATGTAGCGCTGACGTAATTTTAACAAATCTAAGAAGCATTCATCTAAGGATCATCCATTTGAAGTTTGGTCAAAATTAGCCAAGTGGTTTCTGACGAGAAGTCGTTTGAAGAATTCCCTATACATGTCTATGTAAAACATGTGACCCTTGGGGCGGGGCCAAATGTGACCCTAAGGTCACAATTTGAACAAACTTGGTAAAGGACCATAAGCTTATAGTAAATGCAAAATATCAAACCTCTGGCTGTTGTAGTTTCCCAATAGAAGATTTAAAAAAAAAAATCCTATATAAGTCTATGTAAAACTGTGACCCTCGGGGCGGGGAAAAATTTGACCCCAGGGTCACCATTTGAACAAACTTAGTAGAGGACCATAAGCTGATGCTACATGTAATACATGAGCGCTCTTTGCCTTGTGGTTTCAGAGAAGAAGATTTTTTAAACTTTTTCCTATATGTCTGTATGAAAAACATGCAAAACCTCAATATACAAACTTTGGACCCCCGGGGCACGGCCATTTTTGACCCCGGGGACTTTATTTGAACAATCTTGATAGTCTAGCCATTGGCGATCATTTTAAAAGAAAAACTGTTGAAATCTGTCCAGCTGTTCTGGAGAAGAAGATTTTTTAAGGTTTCGACCATATATGGTAATGGCAGCCATCTTGGATGTAGCGCTGACCTAATTTTAACAAATCTAAAAAGCATTCATCTAAGGATCATCCATGTGAAGTTTGGTCAAAATTAGCCAAGCGGTTTCTGAGGAGAAGTCGTTTGAAGAAAAGTTAACGGACGACGGATGGACGACGGACGACGGAAGACGGACAACACACCATCCCATAAGCTCTGCTGGCCCTTGGCCAGTAGAGCTAAAAAACAACACTATATATCCGAAATTATGTACCATCCGAACTACTATGACACCGCACTTTTACGGCCCGAACATTTCACAAACATTCAATCGAAATACCATCAATAACGATTATTTTTCATGCATTAGTGTGTTTTTAATGACAAAAACGGTATTTCTTATCACAAAGGAAAGAAAACACAACCCTAATAGCAGAATAATGAGTTTTATGTCAACAATTGTCGACCTCAAAGTTGTGACAAACTGCCGACACGAAGCCAGACAAAATATTCAAACTTCTTATTGTTTCAATGTGTGTATAACACATTTTAATTACTTTATTGCAAGTGTTTTCACAGTTCACAATACACATGGGAGTATTTTGTCTTGAGGAACTTGAGCTTGAGATCCAGTAAAACTGATTTTTTGGGGATTTTTTTTTTTTTTAGACAGGCCCGACGGGCTCCTCGTCTGCAAAATGAGACAGGCCCGGAATGGATTTCGAGGAGCCCCGGGCGTCGGGCTATCCTATTTCTTGAGCACTGAGTTCCCATAGACTTAAAATCGAAACTGGAAGGTATACTAATACTCCGGTGGAACATAGATTGTGTGAACATTGTACCAGTAATTCTATAGATGATGAGATGCATTTTCTCCAAACATGTCCTTATTATTCAGATGAAAGAACTAATTTATTAACATGCATATCTTCAGAATGTTCTAATTTTTCCAGCCTTGATTTGAATAATCATGAATAATCAACTTATTTGGCTATTATCTTGTGAAAATATACACATTCTGAAAGCATTAGGTACTTACTTAATACAGTGTTTTAAAAAACACAATTAACCCTAATAGTCATTATAAATAAAAAATATATAACTACTGGTGTGATTATACTTTTATGTATCCTTGACCTCTTTGTTTACGACCACTTAACAACAGTTGGCTACATATATCAGTAATGCATTATAGATTTGACATAATACGATGTTATCTAATCTAAAGTATTCAAACTTTAACAAAAACAACCGCATCTTGATTAAATTTTGTTCATTTTCCATCCGATAACATTTGTAAATGGATGACCTCAACTTGTTTGTTTCCAGTGAACGGCATGTGTTTCCGCTCACCTTATTTACTATAGCTTTTATCCCGAGATGCAGTATTTTCATATGGGCAATTTTATGCAAATGTCTTGACCTAAATTCACAATAGCCGACAGCATAGAAAAAAAAGCAAAAATATCAACTTTTTTTTATTATTTAACAATAAGAAACAAAGCCGTACTTATTTTCAATGAAAAAATATGAAAATCACCCTAAAATCGATTTTTTTTTTAAAACTGTGGAGCTTTAAAACTATTGTCTTTTGCTGTTTTCAAAACATGTCCGTCTGCTTGTCAGGAATTTAGGTCACATGTCACGTAGGAATTGTACTAACATAACAATTACCAGATGTTTTTAACACAAACATCGATTTGACGAGTAAATAAAACTTGTTGATATCTAATGAAATGCAAAGGATTAAATCATCACTACATCATAAAATATTTTATTTTGTTTAAGTTTGCTTTAAAATGGGATGCATTTAATGGCGAAAACACTGGTAAAGAGATAAACTATCTAGGAAAATGTTCCGTAGCCTTAAAAAAAATATTATTTGCAAGTGTTTTCTGTTGTTGTTTTAAAGAACTATTCATAAAAAATAATGACGAAATTTGCATAATAAACGTGCGCAGACGTAATTTCCGCCGTCGGTCGAAATCACATGGTGGTCGAAAACAGATAGAAAGGCGATACTGTAGGCGACTCTGCTCAGTGTATGTGCTCTGGTTTATTTTGTTATTGTTTGTTTGTTACTTACCAATCATTGCATCAATGTACTAAATTACTTGCTCCTTTGAGGGCCCTTAATTGGTTAATAAAATCTTGTATCTTGTATCTTTTATCTTGGTTCGTTTCTGGAAAGGTAAACACTGGCTACAAAGCTGACGAAAAATAGGTAGAATCCATCTCTGTGTGCATTAAATTAATCGATGATTATGATCTACATTCAACATATTTTGGGATGCCAATACGGTAACCTAAACTTATTTACCTGTACAACAGCATTTAATTTCACAGTAAACAGTTTTCCTCTGTTCCCGACTGTGGTTAAATGGGCGCAGACATTTTGAAAAGTCAATGTCAGAAGACGCTCATCGTATGAAAATAATAAATTCAAACATTTACCAACAACGACTTTTTAAAAGTCACATGATCCCTACAAAATGGACTCCGTAGAAGCTGAAGTTGTATTTTCATCAAAAGCTGCTGAACGGTCTAGTCTTTTAGGAAAAGGAAGGGAACGAAAATGTAGCAGCATTGCACAAGATGAATCAAACGAGTAGGCTATATGGCATTGCGTACCTTTTTGTTTCTCGAAGACTAAGTATTTTGTGTTTTTTGTTGTTTTTTTAGTATTCATAATTTTCCATTGCAGAGATGTCAAGATTTAATCTTATTTTCAGTAGGTGATAAAATGTGTGTTACTCGGATTTTATCCTTATGTTCTATAGTAAAATAAAAATCTTTAGCAGAGTAAAAAGACGATAATTTTTAAGATTTTAATTTTGAAAGATACATACATTGAATAAATTTGCATGAAGGTGCATGAACTATGCAGGCTTTTTAAAGAATCACACTGTAGATACCTTAATTTTAGCACTAAACTTGTTGAACAACAAGGATAAAGACCGAGTTTATCACCTACCAGAATTTATGTGTATGTTTTATTTCTGGTCACTGGTTGGTCAGATTTTTTTGATGATGCTCTATCAAAATTATGAATACATTTTATCATGACATCATCGGCACAATAATTAATCCGAGCCTTCTCTGACCTTACCAGCCCTTTTTATGATTTTTGATATTTCATCTGGCTTTGTACAATAAAGCCGCAAAAAAACAACAAAAAAAGGCGAGAAGGCTCGGAGAAGGCTCGGATTACACAATAATGTTATCAATCAATGATCAGTAAAGTGACACACTTCCATATTTGGGTTGGTGATAGACTCATGTCTATCCTTGTGTAATAGGACTCAGTTGGAGTGGTATGTAAATATTATAGATCCGGTTTACAAGTGCGCTACTACTGTCTCACCACAGAGCTAGCTTTTATGGCGATATCGGTGGAGAGTTCGTTTCACATGCAAAGGCATGCAAAGGGTCCAGAGTTCAAACCCGCTGAGTGCCTAAATATTTATGTGTATTTTTTCCGGTCCGAATAAAATACACGTCTACGAATGGCGAGACATATTTGACTTTGTTCTGTAAAAACTCTGCGCTAGTCACTGAATTTTATAAATGTACAACTTACCGAAAGTAAAGTAAAGATTGATCATTTGTTGTCCATTTTACACTAAAATTTTAATCGAGAAACATACACTAAACCACTAAGGAACTATGGAAGGATACGGTATGCAAGATTGATTAAGTTAAGCTATATATTCATATGGTGAATGTATTTCCTTCCAGTTGTGTCACCAAAGATATGATTTGTACAACGATCGTAGATCTTAATGTGGTGATAGAAGTTCTAAACCAAATTGCTAAGTATCAACCTAAGAATATATCAATAATATTCTCATTGTTTTGTGTATTTTGAGCTTGATTAGAGATACGGTTAAACTGCAATGCAAAATAACGAGTGTAAATCGTCTGCTCTGATTGTATGAACATATTTTTTTTTTTTTTAAGTCAATGTGTTTTCTTAGAAATAAGTTATAACACTTATACCGTTGAACTGGGTATATAGGATTTTATTAAAGGTGAAATATAGCGTGTATTTTGAGTATATATTCGGAAATAAACGTATATAATATACAATATTTTCAAATCTTACACTTATTGGTTGTCCCGTTTTCTCACAGTAGCCAATTTTATCCCATAGCGCACACGCTTCGAGTTTCGCCCTTTTTGAAGACAGGTAAGTGACACGTGATCCGGTGACGTCATTGGTACCAAACGATTCGCGGTGTCACATTGAGTTGTATAGTATTGTCTATGTAGGATTACGTTTTATGGTACTTGTTAAAAATGCCGTGTGTTGTTGCTGGGTGAAAAAGTTTGCATAAAGAAGGACAATATAATAACCTAAGTTTTTTTCGTTTCCCTAATCGAGATAATGATATATTAAGATTTGAAGTGTGGGTAGACGTTACCGAAGAAAATCGCCCGACTCGTCGAGAAAGTGGGAACCTACGAAAGACGCGCGAGTTTGTAGCAAACATTTTGAGTTGACTTCGTGGGAAGTCCATCCTTTGGTTTCATTATCTTTGAATTTGGAGAACAAAAGGGCATGCAGATTAAAATCAACAGCGGTACCAACGATATTCGACTATAAAAATGAGAAGTGCATAACCCCGCCGTCTCCAAGCAAGTTGTATTCGCCTATTCGACCGGCGTTGAGGAAATTCATACATGAAGTAAGATTGAAATGTATGTTCAATTATCTTAGCACTTCATCGGGTATACGTATGATAAATTAAAGAAAGGTGTATAGTCTTAGATCTTTATATACACCGTGAATGTTTAGCTGTTGAATTAGAAGCATGCGTCTTTACGTGAATCAATGAAGAGTTGACGGCGCTAATATTATGTAGCCGTCTTTTTTTTAAAAGATTGCTAAGAACGTTCAGCATATAAATTTAAATGAATCCGGTGAAATAAACACTTCGTCTTTGTTTCCAAATTTTAATTTTAATAATTTTAAATTATACACCCTCTTCTGCCAATAGTATTATAGATATATATTATCAACATATATAGGTCTATGGATTTGAAAAAAAATACAAAATGTTTCATGGATATTTATTACAAGGCAGAAAATTAATAATATTGCTAGCTTTTATATTAATTCAGTAATGTTTTATGGCAAAGCAACAACAATAACGCCGCTTAGCTCGTGCAATAAGTAAAACAAGTATAATAGAATAATATACTTTATATTATGGTAATTTGATATATTTGGTCTGTTTTCGATCTGTATATCAGGAGTAAGTAAACATGAGTAAGTAACTTACTAACTGTCTATATCGTTCTCAAAATACATTTGGCTATATTTTTTAAATCATAGTATTTTTCTCTCTTTGTGCGCGACAAATATCATGTGATATATCCGTCTTGTGTAATACGCGTCTGCCCTCGCCGGTATTACACCGCTCATGTAATTGCAATAAACAGGAAATATATCATAAAACTAGGTTTCCCTAAATGGTGCGTGCTTTTGTGATATACCGACGTATGTACCCAAATTAGGCTGCACTTCAATAGTGCACCGCAATATTTTATTAGTCTGTATTGATATTTGGGGGCACGTGGAGACTAGAGAGCGTGTCATATTGCATACACCGCTTCTAGAGTGTTTGGTGTTGATGGCGACTTATGGCAAATATATAATACTATAGCAATTATGGCGCCGACATTATATGCTGTTTCATTTATTATTGTTTTTATTCATTTTTTATCAATTATGGATAATATCTAATAAATATATTTGTTCCATGTCTACTTATCTGCAAAAAAATCTGACGCCCGTATTACCATAGAGTTACATACATATATATCCATGTATTAATGTATAGGTATAGACCAGGTCCATTCATTCGGAATATACTACATTTCGCGGTTATTGTGTATGTACCAAGATATTGCAGTGTTGCGGGTGACTTACTGTCAGATTTCGATGAAAACAATGTTTACGTTGTTTTTTTGTTTGTTGTTGCTGTAAGTGTATAAATACGCTATTTTGTTAGATTAGTGAATAGTGTAATGAACCACTGAACGTAACGAATGACATGACACGATAGTCTTTACAAGCTGTCAATTTGCACCTGCACCGCGTACGACTTCATCATCAGTTAATGAATCCGATGTATTTTCGTCCTCAGACACGTATTCTGGCTCCAAACCTAAAGGTTGCACATGATGTAACCGTTTTATCACGGGCATTTCCTCTGACATCGCTTAATTCTCACATTTTCACACAAGGTATACTGTTTTGCGTTCAGTCCCAATGTAAACAAAAAATAGTTTGTTCCCAATGACGTCATTTCCGGTAATTCGCGCAAGAGTTTTTCCCCTTAGATTTTTTTCGATTTTTTTAGCATTGCCTGTTCGCCTTTTCAGTTTTTATCTTTAAAAACATATTTTCACTAAACATACATCAATAGCATAGTACACATCGTATTTATAATGATATTTAGTAATTAAAAACATATCAACAACGGATTTGTTGATTTAGGACAAATTTCATCTTTAAGTACTTCGAATTAGTGAAGCTTTTGATGTTCCTAATTCTAAAATATGCCAGTTAAAATTATTTTGACATCATGTTTTACTAGCATTACCACTACAAATGTGTTTGCAAAAGAAAGAAATTTTCGAAATATTTAATGTTAACGCTGAATTACAGTTACTTGTATTTCAAACAATATTCATTTAAAGGGAGGTAATTTAAGATTATCCATATTTAATTTTTTTATAGACGGAAAATCTGCGATAAATGGGTCAAATTTTTATGTTTTTTTCTATTATTTCATACCAATTTTAAGAATTTTATATCTTTAAGCGATCTTTGACTCATGTTATGTGTTTCATGTTTTCATATAAAGGGAGGGTAACTCTCAAAAGACGTAACAATTTAAACAAACAAAATGTTTTACAAATGGGTCAAAACAAAATACTTATCATATATATCTATTCTAAAATATATTTAAAATAAGAAAATTAGTTAAGATACAAAAGTTGATACTTAGAAATTTGTTCAGTGTACATTAGTTTAAATACTATGGATTGTTTGAACGGCAAAACATAGATGTCTTCAGTGGTGTCATTAACTTTATAAGTAAGCGGCACACAGAGCAGAATAGCCAGGTAATTTGATTGATACTTGTATAAAATACTAGTAAAAGTATTCATAGAAGCTGGGTAGACCAGTCAAAGTAGCAGGGGGAAATCCCCGCCTCCCGCCTCTTAATGACACCCCTGTGTCTTGCGCAGTGACGTCTTACAAGAAATGTTTTCACATGGTCTGAAATTGTCCAGACATTGATTTTTTGGTTAAACGCAATGAGACTGCTATAAACTTCCATATGTAATCAAAGCACCCAAGACGTCAAATAAATTAGACTAATTCTTGATGCTGATTGGGCTATACCAGATAATATTCATACCCACCTTACTACGCCTTACACAATAAGTTAGAGCATCCCCATTTTGTGACAAGTGAAGTCGGCATCGACATCAAAGAGAATTCCGCATGCCACTGACCTCGATCGGTGGTTCACCTCGTTTGTCACCGCACTGTCAATCAGTTTTGACACAGCTTGGAAAATAACTAACTACAGTACTGTTCACGTGAACCCCACATTTTACTCAATTCGCCGACATCGAGTGCCGCGCGGAGTCGGTGTTTGGACTCCGAGTATCCACTTCACGAAAGTACGCCATTGTTGAGTCACTTGGAGTGATCAAACACTCTTGAGTTACTCCGCGCAGAATCCAATTAGCCATGAGTGCACATATATATACCTTTTAACAAGGCGGCACTAACAACAAGTTTATGACCCGGAGCTCTTTACATTTTTTTTGAATGTTTCTGACCAAAGAATCCCCCGATGTATTAATAATAAACAGCACACTAGTAAAAACTTGTTACAAATAACGATTTATTAGAAATATAATTATAACATCCAGTTTACTAATAGAATTATATGTTCAGTCGCCTCAAACCTGGTAATAGGAACCGCCATATAACTATCATGACCCAGTATAGATAATCCGGGCATTCAAATTTTCCCACATACGCTTTTCCAAAAACAAAAATCAAATTTTCTTCTGCTACGATTTTTTCTAAAGTTATTGAATGATTATACATTAAAATGACTGCAGTCAGAAAAAGTTGCACCTTTTACCTATGCAGTTTTGACTCGGTGAACTCGGAGTTTGTCGACGCGAAGTATTGTGGCGTAAGTACGCCAAGAGCTTTTCACGTAGCCGATTCCCACTCAGAGTAGTTTTATGATCAAAACTCCGCGTAAGTACGCGATTTGTAAATTCCTCACTCGGCGTGAAAGCGTAAAGTGTGGGGTTCGCGTGAGCTGTACTATACATGCTGTGTATAATAAGTTTACATTCAACTCAACCTCATGACCTCACCAAGGCATGAATGAGCATATCTCAGCGACGATTTTCGAAAGTTAGTTATTAAACACACGACCGAAAGTGACAGAAATCAACTGAGTGATACATTTTCCAAGGGTACCTTAATTTATGTTGCAAAAACTCTTGGTATTCACAAAACCACAGTTAAAACTATTTGGCACCACATGCAATTCTTTTGCAAAAGCCTTGTTTCTTTTCTCACTACGCGACACAAAATGAAGCTAAATAAATCTAAAACAATTACATGGTGCCAGGAAGAAACAATGAGGGCAGAACAAATGTTTGACACGTCTTTTGAAAGGTCAATTTGTTGACGTTTATGTTTCATTGGTCAACAGTTACACGCTGGCACATTCGGGCCAATCGGAACTAATCAAGCAGGCTCTCAAAAATGCTTTTCAACGGGGTGAGAAAGGTCAAGACAGTACAACACAGACAAACTTTTGATTCGCCGCAAAGTTGAGTTTCTCTAACTTGTGCAAATTGTAGAATGATATCAATAAAAACTCCTGTCTGATTTCAAAACAACAATGAATACTTTCAATTATATCTGCTAATCGAAGTTTAGGGGATATACTGGTTTCACCCTGTCCGTCTGTCCATCGGTATGTAGACGCAACCTTGTCCGCTCCATAACTCCTTTCCCCATGAAGCAAATCTCATAAAACTTCAATTTGCCATACTTCAGAGTTGTTACTATTTATATTAAAAGAAACAACAACCTTAAACACCTTTTTTATACACCCGTCATGAGACCGGACATATTATGTCGTGGCATTGTCCGTCCGTCTGTCCGTTAAGTTTTGCGATGTCCGCTCTCTAACTCAAACAGATATTATCCAATCATTTTGAAACTTGGAAATAATGTTTATGGGCATAATATCTCAGTCAAGAAAACCAGCCCTATCGCCAAGATAACAATGGAGTTATTGCCCTTTAATTACTAGAAATTTACAAATTTAACAATGTCTGCTCTCTAACTTGAACAAATAATATCCAATCATTATGAAACTTGGAAATAATGTTTATGGGCATAATATCTCAGTTAAATTTGGAAACCAGCCCAATCGCCCGGGTAACAGTGGAGTTGTGACCCTTTAATTATTGAAAATGACAATTGTAACGATGTCTGCTCAATAACTTCTGTATTTGTTGTTCAATCTTTATGAAACTTTGGAATAATGTTTATGGGCATACTATCTAGGTCATGTTTGGAAACCAGCCAGATCGTCCCAGTAACAACAGTTATGGACCTTTAATTATTGAACATTTTGATGATGTCTGCTCAATGACTTGAATATTTCTTTTTCAATCTTGATGAAACTTGGTCAAGTTCGAAAACAAGACCAATCGTCCTGGTAACAATTGGGTTTGTTTTATGTCGCGGCATTGTCCGTCCATCCGTCTGTTATCACAATTACAAATGATCCACTTTCGACGGGCGCATTTTGTGTCCAATGGACACACTGGTTTTTCTATTCAGCCACTTTACTCTTAACTTGCATCTATTTAATTCCAAAAACGTGTCGTCTCTAAAATGCTTATGTACATGACGTCAATGCTCTGAAAGTCGCCAGATTTGGCTATTGCTATTATGTCAGACTTTTACTCACAATGGAATGTGCAGGAAAGCTGTAAGAAGAAAATAGTCTGTGGCTTCTACAACAAATTAGCAACGTAATCTCCGCCATTTTGGTGTTTTTTGTATTGAGAATATGAGGTACATAATTATGGTTATATCATGTATATGAGGTGCAAAACTCGTATAACAGTCGTATATTCTAACCTGGTAGTGAAATAAAAATAGTTTGTTTTTTTCAGAAATGGTGGTTTGAACGTTCGGGTTCCGGGTGCTAGCACTGACAGTCTGTCATCAGGTATGTGTGAGATGCCAGTACAATGAATTGTTAAATGGCCAATGGGAAGGATATATTATTATAAGAATTAGGATACTCTCTTTCTATCAAATAAATTCTTATTGTATTTAACGTGCTTAGAGGATATATTTGGATATCGTATGACATGTATTGCCCAGTTTGTCCCCGTTCGACGGACTCGGTTGAGGATAATGTCTGGCCTAAGGGCACACCGAAGAAACCCTGAGATGAAAGTTAGGCTTTAATCAAGCGCATCCCAAGTCTGCCATGCTTGCCACAGAGCCATGCTGGCTCCATGATAGCCACAGAGCCATGCTGGCTCCATTATAGCCACTGAGCCATGCTGGCTTCATGCTGGCTCCATGCTAGCTCCATGATAGCCACTGAGCCATGCTGGCTCCATGCTAGCTCCATGATAGCCACTGAGCCATGCTGGCTCCATGCTAGCTCCATGCTAGCTCCATGCTGGCTCCATGATAGCCACTGAGCTATGCTGGCTCCATGCTAGCTCCATGCTGGCTCCATGATAGCCACTGAGCCATGCTGGCTCCATGCTAGCTCCATGATAGCCACTGAGCCATGCTGGCTTCATGCTGGCTTCATGCTAGCTCCATGCTGGCTCCATGATAGCCACTGAGCTATGCTGGCTCCATGCTAGCCGCAGATCCATGCTGGCTTCATGCTAGTTCCATGCTAGCCACTGAGGCATTGCTGGCTTCATGCTAACTACTGAGGCATTGCTGGCTTCATGCTAGCTCCCACAGAGCCATGCTGGCACCATGATAGCCACATGCTGGCTTCATGCTAGCTCCATGCTTGCTCCATGATAGCCGCTGATCCATGCTGGTTTCATGCTGGTTTCATGCTAGCCACTGAGCCATGCTTGCTCCATGGTAGCCACTGATCCATGCTTGCTCATGGTAGCCACTGATCCATGCTGGCTCCATGCTAGCCACTGAGCCATGCTGGCTCCATGCTAGCCGCAGATCCATGCTGGCTTCATGCTCGTTCCATGCTAGCCACTGAGCCATATTGCTCCATTCTAGCCACTGATCCATGCTGGCTCATGGTAGCCATTGAGTCATGCTGGCTCCATGGTAGCCACTGAGCCATGCTGACTCCATGCTAGCCAGACCCATGATGGAGCCACGTTTATTGTTTTTCTGCCACTGCTGCAGTGACTTGAGTGAGATGACACCTGAAACAATGCACGGGTCATGATGAAGACCTTTTATGAGCATGAACCAAAAATGATAAAATAAATTGAATTTGGGGGAGCTTCTACCCCTCTGCCTATGGGGGAACAACACGGGGCTTAGATCTGATGGAGTTTCTAATCGACACTGAGTAATGAGTTTTTTTAAATCAAGAATCACACAATTCTAAATATAAAATAATTCTAACATGAGTTAATTGACATTTTCAGCTCGCCTGAGCCGAAGGCTCACAGGTGAGCTATTGGGATCACTCTTCGTCCGTCCGTCGTCGTTAACTTTTACCTCGTTAAGACGATAGTGTCACATAACCGCTAGCCGTCCGTGGTCGTATAGTGTTTATGACTTAATTAATTAAATAACGAAATAACGATATTGCAGCATTTTAGCTTTATTACCTAACCTCAGACTAGAGCAGACTCAACTAGACCAGCATACAGAAAATAAACGCGTTTATATACAACATACAAACGTGCAGAATTCATGGACTTGCAGATGCAGGGTCAAACTATTGACCCCCTAACGTCAATAATGTTCCTATCTTTGGTGATTGACCAATACAAAACAATTTGATATTTTAATTATTGTGAGAATACAGCATCAGATGATTATCATTTGATTATCATATGACATTACCATTTTATGATGCACCTGTTTTAGACTGCATATTCAGCTATATAAATGTCAACTGATACGTCATATTATCCCACATTCTACTACATGCAAGTTCCATGTATATTGCAAATAACTCTTAAAGGTACAGCGACATTATAATATTTCTATATTATCAAAGCATGCATTAAACTCATTTACTAAATGAATTTGTTAATTAAATTATTACTGTATTGATTTAATTAAACAATCGATGACAAATCATCAATCAATTAATCAATTAAGATAATTAATTAACCCAGGTACCATTATGTTACAGATAGTGCCTTCATTTTTCATCAGATCTTTACCAAACTTTAGCAAATTGTTAATATCAATGAAAACTCTGAAACTCTGATAAGTTCGAAAACCAGCCAGATCGGACCAGTAACGGCAGAGTTATGGCCCTTGGTTTAGTTGTAAATACTATTTTGCCTCAAGTCGATAGGGCTTTCATTTTTCATCCGATCTTTACCAAATTTACCAGATTGTTAATGTCAATGAAAGCTCGGATAAGTTCAAAAACCAGCCAGATCGCACCAGTAACAGCGGAGTTATGATCTTTGATTTCGTGTAAAATGCTATATTTTGCCTCGTTAATACGATAGGGCCTTCATTTTTCATCCGATCTTTACCAAACATTACCAGATTGTTAATATCAATAAAAGTTCAGACAAGTTGGAAAACCAGCCAGATCGCACCAGTAACAGCGGAGTTATGATCTTTGATTTCGTGTAAAATGCTATATTTTGCCTCGTTAATACGATATGGCCTTTATTTTTCATCCGATCTTTACCAAACATTACCAGATTGTTAATATCAATAAAAGTTCAGACAAGTTGGAAAACCAGCCAGATCGAACCAGTAACAGCGGAGTTATGGCCCTTGATTTTGTTAAAAACGCTATATTTTGCCTCGTTAATAAGATAGAGCCTTCATTTTTCATCTGATCTTTACCAAACTTGACCAGATTGTTAATATCAATGAAAGCTCAGACAATTTCGAAAATCAGCCGGTTTGGACAAGTAACGTTATGGCCATTGATTTAGTTACAAATGCTATATTTTGACTCATTAAGACGATAGGGCCTTCATTGGTGGCCCCTTGACATTTTTAACTTTAGATTTCTTGTCGGCGCTACTCGTCCTAAACGCCTTGTTGGATTTCGGCGAATCATCAGAATATTTAACCGACCGATGATCGATCTTGATTAAACATGGCTGCTAAACATAACACAAGTGTAATCCTTGTTCAGACTACAATAAAGAGAAGAAATACATTTCAATATAGATACAAAAATAGAACAGGAAAAGCAGCATTCAAGGACGACAGTCAACCACAAACACACACAAAAACAAAGAACAACTTTAAAGATGAATAAAAGGCCAAATAAGACATCACAAACATAAAAGGGTTGACAACAGGGCTACCGCCTTGGAACGGTCAAGTATGTTCTGGTAATAAAGCAGATGAATGAAACATTTATTTGAAGTATAAGTTGTGATATCCCCTAGAAATATCATAAAATATTATGTGATTACGGGCAAAATTGTAACATTTTTGTACAAGAGAATGAAATAATTTAAGCCAATATTTTTCAACAACTGAGTAAAGTCGATCATGAAAAATTGTAATCGATTAAATTAAAGGCTTAACTAGTCGATCAAATTGATTAATCGGAACAAAAAGTAATGGTTGAGACATGAATTTTTTCACGATTTTTTTTACCTTTGACCTTCAAGTGTGACCTTGACCTTTGAGTCATGGACATGATTTTTGCACGAGACCGACCTTCTCAATGTGATGAACATTTGTGTAAAGTTTGACGTAACTCGCTTCAGTACTTTCCAAGTAATGGCTGAAATGTGATGAGCATTTGTGTGAAGTTTGACGTGACTCTCTTCAGTAGTTTCCAAGTAATGAATTGAATTGAATGTTGTTTAACGGCTCATCAACACAGTATAGGTTATTTAGAGCCACCCCAGAGAGAGGAGAAGGATACATAGCAATCCGGGAACCGTGCCCTACTCTTATTATCGGATAGATTCCTATGGTTTTTTAACGTGCTCGGAGGATAGACCGATACACGGGACCGCCCGGTTTACGTCCCTATCCGACGGACGAGGCTAAGGGAAAGTGTCTTGCCCAAGAACACACCGACTAAACTCAGTGACACCATGGAGGATTGAACCCGGGGCCTCCGGTTACAAATCCGCCGTGCTACCGACTGTGCCACGCCAGCCAATGGCTGAGGCATGAGTTTTTGACCTTTGACCTCCAAGTGTGACCTTGACTTTTGAGATATGGTCATGATTCTTGCGCGAGACACACCTTCTCATTTAGATAAACATTTGTGTGCAGTTTGACGGAATTCCCTTCAGTAATGGCTGAGACACGATTTCTGACTGACGCACAGACGGACGCATGGACAGTGAGATTACTATATGAAAAATTACATAAAAAATATGTATCCTTAATGACAATAATGCTTTATATGCCCAGTAAAGGATTTTGCATTCATTTGCAGTGATTTTCTTTGCTTTAAATGATATTTATCCGTATTCCATATACATGTATATGGTAATTTGGAACTATGACGTCATAGTTCTCAAAATGGCGGTTGCCATATCTGTTTTAAAACAACCTTCAAACGATCATATCTTTTGTGTTATCATCCGATTTTGCTAATTCTTTCACCTTTTTCCAAACAGAGCTTGTTTGACTGTGTCGATACATTCCCTTTAAAAAACAAACTGGAACCTCGATTTATTAATCCAGTATCATCTTGACTTCAAATCAATAAAAGTTAGTGTAATGTAATTTTTAGTTTTCAAATTTTCTTCATTATTCTATCTTAGATGTGATATGTGTATAATTTACAATTAGTGTTACGTAAAAAGAAATCTAACATGGTTTATGAAAATACTCAATGTTGATTGGCTATTGACGAATTTTTAAAATAGCTATATAGACCTCTGACGTCATGTCGTTCAACCGTTAAAACGTCATTTTAAACGATTTTCAACGTCGAAAAACATCCAAAACAACGATTACGTTATTTTAAGGCGACGTTACGTTCAAACAACATATTGAACTTGTTAGAAACAAGATAAAACTGTACACTTTCTTCGTTTGGTGCTGAGAGATGGACGTACGATGTATGTTATGAGAATGCGTCAATATTTCGAAAATGTATGTATAAAATACATAAAAATTCATGTCAGATAAAAAATAAAATATTTCCAGCTGGTTTATATTGTGCGAGATCAAAACCTGGTGTTTGGGACTTGAAACACTATGACCCACCGAAAATATTTTATTTCTTAATTTCTATTCAGATAATTATAATGATTTTCAAATATGCAAGGAAAACTGACATGACATCCCGAATTAAAAAAAATAAAGATCAGGATTGCCCTGTGTCCCTTTAAACCAAATATGTTTTATGTGAAAATAGTTATTTGTAATAGTATGTAAGGAGAATTTATTGGCGTACCTGTCGTTACAGAAAGTCACTGCCATGAGAGGAAGACGAAACCGGACATCGACAAACGTGCACGACGTAAACTCATAATAGCATGTGTGTTGTCGCTGGTGTTCATGATTGGGGAAGTTGTAGGTAGGTATAACAAGGGTTATAACAAAGGCTGTATACAATCCGCTAACATGGCAAGTTATGAAATAAACATAATATTTTCCTTATGCCTTTATAGAATCTTGATAGCATCTCTGTGGACGGAATAGTAAAGACACTGCTTCTTAAACGTTCTCACCACTGCCTCCATCACTAAAAATCTACTTTCATACGTAGCCTTGCCAGTGTTTTTTTTATGCCTAAAGTATCCTTTTTTCACAATTATATCCCAAAAATTCACAATCTGAAAAAAAAAATAATAATATTTTTTTTGGTAAATATAGACCAGTAAGGATACTTCAAAACTAGTCTGTATTTACCAAAAACAAAACTTAAAACCAAGGGATATTAAACTGTGAAAATTAAAGTGAAAAAAGTTTATTTCTCTTTTGTTATTAATATTTCACAATTTTCACAATTTCTAGAAAAATGCCGCGATTTTTCACAATGGCATGGGCACAGGCTGCATTCACAAAACACATAAAAAAAACACTGCTTGCCTGTGCTAAAAATGACGTGTAACACCATTCAACTAACTATTTTTATTGGGGGAACAAGGGCTGTATTAAATCCATTAACATGGCAAGTTATGAAATAAACATAATATTTTCCTGGTTATTTTATATCATCTTGATAGTTACATTAATTTATGATACAAGGAAATATACAGCTTGACACGTCACACCAGAACCAGCATGAAGATCCATGTTATACTCACTGTTTACATAAGGACCATTTATAAGAGAATCAAAAGTGGGGGGGGGGAAAAAACTTTCCTGTTTTGAAGAATCTTATTATATGATCATACATCATCTCCTGGTTAGCAACCATTGTATTTTCAAGTGGTGTACTTCCTGAGGGGATGATGTTGATCGTTTCATGTTCAGAACATAGTGTTATATTGTTTTGCCGTGTAACAGTTCATGCTGCAGTATATGTGTATCCATAAAATTTCAGGTAGTAAACTACATCATTGTTCCATCTTTGTAATTGCAGGAGGTATATTTGCTCACAGTTTGGCCATCGTCTCAGACGCAGCTCACTTACTCACAGATCTTGCCAGTTTTCTCATCAGTTTACTTGCCATTTATTTGGCGTCAAGGAAGGCAACGAAAAAACTCAGCTTTGGCTGGTATAGAGCAGGTAATTCTCTCCCCCTTACAGTGTTTTGTACAGAGCAGGTAATTCTCTCCCCCTTACAATATTTTGTACAGAGCAGGTGATTCTCTCCCCTTACAATGTTTGGTATAGAGCAGGTGATTCTCTCCCCTTACAATGTTTGGTAAAGAGCAGTTGATTCTTTCCCCTTATAATGTTTGGTATAGAGCAGGTGATTCTCTCCCCATACAATGTTTTATAAAGAGCAGGTGATTCTCTCCCCTTACAATGTCTGGTAAAGAGCAGGTGATTCTCTCCCCTTACAATGTTTGGTAAAGAGCAGGTTATTCTCTCCCCTTACAATGTTTGGTAAAGAGCAGTTGATTCTTTCCCCTTATAATGTTTGGTACAGAGCAGGTGATTCTCTCCCCTTGCAATGTCTGGTAAAGAGCAGGTGATTCTCTCCCCTTACAATGTTTGGTAAAGAGCAGGTGATTCTTTCCCCTTATAATGTTTGGTATAGAGCAGGTGATTCTCTCCCCATACAATGTTTGGTAAAGAGCAGGTGATTCTCTCCCCTTACAATGTCTGGTAAAGAGCAGGTGATTCTCTCCCCTTACAATGTTTGGTAAATAGCAGGTGATTCTCTCCCCTTACAATGTTTGGTACAGAGCAGGTGATTCTCTCCCCTTACAAGGTTTGGTATAGAGCAGTTGATTCCCCTTATAATGTTTGGTACAGATCAGGTGATTCTCTCCCCCTTACAGTGTTTTGTACAGAGCAGGTAATTCTCTCCCCCTTACAATATTTTGTACAGAGCAGGTGATTCTCTCCCCTTACAATGTTTTGTACAGAGCAGGTGATTCTCTCCCCATACAATGTTTGGTATAGAACAGGTGATTCTATCCCCTTACAGTGTTTGGTACAGAGCAGGTGATTCTCTCCCGTTACAATGTTTTGTATAGAGCAGGTGATTCTCTCCCCCTACAATGTTTTCTGCAGAGCAGGTGATTCTCTCCCCGTTACAATGTTTTGTACACATCAGGTGATTCTCTCCCCATACAATGTTTGGTATAGAGCAGAGGTGATTCTCTCCCCTTACAATGTTTGGTACAGAGCAGGTGATTCTCTCCCCTTACAATGTTTGGTATAGAGCAGTTGATTCTCTCCCCTTACAATGTTTGGTACAGAGCAGGTGATTCTCTCCCCTTACAATGTTTGGTATAGAGCAGGTGATTCTCTCCCCATACAATGTTTGGTACAGAGCAGGTGATTCTCTCCCCTTACAATGTTTGGTATAGAGCAGGTGATTCTCTCCCCATACAATGTTTGGTACAGAGCAGGTGATTCCCCCCCCCCCCCCCCCCCTTTCAATGTTTGGTAAAGAGCAGCTGATTCTCTCCCCTTACAATGTTTAGTATAGAGCAGGTGATTCTCTCCCTTTACAATGTTTGGTATAGAGCAGGTGATTCTCTCCCCTTACAATGTTTGGTATAGAGCAGGTGATTCTCTCCCCTTACAATGTTTGGTATAGAGCAGGTGATTCTCTCCCCATACAATGTTTGGTACAGAGCAGGTGATTCTCTCCCTTACCATGTTTGGTATAGAGCAGGTGATTCTCTCCCTTTACAATGTTTGGTATAGAGCAGGTGATTCTCTCCACTTACAATGTTTGGTATAGAGCAGGTGATTCTCTCCCCTTACAATGTTTGGTATAGAGCAGGTGATTCTCTCCCCATACAATGTTTGGTACAGAGCAGGTGATTCTCTCCCCTTACAATGTTTGGTATAGAGCAGGTGATTCTCTCCCCATACAATGTTTGGTATAGAGCAGGTGATTCTCTCCCCATACAATGTTTTGTGTAGAGCAGGTGATTCTCTCCCCATACAATGTTTGGTATAGAGCAGGTG
The DNA here is from genome assembly GCA_037043455.1 of Cyrtodaria siliqua. NCBI lineage: Eukaryota > Metazoa > Mollusca > Bivalvia > Adapedonta > Hiatellidae > Cyrtodaria > Cyrtodaria siliqua. The sequence continues at coordinate 135,168 of JAWPHD010000712.1, read as the reverse complement.
ATTCTCTCCCCATACAATGTTTTGTGTAGAGCAGGTGATTCTCTCCCAATACAATGTTTTGTACAGAGTAGGTGATTCTCTCCCCTTACAATGTTTGGTACAGAGCAGGTGATTCTCTCCCCTTACAATGTTTGATACAGAGCAGGTGATTCTCTCCCCTTATAATGTTTGGTACAGAGGAGGTGATTCTCTCCCCTTACAATGTTTGGTATAGAGCAGGTGATTCTCTCCCCATATAATGTTTGGTACAGAGCAGGTGATTCTCTCCCCATACAATGTTTGGTATAGAGCAGATGATTCTCTCCCCATACAATGTTTGGTATAGAGCAGGTGATTCTCTCCCCTTTCAATGTTTGGTAAAGAACAGCTGATTCTCTCCCCTTTCAATGTTTGGTTAAGAGCAGTTGATTCTCTCCCCTTACAATGTTTGGTAAAGAGCAGTTGATTCTCTCCCCTTACAATGTTTGGTTAAGAGCAGGTGATTCTCTCCCCATACAATGTTTGGTAAACAGCAGGTGATTCTCTCCCCTTACAATATTTGTTACAGAGCAGGTGATTCTCTCCCCTTACAATGTTTGGTATAGAGCAGGTGATTCTCTCCCCTAACAATGTTTGGTTAAGAGCAGGTGATTCTCTCCCCTTACAATATTTGTTACAGAGCAGGTGATTCTCTCCCCTTACAATGTTTGGTACAGAGCAGGTGATTCTCTCCCCTTACAATGTTTGGTTAAGAGCAGGTGATTCTCTCCCTTTACAATGTTTGGTATAGAGCAGTTGATTCTCTCCCCTTACAATGTTTGGTACAGAGCAGGTGATTCTCTCCCCTTACAATGTTTGGTATAGAGCAGGTGATTCTCTCCCCATACAATGTTTGGTACAGAGCAGGTGATTCTCTCCCCTTACAATGTTTGGTATAGAGCAGGTGATTCTCTCCCCATACAATGTTTGGTATAGAGCAGTTGATTCTTTCCCCTTACAATGTCTGGTAAAGAGCAGGTGATTCTCGACCCTTACAATGTTTGGTAAAGAGCAGGTGATTCTCTCCCCTTACAATGTTTGGTATAGAGCAGGTGATTCTCTCCCCATACAATGTTTGGTACAGAGGAGGTGATTCTCTCCCCTTACAATGTTTGGTATAGAGCAGGTGATTCTCTCCCCATACAATGTTTGGTACAGAGCAGGTGATTCTCTCCCCATACAATGTTTGGTATAGAGCAGGTGATTCTCTTCCCATACAATGTTTGGTATAGAGCAGCAGATTCTCTCCCCTTTCAATGTTTAGTAAAGAGCAGGTGATTCTCTCCCCTTACAATGTTTGGTATAGAGCGGGTGATTCTCTCCCCATACAATGTTTGGTACAGAGCAGGTGATTCTCTCCCCATACAATGTTTGGTACAGAGCAGGTGATTCTCTCCCTTTACAATGTTTGGTACAGAGCAGGTGATTCTCTCCCCATACAATGTTTGGTACAGAGCAGGTGATTCTCTCCCCTTACAATGTTTGGTACAGAGCAGGTGATTCTCTCCCCATACAATGTTTGGTACAGAGCAGGTGATTCTCTCCCCATACAATGTTTGGTATAGAGCGGGTGATTCTCTCCCCATACAATGTTTGGTACAGAGCAGGTGATTCCTCCCCCCCCCCCCCCCACCCTTTCAATGTTTGGTAAAGAGCAGGTGATTCTCTCCCCTTACAATGTTTGGTATAGAGCAGGTGATTCTCTCCCCTTACAATGTTTGGTAAAGAGCAGGTGATTCTCTCCCCATACAATGTTTGGTACAGAGCAGGTGATTCTCTCCCCTTTCAATGTTTTGTAAATAGCAGGTGATTCTCTCCCCTTACAATGTTTGGTTAAGAGCCGGTGATTCTCTCCCCTTACAATGTTTGGTACAGAGCAGGTGATTCTCTCCCCTTACAATGTTTGGTTAAGAGCAGGTGATTCTCTCCCCTTACAATGTTTGGTAAAGAGCAGGTGATTCTCTCCCCTTACAATGTTTGGTATAGAGCAGGTGATTCTCTCCCCTTACAATGTTTGGTAAAGAGCAGGTGATTCTCTCCCCTTACAATGTTTGTTATAGAGCAGGTGATTCTCTCCCCTTACAATGTTTGGTACAGAGCAGGTGATTCTTTCCCCTTATAATGTTTGGTACAGAGCAGGTGATTCTCTCCCCTTACAATGTTTGGTATAGAGCAGGTGATTCTCTCCCCTTACAATGTTTGGTATAGAGCAGGTGATTCTCTCCCCTTACAATGTTTGGTATAGAGCAGGTGATTCTCTCCCCATACAATGTTTGGTACAGAGCAGGTGATTCTCTCCCCTTACAATGTTTGGTATAGAGCAGGTGATTCTCTCCCCATACAATGTTTGGTATAGAGCAGGTGATTCTCTCCCCATACAATGTTTTGTGTAGAGCAGGTGATTCTCTCCCCATACAATGTTTGGTATAGAGCAGGTGATTCTCTCCCCATACAATGTTTTGTGTAGAGCAGGTGATTCTCTCCCAATACAATGTTTTGTACAGAGTAGGTGATTCTCTCCCCTTACAATGTTTGGTACAGAGCAGGTGATTCTCTCCCCTCACAATGTTTGATACAGAGCAGGTGATTCTCTCCCCTTACAATGTTTGGTACAGAGGAGGTGATTCTCTCCCCTTACAATGTTTGGTATAGAGCAGGTGATTCTCTCCCCATACAATGTTTGGTACAGAGCAGGTGATTCTCTCCCCATACAATGTTTGGTATAGAGCAGGTGATTCTCTCCCCATACAATGTTTGGTATAGAGCAGGTGATTCTCTCCCCTTTCAATGTTTGGTAAAGAACAGCTGATTCTCTCCCCTTACAATGTTTGGTAAAGAGCAGTTGATTCTCTCCCCTTACAATGTTTGGTTAAGAGCAGGTGATTCTCTCCCCATACAATGTTTGGTAAAGAGCAGGTGATTCTCTCCCCTTACAATATTTGTTACAGAGCAGGTGATTCTCTCCCCTTACAATGTTTGGTATAGAGCAGGTGATTCTCTCCCCTTACAATGTTTGGTTAAGAGCAGGTGATTCTCTCTCCTTACAATATTTGTTACAGAGCAGGTGATTCTCTCCCCTTACAATGTTTGGTACAGAGCAGGTGATTCTCTCCCCTTACAATGTTTGGTAAAGAGCAGGTGATTCTCTCCCTTTACAATGTTTGGTACAGAGCAGGTGATTCTCGCCCCTTACAATGTTTGGTATAGAGCAGGTGATTCTCTCCCCTTACAATGTTTGGTATAGAGCAGGTGATTCTCTCCCCTTACAATGTCTGGTACAGATCAGGTGATTCTCTCCTCTTACAATGTTTGGTAAAGAGCAGGTGATTCTCTCCCCATACAATGTTTGGTACAGAGCAGGTGATTCTCTCCCCTTACAATGTTTGGTATAGAGCAGTTGATTCTTTCCCCTTATAATGTTTGGTACAGAGCAGGTGTTTCTCTCCCCTTACAATGTCTGGTAAAGAGCAGGTGATTCTCTCCCCTTACAATGTTTGGTAAAGAGCAGGTGATTCTCTCCCCATACAATGTTTGGTACAGAGCAGGTGATTCTCTCCCCTTACAATGTTTGGTATAGAGCAGTTGATTCTTTCCCTTTATAATGTTTGATACAGAGCAGGTGATTCTCTCCCCTTACAATGTCTGGTAAAGAGCAGCTGATTCTCTCCCCTTACAATGTTTGGTAAAGAGCAGGTGATTCTCTCCCCATACAATGTTTGGTACAGAGCAGGTGATTCTCTCCCCTTACAATGTTTGGTATAGAGCAGTTGATTCTTTCCCCTTACAATGTCTGGTAAAGAGCAGGTGATTCTCTCCCCTTACAATGTTTGGTAAAGAGCAGGTGATTCTCTCCCCATACAATGTTTGGTACAGAGGAGGTGATTCTCTCCCCTTACAATGTTTGGTATAGAGCAGGTGATTCTCTCCCAATACAATGTTTGGTACAGAGCAGGTGATTCTCTCCCCATACAATGTTTGGTATAGAGCAGGTGATTCTCTCCCCATACAATGTTTGGTATAGAGCAGGTGATTCTCTCCCCTTTCAATGTTTAGTAAAGAGCAGCTGATTCTCTCCCCTTAAAATGTTTAGTTAAGAGCAGGTGATTCTCTCCCCTTACAATGTTTGGTATAGAGCAGGTGATTCTCTCCCCTTACAATGTTTGGTATAGAGCGGGTGATTCTCTCCCATACAATGTTTGGTACAGAGCAGGTGATTCTCTTCCCATACAATGTTTGGTACAGAGCAGGTGATTCTCTCCCTTTACAATGTTTGGTACAGAGCAGGTGATTCTCTCCCAATACAATGTTTGGTACAGAGCAGGTGATTCTCTCCCCTTACAATGTTTGGTACAGAGCAGGTGATTCTCTCCCCATACAATGTTTGGTACAGAGCAGGTGATTCTCTCCCCATACAATGTTTGGTATAGAGCGGGTGATTCTCTCCCCATACAATGTTTGGTACAGAGCAGGTGATTCCTCCCCCCCCCCCCCTTTCAATGTTTGGTAAAGAGCAGGTGATTCTCTCCCCTTACAATGTTTGGTATAGAGCAGGTGATTCTCTCCCCTTACAATGTTTGGTGAAGAGCAGGTGATTCTCTCCCCATACAATGTTTGGTACAGAGCAGGTGATTCTCTCCCCTTTCAATGTTTGGTAAAGAGCAGGTGATTCTCTCCCCATACAATGCTTGGTACAGAGCAGGTGATTCTCGCCCCTTACAATGTTTGGTACAGAGCAGGTGATTTTCTCCCCTTACAATGTTTGGTATAGAGCAGTTGATTCTCTCCCCTTACAATGTTTGGTTAAGAGCAGGTGATTCTCTCCCCTTACAATGTTTGGTAAAGAGCAGGTGATTCTCTCCCCTTACAATGTTTGGTACAGAGCCGGTGATTCTCTCCCCTTACAATGTTTGGTACAGAGCAGGTGATTCTCTCCCCTTACAATGTTTGGTTAAGAGCAGGTGATTCTCTCCCCTTACAATGTTTGGTAAAGAGCAGGTGATTCTCTCCCCTTACAATGTTTGGTATAGAGCAGGTGATTCTCTCCCCTTACAATGTTTGGTAAAGAGCAGGTGATTCTCTCCCCTTACAATGTTTGTTATAGAGCAGGTGATTCTCTCCCCTTACAATGTTTGGTACAGAGCAGGTGATTCTTTCCCCTTATAATGTTTGGTACAGAGCAGGTGATTTTCTCCCCTTACAATGTTTGGTATAGAGCCGGTGATTCTCTCCCCTTACAATGTTTGGTAAAGAGCAGGTGATTCTCTCCCCATACAATGTTTGGTATAGAGCAGGTGATTCTCTCCCCTTACAATGTTTGGTAAAGAGCAGGTGATTCTCTCCCCTTACAATGTTTGGTATAGAGCAGGTGATTCTCTCCCCTTACAATGTTTGGTAAAGAGCAGGTGATTCTCTCACCTTACAATGTTTGGTAAAGAGCAGGTGATTCTCTCCCCATACAATGTTTGGTACAGAGCAGGTGATTCTCTCCCCATACAATGTTTGGTATAGAGCAGGTGATTCTCTCCCCTTACAATGTTTGGTATAGAGCAGGTGATTCTCTCCCCTTACAATGTTTGGTAAAGAGCAGGTGATTTTCTCCCCATACAATGTTTGGTATAGAGCAGGTGATTCTTTCCCCTTACAGTGTTTGGTATAGGTGTCTATATAACATTGCACCATTGATTTTCTTTCTTCGTTTTATTCTGAAATGATTTATTTCAAAAGACCAAAAATGCTCATTCTTCTCCATACAACATTTTAAAACAAATTTCTATCAAAAGATCTAACGTTCACTAATAGAAAAAAATCAATAAAAACAGAGGTTTATGTATTATGTAAGGAAAAAACAACTGTTGAATGATGTAATTTTCTATTTTGACACGTAGTGGATCAATTTACCCATTTCAACTTTTGCTTTACTATCTGTGTCGATATTAATTATACTCAAATATCTCAAACAAACATTAATAAGTGTTCCATCATTCAGATGTCGATGAATTAAACCTTAATCAAAGTACTGAAAGTACTGAGGATGCGAGGTTGACAGGAAAGACTATGAATATGTGCACGATTGCTGGACATTTAAAATTGCCATAAATTTGACATAGTTTTAGCCAACTTGGCGATCTTGGGCGACCTACAAAAATCTTAGAGCGTCGATCCATTCCAAATATATTGTGATCAGTTGTCAGTAAACTGTTTCAAATCTGGACTAGAATATTATTTTATGAAATTGCTGATGGATAGACATATTTGTGTTTAATGACCAAACTGTCACTCAAGATGACCTCCATGTCTAAAATTATGTCATTTACAGAGTGGCGTGTATTAAATAGTTTTCCGGGAACAAGATGCACAAGAGGGCCTGTATCACTCTACTGGTTTGAATAGTCTAAGGCCTACTGGAAAACATTTTTTTAAAAATCAAGGGCTATAACTCTGATGTGTCTAGTCTGATACAACTGGTTTTGAACTTGTCCAAGCTTTTATTAATATATTGACTAAATTTAGTAAAGATCGAATGAAAGATATGTTCATGAGGCAAATATAGGACATTGTCATTAATTCAAGGACAATAACTATCGTGTTTATTATACGATATATGTAGTTTTCAGTATGATATACGCCTTCGTTAATATAAAGACTGTGACCAAGTTTGGTAAAGACTGGATGCACAATGAGGGGGCTATATTAAGAGTTCAAATGGGAAAAATATAGGATTTTCCTTTAAATCAAGGGCAATAACTCTGAATTTTATTAACCAATATTGATTGTTTTCAAACTTCTGAACCTTCATTAATATAAAGACTGGCCAAATTCGGGAAGGATCGGATGCAAAATGAAGGGGCTAGTGTTCACAATGTAAAATATAGGTTTTTCGATTAAATCAAGGGCAATAACTTTTACATTTATTACCCGACATGAGTGGTTTTCAAACTTGTCCAAGCTTCCATTAATATAAAGACACTGACCAAGTTTGGTAAACATCAGATGCAAAACGAAGGGACTACTAGTGTTCAGAAAGCAAAATATAGGATTTTCCATTAAATCAAGGACAATAACTCTGGCGTTCATTATCCAGTATGGATGGTTTTCAAACTTGTCTGACTGTTCATTGACTCTGTTCGGTAAATATCGGATGCACAATGAAGGTGCTAGTGTGTTCACAAGACAAAGTATTGGATTTTTTATTAAATTAAGGGCAATAACTGGTGTATCGAACTTCTCCGAGCTCTCATGGATATGAAGACACTGACCAAGTTTGGTAAAGGTCGGATATATAATGAAGGTGCTAGAGGGTTAACAACAAAAAGTCAAAGGCCAAATGACGGACAATCTGTTACAACGGCTTTAAATCTGTTACATTGTTAGGAAGTCACAAGTGTTATGGGACCTACTAGCATATTAAATTAGAAGCCAGTTACTTGTGGGCAAGTTCTTTTTCCAACATATTGCCTCCAATAGTCGGGGAAGGAGAAAATAAGGGAAATAATAAACATATTAAAGACTTTGATGAAATTGTCAACAGACATATAAGACCGGTGAGAATGGTAGCGCAACTATTAAGTAACAAAGCAATTTCTATGTACATTTTGTAGACAGACATTCTATAATCAGGGGTCAGTGGCGTAACCTAGAAAACGCTTTCTGCTGCAGGGACAAATAACTTAACAAGAGGCACTACCCGTTGATTCAACTTCCCTATGTCTGTCCCACACATTGAAAAGAAACTTTACTGTAGTAGTTACTAAAAAATACAAATACAAGTTTATAGGTGAAAAAAATAACTGAAATTGGCTATAAGTAAATACACGGGTAAAAGTGGCCATAATTTTGATGAAAAAAATAATAATCAGGAAACAGAACCTAGATAATCGAAGTAGGTTAAAATGCCGCAGCCATGTGCAGTTTCATGATTTAGTCAATTTCAAAATACCTGTTTCGAAATACCTGTTTCGAAATACCTGTTTACAAACAAAACATTAAAAAAAAATTTTTGTAAGTACAGTGCCTGAATTCACCAAACATTACTGAGAAAAGTAATAGGCTTAAACCTTTCGCTGCCATTGGCGACTTTTGTCGACTGCTAGGCAGACTGCCGAAGGCGACTTTTGTCGCCCTGGTACGTCAAATGTTTTGTGCTATTCATATGACACTGTTTTCCTAACGACGACACCGGGATTTCCCCGATTTCAAAACGAGGTGTTTGCAAGAAACTAATTTTAATCAAAGGAATTTCGACATATGTGTATGTTAAAACGTAAAAAAAAGGACAAATTGTATAGGGATTTCGAGAAACAAAATGGCTTCCTCAAAAAAGAGGCCAACATTTACAGCAGCGCAAGTTCTGCAAATGATTTGCTACGACACCGATGGTGAAGGTGGCGATTATGAAACAGATTCTGACGAAGAAATGAGTGATATTAACTTTGATAATGATATTTTACATATATTCACCTAATTAAATTGATATGAATGGTAGAATTATGATATTTTAATTTTTTAGCTAGACTATTCGAAGAATAAGAGAGCTTATGTAATCACCCCGGGTCGGCGTTGGCGTTGGCGTCGGCGTCCCACATCAAGGTTTGCGTGTAAGCTGTGTTTACAAGTCTATATCTCTTACATTTCTTATCCTAGCACAACCAAATTTGGCCATGGGCTTCCTTATAGCATTATCTTAAGGGCTGCATAAGCAATTTTGGTTCCTGTAACCCATGGGCTCCCATGGAACCCAAATTATGATAGCCCATAAAATGTGTTCCATTTCACATCAAATTTTGCGTGTAAGCTGTGTTTACAAGTCTATATCTCTTACAATTCTTACCCTAGCACAATCATATTTGGCCATTAGCTTCCTTATAGCATTATCTTAAGGGCTGCTTAAGTATTTTTGGTTCCTGTAACCCCTGGGCTCCCATGGAACCCAAATTCTGATAGCCCTTAAAATGTGTCTGTTTCACATCAAATTTTGCGTGTAAGCTGTGTTTACAGGTCTATATCTCTTGCATTTCTTGTCCTAGCTGAACTAAATTTTGGAATTGGTTTCCTTATAGTATGTTGTAAAGGGTTGGGTAATTAATTTTGTCTTCTGCAAATTCTGGGCTCCCATGGAACCCAAATAGTGATGGCCCATAAAATGTGCAATATTTTTAAGGCAGATCTAGGTTTACATGTAAGCATGTATATATCTATAAATTTGGTTTGGGATTTCTTATAGCATTATGCATCTTATTCATACTTCACTCATATTAGGGCATGGCCTCCCTCCTCCCCCCAGCCCCCACTCCCCCCCACAATTTTTTTTTTTTTTACATATTTCTTTGTTGTTTTGGTCGATTCTTACACGTATATGTTGCCCCCTCACCGCCCACCCCAACCCCCTACCAACCCTGCCTCTCCCGCTAGCCCCCACATGAAACTCTATTATTTTTTATTATTTTTTTACATATTTCTGTGTTGTTTTAGTCAATTCTTACACAAAATGTTGCCCCCACCCCCCCATGCCCCCCCCCCCCCCAACTTGAAACTTTTTTTTTTTTTTTACATATTTCTGTGTTGCTTTCGTCAATTCTTACACATGTTGCCCCCTCACCCCCTGCCCCCTCACCCGCCCCCCCCCCTCCCCCCCCACCCACCACACACTCGAAACTAGAATATTTTTATTTTTTTTACATATTTCTGTGTTGTTTTGGTCAATTCTTACACATAGCTTCTTACACATACATGTTGCTCCCTCTTCACCCCCCCCCTCCCCCCCGTCACTCCCCTCCCCCCACACCCCACACACTTGTTGTTTTTTTGTTTTGTTTTTTTACATATTTCTGTGTTGTTTTGGTCTATTCTTACAAATAGCTATGTTGCCCCACCTCCCCCACCCCACCTCCACGCTCGAAATGGAATATTTTTATTTAATGTTTATTGTTTTTTTACATATATTTGTGTTGTTTTAGTAAATTCTTACACATAGCTTCTTACACATATATGTTGCCCCCATTCCCTACCTTTCCAACCCCACCCCATACTACCCCCCCCCCCCACACCCCCACACCCCACTCGAAACTCCAATTTTATAGATATGTTGCACCCCTCTCCCCTCCCCCACCCCATCCCCACACTCGAAATTGAATATTTTTATTTAATCTTTATTGTTTTTTTACATATATCTGTGTTGTTTTGGTCAATTCTTACACATAGCTTCTTACACATATATGTTGCCCCCTCCACCCCATTCCCTGCCTCTCCAACCCCACCCCACACTACCCCGACTCGAAACTACATTTTTTTTTTTTTTTACATATTTCTGTGTTGTTTTGGTCAATTCTTACACATAGCTATGTTGCACCCCTCTCCCCTCCCCCTACCCATCCCCACGCGCGAAATGGAATATTTTTATTTAATGTTTATTGTTTTTTTACATATATCTGTGTTGTTTTGGTCAATTCTTACACATAGCTTCTTACACATATATGTTGCCCCCTGCACCCCATACCTGCCTCTCCACCCACCCCCCACACCCCCACTCGAAATATTTTTATTTTGTTTTACCATATTTCTGTGTTGTTTTGGTCAATTCTTAAATAGCTTCTTACACATATATGTTGTCCTCCCCACCCCCCGCCTCTCCCCCATCCCCACTCAAAACTCGATTTTTAAATATATATTTTATAAAATATTTTTGTGTTGTTTTGGTGAATTCTTACATAGCTTCTTACACATATATATTTCCCTCACCACTCCCAATACCCCACCCCACCTCTCCCCCACCCCCATCCCCCACCCCCACTCAAAAGTTTTTTTTTGTATAATTTATTATTCTCTGAAAAATCGAATAGTCGAGCTGCGCTGTTCTCCGACAGCTCTTGTTTAATTATATAATTAAATTATATAATGGTTTGAAGTAGATTTTTTTTTTTATATATATATATTATTGAAGTTTATGTATATATCTATGTCCTGTTCAAATTTGAAGTTGATATGTCTTTAAATAACGAAGTTATGGCCGTTTTCCTAATAACACCCAATTATCAGGAATCTCTGTAAAAATATTTGGCACTGGGGAGTACATTTGCCAATTAATTTGGCAGAGAAAGGGTTCAGACACTATAATATATTTTTGAAAATGACATAAAAACTTTTTTTAAAATATGCATGCAAAAAAAATAACCATCCTAACAAAATGCAACTCGGTTTAAACATTTGTCATTATGAATAAAAACTCAGATAATCTGGAGCTTGACACTTGTTATGAATGAAAACTCAGACAATCTGGGGCTTGACACTTGTTATGAATGAAAACTCAGACAATCTGGGGCTTCACACTTGTTATGAATGAAAACTCAGACAATCTGGGGCTTGACACTTGTTATGAATGAAAACTCAGACAATCTGGGGCTTGACACTTGTTATGAATGAAAACTCAGACAATCTGGGGCTTGACACTAGTTATGAATGAAAACTCAGACAATCTGGGGCTTGACACTTGTTATGAATGAAAACTCAGATAATCTGGGGCTTGACACTAGTTATGAATGAAAACTCAGACAATCTGGGGCTTGACACTTGTTATGAATGAACACTCAGACAATCTGGGGCTTGACACTAGTTATGAATGAAAACTCAGACAATCTGGGGCTTGACACTTGTTATGAATGAAAACTCAGATAATCTGGGGCTTGACACTAGTTATGAATGAAAACTCAGACAATCTGGGGCTTGACACTTGTTATGAATGAACACTCAGACAATCTGGGGCTTGACACTTGTTATGAATGAAAACTCAGACAATCTGTGGCTTGACACTAGTTATGAATGAAAACTCAGACAATCTGGGGCTTGACACTTGTTATGAATGAAAACTCAGATAATCTGGGGCTTGACACTAGTTATGAATGAAAACTCAGACAATCTGGGGCTTGACACTTGTTATGAATGAAAACTCAGACAATCTGGGGCTTGACACTAGTTATGAATGAAAACTCAGACAATCTGGGGCTTGACACTTGTTATGAATGAAAACTCAGATAATCTGGAGCTTGACACTTGTTATGAATGAAAACTCAGATAATCTGGAGCTTGACACTTGTTATGAATGAAAACTCAGACAATCTGGGGCTTGACACTTGTTATGAATGAAAACTCAGACAATCTGGGGCTTGACACTTGTTATGAATGAAAACTCAGATAATCTGGGGCTTGACACTTGTTATGAATGAAAACTCAGATAATCTGGGGCTTGACACTTGTTATGAATGAAAACTCAGATAATCTGGAGCTTGACACTTGTTATGAATGAAACTCAGACAATCTGGAGCTTGACACTTGTTATGAATGAAAACTCAGATAATCTGGAGCTTGACACTTGTTATGAATGAAAACTCAGACAATCTGGGGCTTGACACTTGTTATGAATGAAAACTCAGACAATCTGGGGCTTGACACTTGTTATGAATGAAAACTCAGATAATCTGGAGCTTGACACTTGTTATGAATGAAAACTCAGACAATCTGGGGCTTGACACTTGTTATGAATGAAAACTCAGACAATCTGGGGCTTGACACTTGTTATGAATGAAAACTCAGATAATCTGGAGCTTGACACTTGTTATGAATGAAAACTCAGACAATCTGGGGCTTGACACTTGTTATGAATGAAAACTCAGACAATCTGGGGCTTGACACTTGTTATGAATGAAAACTCAGATAATCTGGAGCTTGACACTTGTTATGAATGAAAACTCAGATAATCTGGAGCTTGACACGTGTTATGAATGAAAACTCAGACAATCTGGAGCTTGACACTTGTTATGAATGAAAACTCAGATAATCTGGGGCTTGACACTTGTTATGAATGAAAACTCAGATAATCTGGAGCTTGGCACTAGTTATTAATGAAAACTCAGATAATCTGGAGCTTGACACATGTTATTAAAACTCTGATAACCTGGAGCTTGACACATGTTATGAATGAGTACTGATAATCTGGAGCTTGACACATGTTATTAATTAAAACTCTGATAATCTGGAGCTTGACACATGTTATGAATGAATTCTGATAATCTGGATATTGACACTTGTTATGAATGAAAACTCAGATAATCTGGAGCTTGACACATGTTATGAATAAAATCTCAGATAATCTGGAGCTTGACATTTCAGGATCAAACACGGGCTTTCCAAATTGGATGACGTTATTACGTCACAACGGTCAGCGATGAGGCCATTTTGGATGACGTCATGTTGTTAAAACTGTCAGCGTTGACTGTGACAGACACTTGATTTCATAGTAAAACAATTTAACAAATGCAATCAGTGAAAAAAACACGTTTTTTAATAACATTGTGGCATCATTGACGTCAAGACGTCATGACGTAGAGACACGTGTTAACGTTCTTGCACAACTAGACCCTGAACTCTACAATCTATGAAAGTTTTGATCAAATTTGATCTTAAATACAGAAGAGATATAACGATAACAAGAGTTCTATATATGCTATATTCCAACAGAATAACAATCCAGTGGTGTCTAAACATGTTTCTTTATTTCATCTTATCATTAATAATAATTCACTGACATCGTGAATCACTAAAACCCTTTCGAAATAGTTGTTGCTATATACAATTGCACATAATAAATATATTGAAACAACTCTTTCCCCGGAAATCTCGTTTAATTTGGGTTGACTGAATCGGCTCTTTGCGCGAATAAAACAATAGTCACTGTCAAGCTAAGGTGCACGTTACATCGTGTTTCTCCCTTGATGAGAAAACCTTGCAAAAACTCGCTTGAAAAAAAATTCGTCAGATTGTGATGAGGAGGCGCCAAAAGCAATGGCTATGAATGCAAGTTGAAAATCAATCTTGCATTCAAAAATAACAACAAGCAATCAAAAGTGTGCATTTTGTATCATAAATAAAACAGGAAAACATTTTTGTGTCACCTTTTCGAAGAAAAATGCGGTACATAGGGATCACTTTGTCGTCCGTTTGTCAGTCCGTCTGTCGGCCCCCACAGTGTGGGAGGCATATAGTAATCGCACATCAGTCCGTGCTTGCATCCGAATCGTGTCTCGGTCATTCCTCGGAAACTACTGAAGAAACTTTGTCAATCTTCACACAAATGTTCATCACTATGAGAATGTTGTGCACACGCTCACTATGAGAAGGTTTGTCACGTGCAAGAATCATGACCATATCTCAAAGGTCAAGGTCACACATTGAAGTCAAAGGTAATTTTTTTTTAAAATTCATGTCTCAGCCATTACTTGGAAAGTACTGAAGGGAACTGCATCAAACTTCACACAAATGTTCATCCCATTGAGAAGGAGTGTCTTGTGCAAGAATCATATCAGTGCCTCAAAGGTCAAGGTCACAGTTAGGCAGATGGTTTGCAGTGTGGGCATCCGTGTCCGATGGACACATTTCTTGTTTCTTAACGAAAACTTAACATTGGCTATAACTTCCTCATTTCTTGATATTTCTTCATCAAACTTTAATATATACTATCATGACAACATCGACATGACCATACTAAAATATAAAGGTCAAGGTCACACCGAAGGTCATTATATGGGTTAAATACTCATTTTTTTCTTCACTAAAACTTAGTCAAGCCAGTTTGTCAAGGTCATTTATCTGGGTCCAAAAGATTTTGTTATACTGACAATGCGCAACAGGCAACACCCGTCTAGTTTCTAGACACTATTTGACTCTACACTATGGAAGCACAAATCAAATGTTGCAATTATGCCTACAGAGCAAGTAATATTGCCAATTTCTATAAAGCAGAGCTTCAGCAAACATTTTAGATGCAATCGCCAGCAAGTAGATTTGTGCATGAGGATAAGGAATTATATTTGAAATCAATGTTACTTGAGCCTATACTTGTCGGGGGCCACTTTCTGTCACTTATGGAAACATAAACTAATTTTTCAGACAAATCTATGTATCCTGACAATTTTTACTCTATTTTCTATTAGGTTACCTCTTTCTGGAAATTTGACACCAAATAATTTTGTTTTATATAAATTATCGATATGGCACGTGACCTTTTTACAAATAGACTAAAACTGAGAAATCATTTTGTTTACAAACCCAGTTTCCGTCATGTATTTTATCGAGTGATAGATTCAACTAGGTCAAGATACAGTAAACTTTTATGAATTAGAAACTTGTTTGCAAGTCTATTCAACAATTTCATTGTAATAATGGTATGTTTGCAGTGTTCCATCAGTCACATCGATCGTTATAACAATGCGCCTGGTAACGTCAATGTAAAATGTTCAACGACGACAATTTACAGTAACTCTGTGTAAATCAAACAGATACAGGTTGTATGAGTTGCTTCTCTTTGGTTAAACTATATAATCATGGTATATTTTAACTGCGTCCACTAAAGAGTGATAAAAATATGACGTCATTACAGTGTTATTTTTTTAATAGTTTATTATGCGGCAGTATGCGCGCGCATCCCCAACGCCATATAAGGAAGTAAACACATTTTTCGGAGAAATCCCTTTCGTTTTTGTACCGCTTATTTACTTTTTGGTTGTTTTTCCTGTTTCCAATCTTCAGTTATAAACGTCTGACAATAAGTGACATCGCGTAAGTAATTTGCAGTGTAAAAACATTTTTTAAATGAGAATGACGGAAACAGGGCTTGGACGGAAACTGGGCTTGGACGGAAACTGGCCTCTAACGAGTATATAATAATATATATATAATAGGATTATTACTAGAGTAACGTGTTCTTGAAGTTTGTATCACCTCGAGTAGGTAAATGCCAGATCAAGGATCACACGAGAGGCGGAGCCTCGGGTGTGATCCTGATCTGGCATTTACCTATGATCTAGTAATGATCCTTTTATTATATACCTCTTACACATCATTAACATAGAAATATTTGCATTGCTATTGCATACACATTCAATAAAGCATATTAGTTCTCGATAAAGTGCAGCGGTAAAATGTATGTAGTTTTAAGGTGTTGGTGTTCATTGGTCTGACCTACTTGTTTTGTTTGTATGACGTAACGTCGTCTTAACGTTTTTGCGTATAGTGGCGTAAAACTTGCTTGAATCATTGGAAAAACCGCTGTTCTATATTTAGTAAGATAGTGATACTAATTCTATTTTTAATAGCATAGTGATAACCTGTAGTGTGATACGGGTTGTTGTATTCAATTGTAAGAAAATGAAGGTACTATGTATATATTATTGATAGGTATATAATAAATATATGTAACGTGAACGCAAAAGCGCAGCTTCATAATGTTTTGATTGTGTTTCTGTTAAAATGCTATTAGCCTTTTTATATACCTGCAGGGAATTTCTGTTTGTCTGTCTGTCTGTCTGTCTGTCATTCCATTAACTTTTATTTGAGAAACGATTGTGGCTTATATCTTTCAAAGTATCAGGTGAACAACAATGAAACGTTATACACATCTTCAGCATGATCCAGTGAATACATCTAAAAAAGTCCCATAACTCCCTGATTCTTTTGAATTATTTCCCTTTAAAAAGGTTCAACCTGGAACTTAACCTTGCCATTTACAAGTGATTTTGGCTAATAACTTTTAAAGTATTAGGTCTACAACAATGAAATGATGGGCGTACCTGCCCCGCTAGGCGGTCTTCTTGTTTAAACTCTTACAATGGTCAAAGAGTGTCCCATTTTATTTTGCGTAATCTTTCATTTTTGCCAACCAATATCATTAATAGGACTACTCATTACAAGATTTAAATGTTTGTGTATATACAGAGATCCTTGGTGCCCTGATGTCTATAATATTCCTGTGGGTTGTAACAGGAGTGCTGTGTTACATGGCCGTACAGAGAGTGATCAACAAGGACTTTGAGGTAGATTCCACCATCATGCTGATTACGGCCAGTTGTGGGGTGGCTTTTAATCTTGTGTGAGTAACATATGGGCTTCAATAGCCGTACCATAAATGCTCCAATAGACATACTATATATGCTCCATCGAGTGGTTAGGGCCAGAAGGTCGTAAGTGCATATTTTACAACATGGAGAAAATCACGTTTTAAAGTTTTGAAAATGCACTGTTGTACACCAGGGGATTTTTAAACGGGGGAAATTGGTCTAATAAATCTTGGCACATTTTTGACATAAGCACTTGTTACAAATAGTCATTGGGACATAACTTTATCAGAAAATGTGATTTGGCCTCAAATATAAAGCAAAGAAAAATACATACTGCAAACTCAAAAGGTCGTTTTTGACCAAAACTGCACTTCGGACCTTCTGTCCCTAACCCCTCGAGACATAATATATATGCTCCAATAGACATACAATATATGCTCCAATAGACATACAATATATGCTCCAATAGACATACTATATACTCCAAAAGACATACTATATATGCTCCAATAGACGTACTATTTTCTCCAATAGACATACTATATATGCTCCAATATACATACTATATACTCCAATAGACATACTATATATGCTCCAATAGACATATTATATATGCTCCAATAGACCTACTATATACTCCAATAGACATACTATATATGCTCCAATAGACATACTATATACTCCAAAAGACATACTATATATGCTCCAATAGACATACTATATACTCCAATAGACATACTATATATGCTCCAATAGACATACTCCAATAGACATACTATATATGCTCCAATAGACATACTATATATGCTCCAATAGACATACTATATAAACTCCAATATACATACTATATATGCTCCAATAGACATACTATACATGCTCCAATTGACATACTATATATACTCCAATAGACATACTATATACTCCAATAGACATACTATATATCCTCCAATAGACATACTATATACTCCAATAGACATAATATGCTCCAATAGACATACTATATATGCTCCAATAGACATGCTATATATTCTCCAATAGACATACTATATATGCTCCAATAGACATACTATATATGCTCCAATAGACAAACCATATATGCTCCAATAGGCATACCCCATATGTTCCAATAGACGTACCATATTTCCTCCAATAGGCATACCCCATTTGTTCCAATAGCCGTACCATATATGCTGCAATAGGCATACCCCATTTGTTCCAATAGCCGTACCATATACTCCAATAGCATACCCTATTTGCTTCAATAGCTGTACTATTATATGCTCCAATAGGTATACCCTATTTGCTCCAGTAGACGTACCATATATGCTCCAATAGGCATACCCATTTATTCCAATAGCCATACCATATATGCTCCAATAGGCATACCCTATGTGTTCAAATAGACATACTATATTATGCTTCAATAGGCATACCCATTTGCTCCAATAGACATACCATATTTGCTCCAATAGGCATAATTTGCTCCAATAGACATTCTATATTATGCTCCAATAGGCATACCCCATTTGTTCCAATAGACATACCATATTTGCTCCAATAGGCATACCCTATTTGCTCCAATAGACATACTATATTATGCTCCAATAGGCATACCCCATTTGCTCCAATAGACATATCATATATGCTCCAATAGACATACCCTATATATTTTTTTTTATTATCTCTACTGGCCAAGTTCGAAAACCAGCCAGATCGGACCAGTAACGGCGTAGTTATGGCTCTTGATTTAGTTAAAAATTATGTATTTTGCCTCGTTAATACGATAGGGCCTTCAAAAACTTGCAAAAAAAAGTAAATTGCAGTCACTCGCTTCATTGATGTTATAAGAGCCATGTTAGCCAGTATACAGGTCATTTTGATTCAACGTTAAGACGATAGGGCCTTCATTTTTCAATCAACCAGCTCAGACAAGTTCAAAAACCAGCCAGATCGGACCAGTAACAGCAGAGTTATGGCCCTTGATTTAGTTAAAAATGCTAAATTTTGCCTCGTTAATACGATAGGGCCTTCAAAAACTTTCAAAAAAAGTAAATTGCAGTCACTCGCTTCGCTTCATTGATGTTATAAGAGCCATGTTAGCCAGTATACAGGTCATTTTGATTCAACGTTAACTTTAAACATGGCTGCCAGCGGCCATCTTTGTTTACATAGAGTTATATAGTAAAAACTTGTAGCGACTACTCCTCTGAAAGTACTTGACGCATTTTCATGGAACTTTACAGGAATGTTGCTCTTGATGTCTAGTTGGTCCTAGCAAAATTTCAGTCGGCTGAAAATTCATGATGGCCACCACGGCTAAAAATAGATTTTTAAAAAGTTTGTAGCGACTACTTCCTGAAAACTGTAAGTGATATGGAACTTTTTCTAAAATGATCATCATGGCATGATGTTGGTCTTTGTTGAAAATCATTTTGTCCTTGTTGAAAATCATTTTGATTTGACATTAAATAAGACTGCCAGCAGCCAATCTTTGTTTACCCTAGAGTTATGTAGTAAAAAATTGTAGCTACTGCTCCTCTGAAACTACTTGGCAGAACTTCACTGGAATATTGCTCTTGATATCTAGTGATCCTAGCAAAATTTCAGGTCTGCCGGAAATTCAAGATGGCCGCCACAGCTAAAAACGGATTTTTAAAAAACAAGTTTGTAGCGACTACTTCTTCAAAGCTATAAGTGATATTGATATGGGACTCTTTCTAAAATGATCAGCATGACATGATGTTGGTCCTTGTTGAAAACCATTTTGATTTGAAATTAAACATACTTGTAGCGATTACTCCTCTGAAACAACTTGAAGGATTTTCTTGAAACTTCACAGGAATGTTCCTCTTGATGTGTAGTTGATCCTAGCAAAATTTCAGGTTGGCCAGAAATTCAAGATGGCCACCACAGCTAAAAATAGATTTTTAAAAAACACGTTTGTAGAGACTACTTTTTAAAAACTATAACTGATATTGATATGAGACTTTTTCTAAAATGATCAGCATGACATGATGTTGGTCCTTGTCGAAAATCATTCTGATTTGACATTAAACATGGCTGCCAGCGACCATCTTTGTTTACATAGAGTGATATAGTAAAAACTTGTAGCGACTACTCCTCTGAAACTACTTGACGGATTTTCATGACAATTCACAGGAATGTTGCTCCTGTTGTCTAGTTGGTCCTAGCAAGATTTCAGGTGCACCGCAAATTCAAGATGGCCGCCACGGCTAAAAATAGATTTAAAAAATACCCATGCCAGACTAGACACAGCAGACTTATGCCCATGATTACCAGGTGAGCGATCTAAGGCCATCCTAGCCTGTGGTTTTTGCAGTGTTTTAAAAGAAGTATTGATTGGAATTTTATGTCGACAACCCTTGATATAAGAGCCGTTTTAGCAAGTGGAGCATCCACAGGCCCTCTTGGGCCTCTTGTTTCCTTAGTTCCCAGATTTGCAATATCTGGTGGCATTTCCTCCCCAGTATGTGTGGTACATTATGTTAACCCTTAACACGCTAAGCATGACTATAATAGCCTTTGCTTCCATTATAAACCCAGGTAGGCCTCGAGTAACTTTTAGGCTGATGAGGGTTTACAGTGTCCGGCTACTGATCAGTAATTTTCCCAAAACACCCCTTTATCACATAAATGAAATGGTCTTAATTAAAAAAAAACCAGTCCATTATATATATGTAGCGGGTTAAGGGTTAAGCAAGAGTCGGTGTTGAACATTTGCTTTGCTAATATGTGTTTTGTACGTTTATCTTTTAATTCTGTTTTGCTGATTTGCGATGTGTCAAACAATTTATAAAAAAAGAACTTTATTGGATTTATTCAAATGTAATTTCTGCTTAACAGAATGGGTTTGACCTTACATCCTGGAGGTCACGGTCATTCCCACGGGGGCAGCAGTAAGGACAATAACCCCAGTAGTCCTTATAGCAGCTCTGACGATGACGAGGAGAAACTGAATATATCTCGAACAGACTCTTTACAGATACCACCTCATGGGTCTTACGGTTCTGTAAACATGAATGAATCAACAGGTAAATCTGACTTATTATTTGAGGTGCTTGTTTCTTCCTAAACTTTTTCGAAACTGTTTGATGTAATTTTACTATTACATAGATTAACTGGCTTTTTAAGTAGTAATACTAATACCATACTAATACCTTACTTTCCAAAATTACTAATACCTTACTTTCCAAAATTACTAATACCTTACTTTCCAAAATTGATTAAGAAATTATATATGTATGAGTTTTAAAATCGCTTTTAATAATCTTGCTTTCATATCCCAATAGTTTTTGCTTGTAGCACTGGGCTTAATGTTCAGTGTTATAGTGCTACTACAGGTTGCAGAAAACTAAAAACTTTCCCATAGACCTCCTGTGGTACCAGTCAGAATTATACACCAGATTTTCTTTAAATTACCTTATTTCATAGATATTTCCATCACAAAGCCTTTGAAAGTGTGAAAAAGACAACTTTCCAGCTCAACCTCTCTGCACATGTCTGTGTTTACAAACGATATTGAATCTGCACTGAATATTGACATGCAATTTCAATGGATGTTAACATTTTAGAAAACATGAAAAAAAATAAAAATAATAATAATAATTTAATGATCCTAGCTGATGGGGATTATTTTACCTATAGTTTATCCTTCCTGAAAATGCATATTGAATATTTCAAAATTATATCTGCTGACCTCTGTGAACTTTCACTTCTGTACTTAATCGTACACAACAAAAGGCGGGGCTTAAGCCAGGCTGTATTTAGCTGTAGGCAGCCTACACTGGATAACCACACCGTAGACACATGATACCCCACCCAGTCATAAAGGATTTGGACCACCATTATTTTCACATAGACCGTAATGTTAGCTCTACACAGAATAACACTTACCCTAATGCTCCGTGACACTTCAAATATCCATTAAAATGTATATACGTGACGACAAAACACAAAAATACCAAAACAACAATGACCACAACTGCTCTGTGCACCAGCATTTGGCTCAAAATGAAAGTAGATGACCTTTTTTGACAACAACAGCCGAACCACACCTCATTTTGTTTAAAATCTTGCCTCATACAAAGTAGTACCACTCAGCATTCTGATGACCGATTCCTTTGCTTTTTGCACCCATATCTTCGGAAATCTATCCTCAAAACAAAAACAGTAAATATACGTACCTCTTTTATGTTCTAAATCAATTACACAGTCCCAAATAACACCACTGATGGTACTACTTTCGAGTACGACCATTTTCAACTTTTGACCTCTCTGGTTACCGGTCCAAGTCCACATACTGGCTCTGGGCATATCTGTCCTAGAACTACCCTTCATATGCTGAGTGTCCAGTAAGAGATCTACTAATACCATTGTTATAAAGCCTTTGGGGTTGAATCCAGTGTGTGGTACGCGCTTCATTCAATTTGCCATTTAATACCTCATGAATGCCGAAAAAATGTGGTTAAATTTTTAATTAACTGATTCATATACTTAATACTTTATACTTAATTGTGCATTTAATGCTGAAAACCACTTGGCTAAAACAAGCGTCCCATGTCCTCAAACATTCTTTAGTAGTTGTCTATAAATGGACCTCATTGTTTACTGTTTAAATGCTTATAAAAACAATTGAACCTGTGATTCTAAGTGCCAAAAGACAAAACAAGACCATCTGAAATGGAGACACCTAGTAAGGATAAAGGTAAGAGATGCCCATAATGCATACATTGAAAACCTTCTAGGTGTAAATGACGAAAATGATGGTGACACCAAAGTGGACAGTAAGAAGTTGTTCTTCCTGAAGGGCTCCAGACAGGACAGTGAAGGCATCTCCCCTCTCCTATCAAATGGTAAGTTACATTCTGACACCACTGGATAGGCTAATATTCTTAACGAGCAGTTCCAGTCTGTCTTCTCCCCAAGGACACCAGATAGTTTTCCAACAGACACTGGAAACCATACCCCCATCATGCCCGATATTGATGTATCAACAATGTTTTAAAACTTTTAAACGGCCTTAACCCTAGTAAAGCTGCTGGCCCAGACTAGATCAAGGCACTAGTGCTGAAGGAGCTGAGGGAACAAATTGCACCAATCTTGAAGGTAATTTTTCCAGTCTGTCTTCTCCCCAAGGACACCATAGGATGCAGATAGTTTTCCACAAGACACTGGAAACCATACCCCCATCATGCCCGATATTGATATATCAACAAACGATGTTTTAAAACTTTTAAACGGCCTTAACCCTAGTAAAGCTGCTGGCCCAGACAAGATCAAGCCACTAGTGCTGAAGAAGCTGAAGGATCAAAGTGCACCAGTCTTGAAGGTAATTTTTCAACTTTCCCTACAGACAGGCGAACGAACTACCTACAGACTGGACCACTGCTAATGTTGCACCTATTTACAAAAATAAGGGAGTTCTGACCGTGGCAGCAAATTACCGCCCTATCTCGCTGAACTGCATTCTGTGCAAAGTACTGAAACACATAGTAGCCTCCAACTTAGCGAAGCACCTGAACTTGAACAACATACTGTATGATGAGCACGGGTTCAGAGAAAAGAGGACCCGTGAGACTCAATTAGCCATGTTGATTGATGACCTGGCAAAAACATGCAGTCAAGGTAAGCAGACCAATTTAATCCTCCTTGCTTTTAGCAAGGTCTTTGACAAAGCCAACCATGAGAAACTGCTATACAAGCTCAGCACTTATGGTGTAAAAGGTGAGACCCTAAACTGGATACGGACATTTCTCAGTGACAGAACGCAGACTGTAGTACTGGATGGTGAGAAATCCGAAACTATACCAGTTACATCCGGTGTTCCTCAAGGTTCTGTCCTAGGCCCGATATTGTTTCTTCTGACTATTGACGACCAACAAACCGACGAAACCATACTCTAGACAGACTTAGACACACTTCAGAGGTGGGAGACTAAGTGGGACATGGAATTTAATGCGTCTAAATGTGAAGTCATTAAAATCACAAGGTCAAAACAACCACTTCCCACAAACTATATACTTCACGGACTGATGCTTCAGACAACTGAGAGTGCTCGCTACCTTGGTGTTGACATCACAAGCAACCTATCCTGGAACACTCACATCAACAGGGTAGATGTAAGGCAAACCAAACGCTTGGCTTTATTAAACGTAATATAAAGGTTAATTCTCCAAAACTTAAGGAATGTGCATACAATGCCCTTGTCCACTCACAACTAGAGTATGCCAGCAGCATTTGGGACCCCCACACGAATTCCAACATCGACATTCTATAAAATAGTGCATGATATGGTAGCTTTTCCTATTCCACAACACTATATACGAGGTATTGTCACTCCATGACTTTTAGACAGATCCATACAGGAGTTGACTGCTATAAGTACTCATTCTTTCCTCTAACTGTTGTCCAGTGGAATTCACTCCCAGCTGATTTCGTGCTACAGAAATATCTTGACTCGTTCAAGCTAGCTGTCAGCCCCATCCACCACGTCAGACCTTAAGTGCCTATGGCAGTTTTTAACCATGCTTTTATCTTTTTATGCTGTTTTTAACACCTTAAACTGTTTTCCCCTCAAAACTCTTATTTTTTAACTTTTCTTGCTTACTAACAAAGACACGACGCGCAGTTGCCCGATTATGCCCGTGAGGGCCTGTGGCAAATATATAGATAGATAGATAAGTTTCAAACCAACTTGATTTGCCTGGATTGATCTGATTGGCTGTATTCTTGTGTAGTGTTGCCCACTTCCCAGCATGTGTAGTTGCTTATAGGTAGGGAGAATTGTAATGAAGATGAAAGATTAACAGTATTTGATTGGTTGAGTTCTAGTGTAGCCATGCCCCCTTCCCAGCATGTGTAGTTGCTTATAGGTAGGGAGAATTGGAATGAAGATGAAAGATTAACAGTATTTGATTGGTTGAGTTCTAGTGTAGCCATGCCCCCTTCCCAGCATGTGTAGTTGCTTATAGGTAGGGAGAATTGTAATGAAGATGAAAGATTAACAGTATTTGACTGGTTGAGTTCTAGTGTAGCCATGCCCATTTCCTAGTGTATTTGTTGATAATTGGTGGGGAGAATTTTGATAAAGAACTAAGGTTTAACTATATATTCAATTGGTTGAATTTTAGTGTAGCCACGCCCACTTCCCAGCATGTACAGTTTATAATGGGTAGAGAGAAATGGGATTGAAGAAATGAAGAAGCTGAACTATGGTTTAACTGTATTTAAATTTGTGGTAAGCATACCAGTCTAAAGCATAGTCTCCATTGATTGATGGGAAGAGAGAGACAAAAATCAACAAAATAAAAAATGTATTGTCACGTATTTATAATACGTTTGGTAAGCATACCCCACCACACTTGACCATTCTGTCTCTTTTCACAGTTACTTTCTATCCACATATATATCAGTTAACAACATTGCCCCCATCTGCACTGTCCCCAGTTATCTTCCTATCCATATGGGCAACCCCAACCCCCGCTGGTACAGGAATTGGATTTTCAACTTTCCAATTATTTGTGTCGCATTTCCCTGTGTCGGAATTTCAAATTTCCTAATTTTCCTGCGTCTGATTTCAATTGTTTTTATTCATAATCTTGCAATGATCTGTCTGTTTGATTTTGTACACTTTTACCACTTTACAAAATGTTCACTTAATGTATAGGCTTATACAAGTTGTTCTTGTATAACTTGATCCAACAATTTTGAACAAAAAACACTAAAGTGATATGGGTGTTTAGTGTTACAACTATTGTTCTCTTTGTCTGTCGATCTGGCCATCCATCCTTCCGTATGTACGAAATCAAGTTTAACATTAAAGTTTTTCATTAAGCCCATTCTTATGCTCCCCAAAATTTTTAAGGACGAGCATAATAGTCACGGCTTTGTCCGTCCTTCCTTCCATTCATCAGCATAATTTGAAAATACTTATGGAGCTTGAAACTAAACTTCACACAATGATTGAGGGCAATGAGATGAAGTGAAGAGTGCCAGAACCATAACTCGATCTTCATTAAAATTTAGATTTATTGCCCTTTGTAAGTTTATACTTGTAATTCTTTTCCGGAGCAGAACTTGGAAACTATTTATGGGACTACAATGAAACTTCACACAATGATAAGAGGGCAATGAGACAAAGTGCAGAGCACAATGACTATATATCTTCATTCATATTATCAAGTTATTTCCCTTCGTTAGTTGTCCGGAGCATACGTTAACAACTACTTATGGGACTGGAATATAGAGTTTAATTAACATTGTTGAAGTGATACGGGAAATAATTCCCAATTGAGAAAGATTCTTGCGATATAGAAACGAGTGCGTTTTTGCACGAGTTTCTATATCACAAGAATATTTCTCACGAGTGAATTATTTTCCATATCACGACAAAAATGTTAATTAAACTATATAATATATATTCTGTGATGAATTTCTTCCCAATCGTCTTTTGACACAAGTATTCCTTCTTCTGTCAGTCCTTTGGCGACAGCGCGGAGTAATATGACGTCAATTCGTGACGTAATATCGTGACGTCTATCATTTAGTTCATAACATTTGGCTACTGTGCTATCTTGCACACTAGGCGAGATAGCACAGTAGAGGAAGGTATGTTATAGATTTTCTCAAACTGGGAAATTTCTATAATTCATCACAGAATTTATAATATAAATCTTTACTCTATGATAGCTGGCAATAATAGAAAGTGCAGAGGGCAAGATCCATAACTCTTACTTCATTCAATTATTTCCCTTTGTAATTTTATACTAATAATTCTTGTCCAGAGCATATTTTGAAAACTACTCTAGTTATACTTCTTGTCCGGGGCTTAACGTGAAAACTACTCTAGTTATACTTCTTGTCCAGGGTTTAACGTGAAAACTACTCTAGTTATACTTCTTGTCCGGGGCTTAACGTGAAAAATACTCTAGTAATACTTCTTGTCCGGGGCTTAACGTGAAAACTACTAATGAGACTGGAATGAAACTTGACACAGTGATAGATGGCAATGAAAGGATGTGCAAAAGGATATGCAGGGCAAGAACTATATCTATCTATATTGCCATTCGTAGTTTTATATAGTTATACTTCTTGTCCGGACCACAACTTGAAAACTACAGATGGGACTGCAATGAAACTACACAATAAAAGAGGGCAATGAGAAAAAGTGCAGAGTGCAAGAATATAACACATTTTATATAGAGTTGTTGCCCTTTGTAATATATATACTTACAATTCTTTTCTGGAGCAAAACTTGAGAACTGCTGAGACTGGAATAAAACTTCACATCACAGTAGAGGGCAATGAAAGGAACCGCAGCTTGCAAGAACCATAACTCTAGTTTTAGTAAATACAGAATTATCCCTCTTTGTACACTGCTTACATTTAAACAAGTTTATCGGAAATCTCTCATCTAGAATGTAATGGATTGCCAATATTTTAACTGATATGCAACAGTTTGTTATTTCTTTTGACCTTTGTCTAAGAAAATCACTCGTATCATGTGACACACAAGCCTACATAAGTTTAATGTGAACATTTTTCCTTTATGTCCACTGATAAACTTCATTTACTGAAAGCATCCATAGGTTCTACCGACATTCTTGCTAAAGTGGGGGCATCCTTGTTCCATGGACACATTTTCTCGTTATTTCTAGAATGTATTGATCATGGCAGATAGTGATCTGTCAGTTAAATGCGAAAAATCGATCCATCCGTAAATGAGAACTTGTTAAATAACATGTTTAAGATCACATTATGAACTCCTCCCTCTGACCTGTGCACTATTTGGCATGGGTATATAATACTACTGAAGCCTTTATACTAATGTTTCCAATCAAATTCTGCACCTTATCAAACAATCCTCGTCCTTTCATTTTGACAAAGTTATGGCCTTTGATTGTCATGCCTTTACCTTAAAGTTTTTGTGCAATAGATTTATAACTTTAAAACTACTCAAGCTATTGCATTAAAACTTTATACTAATGTTTCCCATCAAATTCTGCACCTTATCCAACAATTCCCATAACTCTTCCTTTCGTTTTGACAAAGTTATGGCCCTTTGTTTGTCTTGTCGTTACCTTAAAGTTGTTGTGCAATAGATTTATAACTTCAAA
Organism: Cyrtodaria siliqua; assembly: GCA_037043455.1. Lineage (NCBI taxonomy): Eukaryota > Metazoa > Mollusca > Bivalvia > Adapedonta > Hiatellidae > Cyrtodaria > Cyrtodaria siliqua. The sequence goes on along the minus strand of JAWPHD010000712.1, from coordinate 107,135 downwards.
ACTACTCAAGTTATTGCATTAACATTTTAAACTAATGTTTCACATCAAATTATGTACCTTATCCAGCAATCCCCATAACTCTTCCATTCATTTTGATAAAATTATGGCCCCTGAATTGGTAAAAAATGTAATTTTTTTACATAGAAGTATATAGGAAAAACATTTCAAAATCTTCTTATCTGAAACAAAAAGGGCTGCACCTTAGATATTTTGTATGTAGCATCGTCTAGTAGTCCTCTACCAAGTTTGCTCAAATGGTGACCCTGGGTTCAGAATTGGACCCGCCCAGGGGTCACAAGAGGTGAAACATGAGGGTGTGGGCCCCCTGAGTCATAACTTAGTAACCGTTGAGATCCCCACCCTATAACAACATATACACTTACTGGACATGAACAAACAGATACAACCATCCAACCAGCATAGACACGTGGTTGCTTCCCCAACCCTGGGGACATATCCCCTCAGTCATGACTTGGGAAACCATTGAGATCCCCACCCTATAACCATATTTACACTTACTGGGCATGAACAGACGGATACAACCACCCAACCAGCATAGACCCCGTACTCCTTCCCCACCCCTGGTGACAAAGCCCCCGAGTCATAACTTGTAAACCATTGAAACCCCCACCCTATAACCATAATATAAGTATACACTTACCGGGGGGTGAACAAATGGATATAACCACCCAATCAGCATAGGCCTTGGGCTTCTTCCCCACCCCTGGGGACATAGCCCTCGTTCATAACTTGGAAACCATTGAGATCCCCACCCTATATCCATATATACAGTTACTGGGCATGAACAGACGGATACAACCACTCAACCAGCATAGACCCCAATCTCCTTCCCCAACCCTGGGGAAATAGCGTCTGGGTCATAATTTGGAAATCGTTAAGATCCCTACCCTAAAACTATATATTCACTTACTGGGCATGAACAGACGGATACTACCATACAACCAGCATAGACCCTGGACTCCTTCCCCACCCCTGGTGACATAGCCCCTGGGTCATAACTTGTAAACCGTTGAGATACCTACCCTATAACCATATATACACTTACTGGGCATTAACAGATGGATGCAACCATCCAACCAGCGTAGACCCTAGGCTTATTCCCCACCTTTGTGGACCTATTTCCTGGGTCAAACTTTACAAATAGTTTGATATTTTTAGCTCGACTGTTCGAAGGATCTTATGGGGTCTATAGGTCAAAGTTCATGGTCACAAATTGCATTTATGTGTTAACATGTAAATAACTTCAACATTTTTTATCCAATCATCATCGGACTTGCATACTCTATTATAAATGGGACTATGATCGTATCTATTGAGTTCAACATCATTGGATGAAAGGTCAAGGTTACAAAGGGGTCTAAGGTCAAATGCATTTTCATATACTTTAAAAAAAAAATCTTCAAATTTTCAACTTATAAAATTTCCATTATGTATTTTTTGAAAGGATTATTATGAAATTACCTCCATGTCATCACAGAAAAATTGTTGCACTTGATTTAATGAAAATTCCAATGTTTTCCTTCTTCACACATCCAGCTGACCCATTTGTTTTCACTTTTTTTTTCTGATGGTATGTAGGGTGTATCATTTCTAGTTATCTGAAAATTCGAAATAGTCAAGCTACGCTGTCCTCTGACAGTGCTATCCTCTGACAGCTCTTAATCTAATATAAACTCCTATCTACCACAGACTTAATGCACAAAATTGACATGGCTATTTATTCACCTGTTTGCACATGTCTGTGTTAATGCTATATATATATATGTGCTTACTAAAACATTGATATATGAATATAAGTTTGTTGTCTTTTACAAGAAACATTTTAAATATATTTGAACAATATTTATACTCTCATAGTATTAGTTTTGCCGATTTTCTGCAGGGTATATAATGATTTGTTTGATTTAAATTCATCCTGAGACAAAGGCAGTTGTCTGAGTAACAAATTTATCACCATTACATATAGGTACAGATATGTCCGGTGCACTGGTAAGTAAAAATGTATATTATATATTCTGTGATGAATTATAGAAATTTCCTAGTTTGAGAAAATCTATAACATATCCCTTCCTCTACTGTGCTATCTCACCTAGTGTGCAAGATAGCACAGTAGCCAAATGTTATGAACTAAATACGAATTGACGTCATGATATTACTCCGCGCTGTCGCCAAAGGAGTGACAGAAGAAGAAATACTTGTGTCAAAAGACGATTGGAAAGAAATTCATCACAGAATATATATTGTATAGTTTAATTAACATTTTTGTCGTGATACAGAAAATAATTCACTCGTGAGAAATATTCTTTCTCACTCGGGAATTATTTCCTGTATCATTTCATCAATGTTAATTAAACTCCATATATCTTTGCCTAATGTGAATGTGATTCCATGTTTATACATTGCCATGCCCTCAGTCATTTGTAAGATTGTAATATTCTCTCTACAGTATATATTCACTCTCTACAGTATATAATTTCTACATGGTATACAACTGAGCTATTGTATTATTTTCAGTGAACCAAACATCAGATGAGGAAGGTCACTCTCATGCTGGTGGAAGTCATTCCCATGGTGGTGGAGGTCATTCACACAAGGCCAATATCAATGTGAAGGCGGCGTTTGTACATGTGATAGGTGATCTCTTACAAAGTATCGGCGTCTTGGTGGCAGCCATTATTATCTATTTCAGGGTAGGTGTATCACAAAGATTTTCTCTTTAGATTTATTTTTTCTTTGCGTCGCCTTCTTGAAGAAAAAATTGATACTTAAGGATAACTTGTCTTGCATCTGTTTGTCCATCCGTCCATTGTCCGGCATTACACAAACTTAACATTTGCTATAAATTTTTAATTTCTACACATTTCTTCTTTAAACTTTCAATGTATACACTTCATGACAGTTGTCACATGACCTTACCAATATATAAAGGTCAAGTCACAGTCAAGGTCAAATTCTGGCTTAAAAGCATTAACATTGGGTATAAATTGTTCATTTATCATTTCTTCATCAAGCTCTTCATGACAGTAGTCACATGACCTTACCAATATATAAAGGACAAGGTCACTATCAGTGTCAAATTCTGGGTCAAAACGTCATCTTTTGTTATTTAGGTTTCCTCATATTTCTTCATCAAACTATCAATATCTACACATCATGATATAGTCATGTGACCATTTCATTTTATAGAGATCAGGGTCACAGAAAAAGTCATGCTCTGGGTTCGAAAGTAATTGTTTTGGTCATGAAAACTTGGCATTCTCTGAAACTTGTATTCTCTGTTTTATGGCTGACCCAATGTACAGTTGTATTCTGTGTTTTATAGCCGGAGTGGAAGCTGGCCGACCCTATATGTACATTTGTATTCTCTGTGATAGTGCTAGTGACGACGTTGACCATAATGAGGGATATTCTGGTCGTTCTCATGGAAGGTAGGTGTATACGATTGTGCATCAGTAGTTTCATATTTAACAAATAATGTATGGTGCTGCGGTCCATATGCAAGTTTATGGACTGGGCAGTCAGACCTGGAAAATTGCATTTGGATCGAAGCACCGTGCATTATTTGTTATATTATACCGAATCTGATATTAAAACAATACATTTTATGTTTTATTTAAATTTGACATCGTTTTTCCCCTATGTTCGAAATTATAGCTCTCAGAGATCAGCAGAGCTTATGCCGTGGTGCGGCGTCTGTCATCCGTCCGTTAACTTTTTTTGTAGCGACTACTCCTCTGAAACTACTGAATGGATTTTTATGAAACTTTACAGAAATGTTGCCCATGAAGTCTAGTTGATCCTAGCAAAAATTCATGTTGATGTGAAAACCAAGATGGCAACCAGATCTAAAAATAGATTTTTAAAAAACAAGTTTGTAGCGACTACTTCTTGAAAACCGTGATATTGATATGGGACTTTTTCTAAAATGATCAGCATGACATGATGTTGGTCCTTGTCGAAAATTATTTTGACTCAACGTTAAACAAGGCTGCCAGCGGCCATCTTTGTTTACATAGAGTTATATAATGAAAACTTGTAGCGACTACTCCTCTGAAACTACTTGACGAATTTTTTATGAAACTTCACATGAATGTTGTTCTTGATGTGTAATTGATCCTTGCCAAACTTCAGGTCGGCCGGAAATTCAAGATGGCCGCCACGGCTAAAAATAGATTTTCAAAAAACAAGTTTGTAGCGACTACTTCTTGAAAACTACAAGTTATATTGATATGGGCTTTTTCTAAAATGATCAGCATGACATGATGTTGGTCCTTGTTGAAAATCTTTTTGATTCGATGTTAAACATGGCTGTCAGAGGCCATCTTTGTTTACATAGAGTTATCTAGTAAAAACTTGTAGCGACTACTCCTCTGTAACTACTCGACGGATGTTCATGAAATTTCACAGGAATGTTGCTCTTGATGTCTTATTGGTCCTAGCAAAATTTCAGGTTGGACGGAAATTCAAAATGGCCGCCATGGCTAAAACTAGGTTTTCAAAATACAAGTTTGTAGCGACTACTTGAAAACTATAAGTGATATTGATATGGGACTTTTTCTAAAATGATCAGTATTGACATGGAGTTGATCTTTGTCGAAAATTACTTTGAGTAGGTCATTTATATATAGTAGAAAGAGAATTGGCACGAAGACAGATCCTTGGGGTACGTCTTTAGTGACTACTTGAAAACTATAATTGATATTGATATGGGACTTTTTTTAAATGATCAACATGACATGATGTTGATCCAAATTTTGATTTGACATTAAATATTTTAAAATTCAACATTAAATATGGCCACCAGCGGGCATTTTTGTTTACATAGAGTTATATAATGAAAACCTGTAGTGACTACTCCTCTAAAACTACCTGACGGATTTTCATGAAACTTCACAGGAATGTTGCTCTTGATGTCTAGTTGATCCTAGCAAAAGTTCAGGTCGGTCGGAAATTCAAGATGGCCACCATGGTTAAAAATAGATTTAAAAAATGTGATTTTGTGGTGACTACTTCTCAAAAAACATAAGTGATATTGATTTGGAACCTTTACCAAAATGACTGGCACGACATTTTGCAGGCTGATCAGGGTTTAACTGTCTTGGTGCTCATCAGTCATTTGATCGAAACACCCTTTGTACTACAAATGGACTGGTCCAAATTAAAAGGACAGTCCATTATACATTCATAGAAGGGTAAGGATTTAGTCTCTTTTGTATTTTGACTCTCAGAAAAAGACTGAAAATAACTGTAGGATTTTAAGATTTTATTTGATTTTCCAACTATAACCTGAGACAAATTCAAATCTACTGAGATAGTAACATAATTCTCAGGAGAAATTGCATAACATGACCTGGTCACACACCTGCTATATTTCTGAATACAGATCATTCCATTTCTGTTCCACAGTGTGATTTGGAGCAGAAAAAAGAGGATATACTAAGGTTGATGTTGTAAGGGATTTAATTTATATAGTTTTATAATTAAACTTTTTGGTAGCATTATCACATTTTTATAAGCTGGAAAAAAATATATTCTTTAGAGTAGGATGAAATGGAATGAGATTATAATGTTGCATAATAAATCATAATATTTAGGAATATAGGAATATTGCTCTTGATGTCTAGTTGGTCCTAAGTAAAAATCAGGTTGGCCTAAAATTCAAGATGGCCACCATGTCTAAAAATAGATTTATTAATTACAATTTTGTGGCAACTACTTCTCTCAAACCATAAGCAGTTTGGTACCTTTACCAAAATGACTTTTATAAAAACTTTACAGGAATGTTGGTTTTGATGTCCAGTTAGTTCCATTAAGTAAAAATCAGGTTGGCCGGATATTCAAGATGGCTGCCACAGCTTAAACACTCGTTTGTGGCAACTACTTATCAAAAAACATAAGTGGTATTGATTTGGAACCTTTACTAAAATGACTGGCATGACATGTAGTTGATCCTAAACAAAATTCATTGATTCTATGTCAAACATGGATGCCTGCGACCATCTTTTTTAACTCTACTGGCCAAAGGCCTGGCAAGCTTATGCTATCACTTCTCGTCCGTCCATCCGTCCGTCCGCCTGTCTGTTAGCAATTTTATAAAATCGACATCTCCTCTGAAACTTCATCACAATGTTACTTGGGATAGTCCCTCTCAGATTTGTGTTTGTCGCGGCTGCCAGTCATCCAAGATGGCCGCCATGGCTGGAACTAGGTTAAATTTAAGGAAATTCCAAACGACATCTCCAAAACCACTTATTCCATTCTTGTGAAATTTCATATACCGGTACATCTTCCTTGGGTTGGCCTCTATGATGATGCTGACTCTATCAAGTTTGTGTTTTTCGTTTTCGTCTAATAATCAAAATGGCTACCACGGCGACCCAAAGTTTACATAGAGTTATATAGGAATAGGTTAAAAATGACATCTTCTCTGAAACTTCTTAAAGGATTTTGATGAAACTTAATCACCATGATATTTGGGATAATCCCTCTCAGATTTGTGTTTTTCGCGGCCGCCAGTCATCCAAGATGGTCGCCATGTCTAAAATTGGGTCAAATTTAAGGAAATTTCAAACAACATCTCCTCCGAAACCACTTATTGCATTCTTGTGAAATATCACAAACATGTTCCTTGGGTTAGCCTCTATCAAGTTTGTGTTTTTCGTTATCGTCGAATAATCAAAATGCCCGCCACAGCGACCCAAAGTTTACATAGAGTTATATAGGATAACGTTAAAAATTACATCTTCTCTGAAACTGCTTGAAGGATTTTGATGAAACTTAATCACAATGATCTTTGTGTTAGTCCTCTCAGATTTGCGTTTTTGGGGCCTCCAGTCATCCATGATGGCCACCATGGCTAAACTACATTTATCAAACGACATATTCCACTTATTCCATTCTAGTTAAATATCATATCCATGTTCCTGTTGTTGGCCTCTATCAGGTTTGTGTTTTTAGTTGTTGTCAAATATTCGAAATGGCTGCCACGATAACTCTATGACATAGAGTTATATATAGGAAACATGTTTTTTGGGTTGGCCTCTATCATGTTTATGTTTTTGAATCACATCATACATCTTGGGCCTCTTGTTTAGATAGAGTGATAATAGGAAAAACTTGTGGCAACTACTTCTCTGAAACTATTTCCATAAAACTTCACAGGTTCCCATGGCTGATCAAGCTATCAAAATATATCAGTAGAGCTTTAAGGTCATTGACCTCTTGTTATTATTGCGATACAAATAATAACAAAACTAGAGGGTTAAATTAGATATTTAAATATTTATTGCCTTAATGGAGCAAAGAGTAAATTAAAATATCAGGGGGAGTGGTGTGGTGGGGTGGGGAGGATTATATATTGCACTGTCCAGCCGAAACAATCGTTCTCAGCCTTAACTTTGAAAGTACTGAAGGGAATTGAGAAGATGTGTCTGGTGTAAGAATCGGGTCCGTACTAAAGGGAATTGAGAAGATGTGTCTGGTGTTAGATTCAGGTCCGTACATTAATCAAAGTACTGAAGGGAATTGAGAAGATGTGTCTGGTGTAAGATTCGGGTCCATACATTAATCCAGGTACTGAAGGGAATTGAGAAGATGTGTCTGGTGTAAGACTCGGGTCCGTACATTAAAGTACTGAAGAGAATTGAGAAGATGTGTCTGGTGTAAGAATCGGGTTCGTACATTAATCCAGGTACTGAAGGGAATTGAGAAGATGTGTCTGGTGTAAGATTCGGGTCCGTACATTAATCAAAGTACTGAAGGGAATTGAAAAGATGTGTCTGGTGTAAGAATCGGGTCCGTACATTAATCCAGGTACTGAAGGGAATTGAGAAGATGTGTCTGGTGTAAGATTCGGGTCCGTATATTTATCCAGGTACTGAAGGGAATTGAGAAGATGTGTCTGGTGTAAGATTCGGGTCCATACATTAATCAAAGTACTGAAGGGAATTGAGAAGATGTGTCTGGTGTAAGATTCGGGTCCGTACATTAATCCAGGTACTGAAGGGAATTGAGAAGATGTGTCTGGTGTAAGATTCGGGTCCATACATTAATCAAAGTACTGAAGGGAATTGAGAAGTTGTGTCTGGTGTAAGATTCGGGTCCGTACATTAATCCAGGTACTGAAGGGAATTGAGAAGATATCAAAGTACTGAAGGGAATTGAGAAGATGTGTCTGGTGTAAGATTCGGGTCCGTACATTAAAGTACTGAAGAGAATTGAGAAGATGTGTCTGGTGTAAGAATCGGGTTCGTACATTAATCCAGGTACTGAAGGGAATTGAGCAGATGTGTCTGGTGTAAGATTCGGGTCCGTACATTAATCAAAGTACTGAAGGAAATTGAAAAGATGTGTCTGGTGTAAGAATCGGGTCCGTACATTAATCCAGGTACTGAAGGGAATTGAGAAGATGTGTCTGGTGTAAGATTCGGGTCCGTATATTTATCCAGGTACTGAAGGGAATTGAGAAGATGTGTCTGGTGTAAGATTCGGGTCCATACATTAATCAAAGTACTGAAGGGAATTGAGAAGATGTGTCTGGTGTAAGATTCGGGTCCGTACATTAATCCAGGTACTGAAGGGAATTGAGAAGATGTGTCTGGTGTAAGATTCGGGTCCATACATTAATCAAAGTACTGAAGGGAATTGAGAAGTTGTGTCTGGTGTAAGATTCGGGTCCGTACATTAATCCAGGTACTGAAGGGAATTGAGAAGATATCAAAGTACTGAAGGGAATTGAGAAGATGTGTCTGGTGTAAGATTCGGGTCCGTACATTAATCCAGGTACTGAAGGGAATTGAGAAGATGTGCCTGGTGTAAGAATCGGGTCTGTACTTTAATCCAGGTACTGAAGGGAATTGAGAAGATGTGTCTGGTGTAAGATTCGGGTCCATACATTAATCAAAGTACTGAAGGGAATTGAGAAGATGTGTCTGGTGTAAGATTCGGGTCCGTAAATTAATCCAGGTACTAAAGGGAATTGAGAAGATGTTTCTGGTGTAAGATTCGGGTCCATACATTAATCCAGGTACTGAAGGGAATTGAGAAGATGTGTCTGGTGTAAGATTCGGGTCCGTACATTAATCCAGGTACTGAAAGGAATTGAGAAGATGTGTCTGGTGTAAGATTCGGGTCCATACATTAATCAAAGTACTGAAGGGAATTGAAAAGATGTGTCTGGTGTAAGAATCGGGTCCGTACATTAATCCAGGTACTGAAGGGAATTGAGAAGATGTGTCTGGTGTAAGATTCGGGTCCGTATATTTATCCAGGTACTGAAGGGAATTGAGAAGATGTGTCTGGTGTAAGATTCGGGTCCATACATTAATCAAAGTACTGAAGGGAATTGAGAAGATGTGTCTGGTGTAAGATTCGGGTCCGTACATTAATCCAGGTACTGAAGGGAATTGAGAAGATGTGTCTGGTGTAAGATTCGGGTCCATACATTAATCAAAGAACTGAAGGGAATTGAGAAGTTGTGTCTGGTGTAAGATTCGGGTCCATACATTAATCCAGGTACTGAAGGGAATTGAGAAGATATCAAAGTACTGAAGGGAATTGAGAAGATGTGTCTGGTGTAAGATTCGGGTCCGTACATTAAAGTACTGAAGAGAATTGAAAAGATGTGTCTGGTGTAAGAATCGGGTCCATACATTAATCCAGGTACTGAAGGGAATTGAGAAGATGTGTCTGGTGTAAGATTCGGGTCCGTACATTAATCAAAGTACTGAAGGGAATTGAAAAGATGTGTCTGGTGTAAGAATCGGGTCCGTACATTAATCCAGGTACTGAAGGGAATTGAGAAGATGTGTCTGGTGTAAGATTCGGGACCGTACATTAATCCAGGTACTGAAGGGAATTGAGAAGATATCAAAGTACTGAAGGGAATTGAGAAGATGTGTCTGGTGTAAGATTCGGGTCTGTACTTTAATCCAGGTACTGAAGGGAATTGAGAAGATGTGTCTGGTATAAGATTCGGGTCCATACATTTATCAAAGTACTGAAGGGAATTGAGAAGATGTGTCTGGTGTAAGATTCGGGTCCATACATTAATCAAAGTACTGAAGGGAATTGAAAAGATGTGTTTGGTGTAAGAATCGGGTCCGTACATTAATCCAGGTACTGAAGGGAATTGAGAAGATGTGTCTGGTGTAAGATTCGGGTCCGTATATTTATCCAGGTACTGAAGGGAATTGAGAAGATGTGTCTGGTGTAAGATTCGGGTCCATACATTAATCAAAGTACTGAAGGGAATTGAGAAGATGTGTCTGGTGTAAGATTCGGGTCCGTACATTAATCCAGGTACTGAAGGGAATTGAGAAGATGTGTCTGGTGTAAGATTCGGGTCCATACATTAATCAAAGTACTGAAGGGAATTGAGAAGTTGTGTCTGGTGTGAGATTCGGGTCCGTACATTAATCCAGGTACTGAAGGGAATTGAGAAGATATCAAAGTACTGAAGGGAATTGAGAAGATGTGTCTGGTGTAAGATTCGGGTCCGTACATTAAAGTACTGAAGAGAATTGAAAAGATGTGTCTGGTGTAAGAATCGGGTCCGTACATTAATCCAGGTACTGAAGGGAATTGAGAAGATGTGTCTGGTGTAAGATTCGGGTCCGTACATTAATCAAAGTACTGAAGGGAATTGAAAAGATGTGTCTGGTGTAAGAATCGGGTCCGTACATTAATCCAGGTACTGAAGGGAATTGAGAAGATGTGTCTGGTGTAAGATTCGGGACCGTACATTAATCCAGGTACTGAAGGGAATTGAGAAGATATCAAAGTACTGAAGGGAATTGAGAAGATGTGTCTGGTGTAAGATTCGGGTCTGTACTTTAATCCAGGTACTGAAGGGAATTGAGAAGATGTGTCTGGTATAAGATTCGGGTCCATACATTAATCAAAGTACTGAAGGGAATTGAGAAGATGTGTCTGGTGTAAGATTCGGGTCCGTAAATTAATCCAGGTACTAAAGGGAATTGAGAAGATGTGTCTGCTGTAAGATTCGGGTCCATACATTAATCCAGGTACTGAAGGGAATTGAGAAGATGTGTCTGGTGTAAGATTCGGGTCCGTACATTAATCCAGGTACTGAAGGGAATTGAGAAGATGTGTCTGGTGTAAGATTCGGGTCCATACATTAATCAAAGTACTGAAGCGAATTGAAAAGATGTGTTTGGTGTAAGAATCGGGTCCGTACATTAATCCAGGTACTGAAGGGAATTGAGAAGATGTGTCTGGTGTAAGATTCGGGTCCGTATATTTATCCAGGTACTGAAGGGAATTGAGAAGATGTGTCTGGTGTAAGATTCGGGTCCATACATTAATCAGAGTACTGAAGGGAATTGAGAAGATGTGTCTGGTGTAAGATTCGGGTCCGTACATTAATCCAGGTACTGAAGGGAATTGAGAAGATGTGTCTGGTGTAAGATTCGGGTCCATACATTAATCAAAGTACTGAAGGGAATTGAGAAGTTGTGTCTGGTGTAAGATTCGGCTCCGTACATTAATCCAGGTACTGAAGGGAATTGAGAAGATATCAAAGTACTGAAGGGAATTGAGAAGATGTGTCTGGTGTAAGATTCGGGTCCGTACATTAAAGTACTGAAGAGAATTGAAAAGATGTGTATGGTGTAAGAATCGGGTCCGTACATTAATCCAGGTACTGAAGGGAATTGAGAAGATGTGTCTGGTGTAAGATTCGGGTCCGTACATTAATCAAAGTACTGAAGGGAATTGAAAAGATGTGTCTGGTGTAAGAATCGGGTCCGTACATTAATCCAGGTACTGAAGGGAATTGAGAAGATGTGTCTGGTGTAAGATTCGGACCGTACATTAATCCAGGTACTGAAGGGAATTGAGAAGATATCAAAGTACTGAAGGGAATTGAGAAGATGTGTCTGGTGTAAGATTCGGGTCCGTACATTAATCAAAGTACTGAAGGGAATTGAAAAGATGTGTCTGGTGTAAGAATCGGGTCCGTACATTAATCCAGGTACTGAAGGGAATTGAGAAGATGTGTCTGGTGTAAGATTCGGGACCGTACATTAATCCAGGTACTGAAGGGAATTGAGAAGATATCAAAGTACTGAAGGGAATTGAGAAGATGTGTCTGGTGTAAGATTCGGGTCTGTACTTTAATCCAGGTACTGAAGGGAATTGAGAAGATGTGTCTGGTATAAGATTCGGGTCCATACATTAATCAAAGTACTGAAGGGAATTGAGAAGATGTGTCTGGTGTAAGATTCGGGTCCGTAAATTAATCCAGGTACTAAAGGGAATTGAGAAGATGTGTCTGGTGTAAGATTCGGGTACATACATTAATCCAGGTACTGAAGGGAATTGAGAAGATGTGTCTGGTGTAAGATTCGGGTCCGTACATTAATCCAGGTACTGAAGGGAATTGAGAAGATGTGTCTGGTGTAAGATTCGGGTCCATACATTAATCAAAGTACTGAAGCGAATTGAAAAGATGTGTTTGGTGTAAGAATCGGGTCCGTACATTAATCCAGGTACTGAAGGGAATTGAGAAGATGTGTCTGGTGTAAGATTCGGGTCCGTATATTTATCCAGGTACTGAAGGGAATTGAGAAGATGTGTCTGGTGTAAGATTCGGGTCCATACATTAATCAAAGTACTGAAGGGAATTGAAAAGATGTGTCTGGTGTAAGAATCGGGTCCGTACATTAATCCAGGTACTGAAGGGAATTGAGAAGATGTGTCTGGTGTAAGATTCGGGACCGTACATTAATCCAGGTACTGAAGGGAATTGAGAAGATGTGTCTGGTGTAAGATTCGGGTCCATACATTAATCAAAGTACTGAAGGGAATTGAGAAGATGTGTCTGGTGTAAGATTCGGGTCCGTACATTAATCCAGGTACTGAAGGGAATTGAGAAGATGTGTCTGGTGTAAGATTCGGGTCCATACATTAATCAAAGTACTGAAGGGAATTGAGAAGTTGTGTCTGGTGTAAGATTCGGGTCCGTACATTAATCCAGGTACTGAAGGGAATTGAGAAGATATCAAAGTACTGAAGGGAATTGAGAAGATGTGTCTGGTGTAAGATTCGGGTCCGTACATTAATCCAGGTACTGAAGGGAATTGAGAAGATGTGCCTGGTGTAAGAATCGGGTCTGTACTTTAATCCAGGTACTGAAGGGAATTGAGAAGATGTGTCTGGTGTAAGATTCGGGTCCATACATTAATCAAAGTACTGAAGGGAATTGAGAAGATGTGTCTGGTGTAAGATTCGGGTCCGTAAATTAATCCAGGTACTAAAGGGAATTGAGAAGATGTGTCTGGTGTAAGATTCGGGTCCATACATTAATCCAGGTACTGAAGGGAATTGAGAAGATGTGTCTGGTGTAAGATTCGGGTCCGTACATTAATCCAGGTACTGAAGGGAATTGAGAAGATGTGTCTGGTGTAAGATTCGGGTCCATACATTAATCAAAGTACTGAAGGGAATTGAGAAGATGTGTCTGGTGTAAGAATCGGGTCCGTACATTAATCCAGGTACTGAAGGGAATTGAGAAGATGTGTCTGGTGTAAGAATCGGGTCCATACATTAATCAAAGTACTGAAGGGAATTGAGAAGATGTGTCTGGTGTAAAATCGGGTCCGTACATTAATCCAGGTACAGAAGGGAATTGAGAAGATGTGTCTGGTGTAAGAATCGGGTCCATACATTATTCAAAGTACTGAAGGGAATTGAGAAGATGTGTCTGGTGTAAGAATCGGGTCAATACATTAATCCAGGTACTGAAGGGAATTGCGAAGATGTGTCTGGTGTAAGATTCGGGTCCATACATTAATCAAAGTACTGAAGGGAATTGAGAAGATGTGTCTGGTGTAATAATCGGGTCTGTACATTAATCCAGGTACTGAAGGGAATTGAGAAAATGTGTCTGGTGTAAGATTCGGGTCCGTACATTAATCCAGATACTGAAGGGAATTGAGAAGATGTGTCTGGTGTCTGGTGTAAGAATCGGGTCCATACATTAATCAAAGTACTGAAGGGAATTGAAAAGATATGTCTGGTGTAAGAATCTGGTCCGTACATTAATCCAGGTACTGAAGGGAATTGAGAAGATGTGTCTGGTGTAAGATTCGAGTCCGTACATTATTCCAGGTACTGAAGGGAATTGAGAAGATGTGTCTGGTGTAAGATACGGGTCCATACATTAATCCAGGTACTGAAGGGAATTGAGAAGATGTGTCTGGTGTAAGATTCGGGTCCGTACATTAATCCAGGTACTGAAGGGAATTGAGAAGATGTGTCTGGTGTAAGATTCGGGTCCATACATTAATCAAAGTACTGAAGCGAATTGAAAAGATGTGTTTGGTGTAAGAATCGGGTCCGTACATTAATCCAGGTACTGAAGGGAATTGAGAAGATGTGTCTGGTGTAAGATTCGGGTCCGTATATTTATCCAGGTACTGAAGGGAATTGAGAAGATGTGTCTGGTGTAAGATTCGGGTCCATACATTAATCAAAGTACTGAAGGGAATTGAGAAGATGTGTCTGGTGTAAGATTCGGGTCCGTACATTAATCCAGGTACTGAAGGGAATTGAGAAGATGTGTCTGGTGTAAGATTCGGGTCCATACATTAATCAAAGTACTGAAGGGAATTGAGAAGTTGTGTCTGGTGTAAGATTCGAGTCCGTACATTAATCCAGGTACTGAAGGGAATTGAGAAGATATCAAAGTACTGAAGGGAATTGAGAAGATGTGTCTGGTGTAAGATTCGGGTCCGTACATTAAAGTACTGAAAAGAATTGAGAAGATGTGTCTGGTGTAAGAATCAGGTTCGTACATTAATCCAGGTACTGAAGGGAATTGAGAAGATGTGTCTGGTGTAAGATTCGGGTCCATACATTAATCAAAGTACTGAAGGGAATTGAAAAGATGTGTCTGGTGTAAGAATCGGGTCCGTACATTAATCCAGGTACTGAAGGGAATTGAGAAGATGTGTCTGGTGTAAGATTCGGGACCGTACATTAATCCAGGTACTGAAGGGAATTGAGAAGATGTGTCTGGTGTAAGATTCGGGTCCATACATTAATCAAAGTACTGAAGGGAATTGAGAAGATGTGTCTGGTGTAAGATTCGGGTCCATACATTAATCAAAGTACTGAAGGGAATTGAGAAGATGTGTCTGGTGTAAGATTCGGGTCCGTAAATTAATCCAGGTACTAAAGGGAATTGAGAAGATGTGTCTGGTGTAAGATTCGGGTCCATACATTAATCCAGGTACTGAAGGGAATTGAGAAGATGTGTCTGGTGTAAGATTCGGGTCCGTACATTAATCCAGGTACTGAAGGGAATTGAGAAGATGTGTCTGGTGTAAGATTCGGGTCCATACATTAATCAAAGTACTGAAGGGAATTGAGAAGATGTGTCTGGTGTAAGAATCGGGTCCGTACATTAATCCAGGTACTGAAGGGAATTGAGAAGATGTGTCTGGTGTAAGAATCGGGTCCAT
This sequence comes from Cyrtodaria siliqua, assembly GCA_037043455.1. Lineage (NCBI taxonomy): Eukaryota > Metazoa > Mollusca > Bivalvia > Adapedonta > Hiatellidae > Cyrtodaria > Cyrtodaria siliqua. The sequence continues at coordinate 91,629 of JAWPHD010000712.1, read as the reverse complement.
ACATTAATCAAAGTACTGAAGGGAATTGAGAAGATGTGTCTGGTGTAAAATCGGTTCCGTACATTAATCCAGGTACAGAAGGGAATTGAGAAGATGTGTCTGGTGTAAGAATCTGGTCCGTACATTAATCCAGGTACTGAAGGGAATTGAGAAGATGTGTCTGGTGTAAGATTCGAGTCCGTACATTATTCCAGGTACTGAAGGGAATTGAGAAGATGTGTCTGGTGTAAGATACGGGTCCATACATAAATCAAAGTACTGAAGGGAATTGAGAAGATGTGTCTGGTGTAAGAATCGGGACCGTACATTAATCCAGGTACTGAAGGGAATTGAGAAGATATCAAAGTACTGAAGGGAATTGAGAAGATGTGTCTGGTGTAAGATTCGGGTCTGTACTTTAATCCAGGTACTGAAGGGAATTGAGAAGATGTGTCTGGTGTAAGATTCGGGTCCATACATTAATCAAAGTACTGAAGGGAATTGAGAAGATGTGTCTGGTGTAAGATTCGGGTCCGTAAATTAATCCAGGTACTAAAGGGAATTGAGAAGATGTGTCTGGTGTAAGATTCGGGTACATACATTAATCCAGGTACTGAAGGGAATTGAGAAGATGTGTCTGGTGTAAGATTCGGGTCCGTACATTAATCCAGGTACTGAAGGGAATTGAGAAGATGTGTCTGGTGTAAGATTCGGGTCCATACATTAATCAAAGTACTGAAGGGAATTGAAAAGATGTGTCTGGTGTAAGAATAGGGTCCGTACATTAATCCAGGTACTGAAGGGAATTGAGAAGATGTGTCTGGTGTAAGATTCGGGTCCGTATATTTATCCAGGTACTGAAGGGAATTGAGAAGATGTGTCTGGTGTAAGATTCGGGTCCATACATTAATCAAAGTACTGAAGGGAATTGAGAAGATGTGTCTGGTGTAAGATTCGGGTCCGTACATTAATCCAGGTACTGAAGGGAATTGAGAAGATGTGTCTGGTGTAAGATTCGGGTCCATACATTAATCAAAGTACTGAAGGGAATTGAGAAGTTGTGTCTGGTGTAAGATTCGAGTCCGTACATTAATCCAGGTACTGAAGGGAATTGAGAAGATATCAAAGTACTGAAGGGAATTGAGAAGATGTGTCTGGTGTAAGATTCGGGTCCGTACATTAAAGTACTGAAGAGAATTGAGAAGATGTGTCTGGTGTAAGAATCAGGTTCGTACATTAATCCAGGTACTGAAGGGAATTGAGAAGATGTGTCTGGTGTAAGATTCGGGTCCGTACATTAATCAAAGTACTGAAGGGAATTGAAAAGATGTGTCTGGTGTAAGAATCGGGTCCATACATTAATCCAGGTACTGAAAGGAATTGAGAATATGTGTCTGGTGTAAGATTCGGGACCGTACATTAATCCAGGTACTGAAGGGAATTGAGAAGATGTGTCTGGTGTAAGATTCGGGTCCATACATTAATCAAAGTACTGAAGGGAATTGAGAAGATGTGTCTGGTGTAAGATTCGGGTCCGTACATTAATCCAGGTACTGAAGGGAATTGAGAAGATGTGTCTGGTGTAAGATTCGGGTCCGTACATTAATCAAAGTACTGAAGGGAATTGAAAAGATGTGTCTGGTGTAAGAATCGGGTCCATATATTAATCCAGGTACTGAAAGGAATTGAGAAGATGTGTCTGGTGTAAGATTCGGGACCGTACATTAATCCAGGTACTGAAGGGAATTGAGAAGATGTGTGTGGTGTAAGATTCGGGTCCATACATTAATCAGAGTACTGAAGGGAATTGAGAAGATGTGTCTGGTGTAAGATTCGGGTGCGTACATTAATCCAGGTACTGAAGGGAATTGAGAAGATGTGTCTGGTGTAAGATTCGGGTCCATACATTAATCAAAGTACTGAAGGGAATTGAGAAGTTGTGTCTGGTGTAAGATTCGGGTCCGTACATTAATCCAGGTACTGGAGGGAATTGAGAAGATATCAAAGTACTGAAGGGAATTGAGAAGATGTGTCTGGTGTAAGATTCGGGTCCGTACATTAATCCAGGTACTGAAGGGAATTGAGAAGATGTGCCTGGTGTAAGAATCGGGTCTGTACTTTAATCCAGGTACTGAAGGGAATTGAGAAGATGTGTCTGGTGTAAGATTCGGGTCCATACATTAATCAAAGTACTGAAGGGAATTGAGAAGATGTGTCTGGTGTAAGATTCGGGTCCGTAAATTAATCCAGGTACTAAAGGGAATTGAGAAGATGTGTCTGGTGTAAGATTCGGGTCCATACATTAATCCAGGTACTGAAGGGAATTGATGTGTCTGGGGTAAGATTCGGGTCCGTACATTAATCCAGGTACTGAAGGGAATTGAGAAGATGTGTCTGGTGTAAGATTCGGGTCCATACATTAATCAAAGTACTGAAGGGAATTGAGAAGATGTGTCTGGTGTAAGAATCGGGTCCGTACATTAATCCAGGTACTGAAGGGAATTGAGAAGATGTGTCTGGTGTAAGAATCGGGTCCATACATTAATCAAAGTACTGAAGGGAATTGAGAAGATGTGTCTGGTGTAAAATCGGGTCCGTACATTAATCCAGGAACTGAAGGGAATTGAGAAGATGTGTCTGGTGTAAGAATCGGGTCCATACATTATTCAAAGTACTGAAGGGAATTGAGAAGATGTGTCTGGTGTAAGAATCGGGTCAATACATTAATCCAGGTACTGAAGGGAATTGCGAAGATGTGTCTGGTGTAAGATTCGGTTCCATACATTAATCAAAGTACTGAAGGGAATTGAGAAGATGTGTCTGGTGTAATAATCGGGTCTGTACATTAATCCAGGTACTGAAGGGAATTAAGAAAATGTGTCTGGTGTAAGATTCGGGTCCGTACATTAATCCAGATACTGAAGGGAATTGAGAAGATGTGTCTGGTGTCTGGTGTAAGAATCGGGTCCATACATTAATCAAAGTACTGAAGGAAATTGAGAAGATATGTCTGGTGTAAGAATCTGGTCCGTACATTAATCCAGGTACTGAAGGGAATTGAGAAGATGTGTCTGGTGTAAGATTCGAGTCCGTACATTATTCCAGGTACTGAAGGGAATTGAGAAGATGTGTCTGGTGTAAGATACGGGTCCATACATTAATCAAAGTACTGAAGGGAATTGAGAAGATGTGTCTGGTGTAAGAATCGGGACCGTACATTAATCCAGGTACTGAAGGGAATTGAGAAGATATCAAAGTACTGAAGGGAATTGAGAAGATGTGTCTGGTGTAAGATTCGGGTCTGTACTTTAATCCAGGTACTGAAGGGAATTGAGAAGATGTGTCTGGTGTAAGATTCGGGTCCATACATTAATCAAAGTACTGAAGGGAATTGAGAAGATGTGTCTGGTGTAAGATTCGGGTCCGTAAATTAATCCAGGTACTAAAGGGAATTGAGAAGATGTGTCTGGTGTAAGATTCGGGTCCATACATTAATCCAGGTACTGAAGGGAATTGAGAAGATGTGTCTGGTGTAAGATTCGGGTCCGTACATTAATCCAGGTACTGAAGGGAATTGAGAAGATGTGTCTGGTGTAAGATTCGGGTCCATACATTAATCAAAGTACTGAAGGGAATTGAGAAGATGTGTCTGGTGTAAGAATCGGGTCCGTACATTAATCCAGGTACTGAAGGGAATTGAGAAGATGTGTCTGGTGTAAGATTCGGGTCCGTATATTTATCCAGGTACTGAAGGGAATTGAGAAGATGTGTCTGGTGTAAGATTCGGGTCCATACATTAATCAAAGTACTGAAGGGAATTGAGAAGATGTGTCTGGTGTAAGATTCGGGTCCGTACATTAATCCAGGTACTGAAGGGAATTGAGAAGATGTGTCTGGTGTAAGATTCGGGTCCATACATTAATCAAAGTACTGAAGGGAATTGAGAAGTTGTGTCTGGTGTAAGATTCGAGTCCGTACATTAATCCAGGTACTGAAGGGAATTGAGAAGATATCAAAGTACTGAAGGGAATTGAGAAGATGTGTCTGGTGTAAGATTCGGGTCCGTACATTAAAGTACTGAAGAGAATTGAGAAGATGTGTCTGGTGTAAGAATCAGGTTCGTACATTAATCCAGGTACTGAAGGGAATTGAGAAGATGTGTCTGGTGTAAGATTCGGGTCTGTACATTAATCAAAGTACTGAAGGGAATTGAAAAGATGTGTCTGGTGTAAGAATCGGGTCCGTACATTAATCCAGGTACTGAAGGGAATTGAGAAGATGTGTCTGGTGTAAGATTCGGGTCCGTACATTAATCCAGGTACTGAAGGGAATTGAGAAGATGTGCCTGGTGTAAGAATCGGGTCTGTACTTTAATCCAGGTACTGAAGGGAATTGAGAAGATGTGTCTGGTGTAAGATTCGGGTCCATACATTAATCAAAGTACTGAAGGGAATTGAGAAGATGTGTCTGGTGTAAGATTCGGGTCCGTACATTAATCCAGGTACTGAAGGGAATTGAGAAGATGTGTCTGGTGTAAGATTCGGGTCCATACATTAATCAAAGTACTGAAGGGAATTGAGAAGTTGTGTCTGGTGTAAGATTCGGGTCCGTACATTAATCCAGGTACTGAAGGGAATTGAGAAGATATCAAAGTACTGAAGGGAATTGAGAAGATGTGTCTGGTGTAAGATTCGGGTCCATACATTAATCCAGGTACTGAAGGGAATTGAGAAGATGTGCCTGGTGTAAGAATCGGGTCTGTACTTTAATCCAGGTACTGAAGGGAATTGAGAAGATGTGTCTGGTGTAAGATTCGGGTCCATACATTAATCAAAGTACTGAAGGGAATTGAGAAGATGTGTCTGGTGTAAGATTCGGGTCCGTAAATTAATCCAGGTACTAAAGGGAATTGAGAAGATGTGTCTGGTGTAAGATTCGGGTCCATACATTAATCCAGGTACTGAAGGGAATTGAGAAGATGTGTCTGGTGTAAGATTCGGGTCCGTACATTAATCCAGGTACTGAAGGGAATTGAGAAGATGTGTCTGGTGTAAGATTCGGGTCCATACATTAATCAAAGTACTGAAGGGAATTGAGAAGATGTGTCTGGTGTAAGAATCGGGTCCGTACATTAATCCAGGTACTGAAGGGAATTGAGAAGATGTGTCTGGTGTAAGAATCGGGTCCATACATTAATCAAAGTACTGAAGGGAATTGAGAAGATGTGTCTGGTGTAAAATCGGGTCCGTACATTAATCAAGGTACTGAAGGGAATTGAGAAGATGTGTCTGGTGTAAGAATCGGGTCCATACATTAATCCAGGTACTGAAGGGAATTGCGAAGATGTGTCTGGTGTAAGATTCGGGTCCATACATTAATCAAAGTACTGAAGGGAATTGAGAAGATGTGTCTGGTGTAATAATCGGGTCTGTACACATTAATCAAAGTACTGAAGGGAATTGAGAAGATATGTCTGGTGTAAGAATCTGGTCCGTACATTAATCCAGGTACTGAAGGGAATTGAGAAGATGTGTCTGGTGTAAGATTCGAGTCCATACATTATTCCAGGTACTGAAGGGAATTGAGAAGATGTGTCTGGTGTAAGATACGGGTCCATACATTAATCAAAGTACTGAAGGGAATTGAGAAGATGTGTCTGGTGTAAGAATCGGGTACGTACATTAATCCAGGTACTGAAGGGAATTTAGAAGATGTGTCTGGTGTAAGAATTGGGTCTGTACATTAATCAAAGGACTGAAGGGAATTGAGAAGATGTGTCTGGTGTAAGAATCGTGTCCGTACATTAATCCAGGTACTGAAGGGAATTGAGAAGATGTGTCTGGTGTAAGAATCGGGTCCGTACATTAATCCAGGTACTGAAGGGAATTGAGAAGATGTGTCTGGTGTAAGAATCGGGTCCATACATTAATCAAAGTACTGAAGGGAATTGAGAAGATGTGTCTGGTGTAAGAATCGGGTCCGTACATTAATCAAAGTATTGAAGGGAATTGAGAAGATTTGTCTGGTGTAAGAATCGGGTCCGTACATTAATCAAAGTACTGAAGGGAATTGAGAAGATGTGTCTGGTGTAAGAATCGGATCCGTACATTAATCCAGGTACTGAAGGGAATTGAGAAGATGTGTCTGGTGTAAGAATCGGGTCTGTACATTAATCAAAGTACTGAAGGGAATTGAGAGGATGTGTCTGGTGTAAGATTCGGGTCCATACATTAATCAAAGTACTGAAGGGAATTGAGAAGATGTGTCTGGTGTAAGATTCGGGTCCGTACATTAATCCAGGTACTGAAGGGAATTGAGAAGATGTGTCTGGTGTAAGATTCGGGTCCATACATTAATGAAAGTACTGAAGGGAATTGAGAAGTTGTGTCTGGTGTAAGATTCGGGTCCGTACATTAATCCAGGTACTGAAGGGAATTGAGAAGATATCAAAGTACTGAAGGGAATTGAGAAGTTTTGTCTGGTGTAAGATTCGGGTCCGTACATTAATCCAGGTACTGAAGGGAATTGAGAAGATGTGCCTGGTGTAAGAATCGGGTCTGTACTTTAATCCAGGTACTGAAGGGAATTGAGAAGATGTGTCTGGTGTAAGATTCGGGTCCATACATTAATCAAAGTACTGAAGGGAATTGAGAAGATGTGTCTGGTGTAAGATTCGGGTCCGTAAATTAATCCAGGTACTAAAGGGAATTGAGAAGATGTGTCTGGTGTAAGATTCGGGTCCATACATTAATCCAGGTACTGAAGGGAATTGATGTGTCTGGTGTAAGATTCGGGTCCGTACATTAATCCAGGTACTGAAGGGAATTGAGAAGATGTGTCTGGTGTAAGATTCGGGTCCATACATTAATCAAAGTACTGAAGGGAATTGAGAAGATGTGTCTGGTGTAAGAATCGGGTCCGTACATTAATCCAGGTACTGAAGGGAATTGAGAAGATGTGTCTGGTGTAAGAATCGGGTCCATACATTAATCAAAGTACTGAAGGGAATTGAGAAGATGTGTCTGGTGTAAAATCGGGTCCGTACATTAATCCAGGTACTGAAGGGAATTGAGAGGATGTGTCTGGTGTAAGAATCGGGTCCATACATTATTCAAAGTACTGAAGGGAATTGAGAAGATGTGTCTGGTGTAAGAATCGGGTCAATACATTAATCCAGGTACTGAAGGGAATTGCGAAGATGTGTCTGGTGTAGGATTCGGGTCCATACATTAATCAAAGTACTGAAGGGAATTGAGAAGATGTGTCTGGTGTAATAATCGGGTCTGTACATTAATCCAGGTACTGAAGGGAATTGAGAAAATGTGTCTGGTGTAAGATTCGGGTCCGTACATTAATCCAGATACTGAAGGGAATTGAGAAGATGTGTCTGGTGTCTGGTGTAAGAATCGGGTCCATACATTAATCAAAGTACTGAAGGGAATTGAGAAGATATGTCTGGTGTAAGAATCTGGTCCGTACATTAATCCAGGTACTGAAGGGAATTGAGAAGATGTTTCTGGTGTAAGATTCGAGTCCGTACATTATTCCAGGTACTGAAGGGAATTGAGAAGATGTGTCTGGTGTAAGATACGGGTCCATACATTAATCAAAGTACTGAAGGGAATTGAGAAGATGTGTCTGGTGTAAGAATCGGGACCGTACATTAATCCAGGTACTGAAGGGAATTGAGAAGATATCAAAGTACTGAAGGGAATTGAGAAGATGTGTCTGGTGTAAGATTCGGGTCTGTACTTTAATCCAGGTACTGAAGGGAATTGAGAAGATGTGTCTGGTGTAAGATTCGGGTCCGTACATTAATCCAGGTACTGAAGGGAATTGAGAATATGTGTCTGGTGTAAGATTCGGGTCCATACATTAATCAAAGTACTGAAGGGAATTGAGAAGATATCAAAGTACTGAAGGGAATTGAGAAGATGTGTCTGGTGTAAGATTCGGGTCCGTACATTAAAGTACTGAAGAGAATTGAGAAGATGTGTCTGGTGTAAGAATCGGGTCCGTACATTAATCCAGGTACTGAAGGGAATTGAGAATATGTGTCTGGTGTAAGATTCGGGTCCATACATTAATCAAAGTACTGAAGGGAATTGAGAAGATGTGTCTGGTGTAAGATTCGGGTCCGTACATTAATCCAGGTACTGAAGGGAATTGAGAAGATGTGTCTGGTGTAAGATTCGGGTCCATACATTAATCAAAGTACTGAAGGGAATTGAGAAGTTTTGTCTGGTGTAAGATTCGGGTCCGTACATTAATCCAGGTACTGAAGGGAATTGAGAAGATATCAAAGTACTGAAGGGAATTGAGAAGATGTGTCTGGTGTAAGATTCGGGTCTGTACATTAATCCAGGTACTGAAGGGAATTGAGAAAATGTGCCTGGTGTAAGAATCGGGTCTGTACTTTAATCCAGGTACTGAAGGGAATTGAGAAGATGTGTCTGGTGTAAGAATCGGGTCCATACATTATTCAAAGTACTGAAGGGAATTGAGAAGATGTGTCTGGTGTAAGAATCGGGTCAATACATTAATCCAGGTACTAGAGGGAATTGCGAAGATGTGTCTGGTGGAAGATTCGGGTCCATACATTAATCAAAGTACTGAAGGGAATTGAGAAGATGTGTCTGGTGTAATAATCGGGTCTGTACATTAATCCAGGTACTGAAGGGAATTGAGAAAATGTGTCTGGTGTAAGATTCGGGTCCGTACATTAATCCAGATACTGAAGGGAATTGAGAAGATGTGTCTGGTGTCTGGTGTAAGAATCGGGTCCATACATTAATCAAAGTACTGAAGGGAATTGAGAAGATATGTCTGGTGTAAGAATCTGGTCCGTACATTAATCCAGATACTGAAGGGAATTGAGAAGATGTGTCTGGTGTAAGATTCGAGTCCGTACATTATTCCAGGTACTGAAGGGAATTGAGAAGATGTGTCTGGTGTAAGATACGGGTCCATACATTAATCAAAGTACTGAAGGGAATTGAGAAGATGTGTCTGGTGTAAGAATCGGGTACGTACATTAATCCAGGTACTGAAGGGAATTGAGAAGATGTGTCTGGTGTAAGAATCGGGTCTGTACATTAATCAAAGGACTGAAGGGAATTGAGAAGATGTGTCTGGTGTAAGAATCGTGTCCGTACATTAATCCAGGTACTGAAGGGAATTGAGAAGATGTGTCTGGTGTAAGAATCGGGTCCGTACATTAATCCAGGTACTGAAGGGAATTGAGAAGATGTGTCTGGTGTAAGAATCGGGTCCATACATTAATCAAAGTACTGAAGGGAATTGAGAAGATGTGTCTGGTGTAAGAATCGGGTCCGTACATTAATCAAAGTATTGAAGGGAATTGAGAAGATCTGTCTGGTGTAAGAATCGGGTCCGTACATTAATCAAAGTACTGAAGGGAATTGAGAAGATGTGTCTGGTGTAAGAATCGGATCCGTACATTAATCCAGGTACTGAAGGGAATTGAGAAGATGTGTCTGGTGTAAGAATCGGGTCTGTACATTAATCAAAGTACTGAAGGGAATTGAGAAGATGTGTCTGGTGTAAGAATCGCGTCCATACATTAATCAAAGTACTGAAGGGAATTGAGAAGATGTGTCTGGGGTAAGAATCGGGTCCATACATTAATCCAGGTACTGAAGGGAATTGAGAAGATGTGTCTGGTGTAAGAATCGGGTCCATACATTAATCCAGGTACTGAAGGGAATTGAGAAGATGTGTCTGGTGTAAGAATCGAGTCCGTACATTAATCCAGGTACTGAAGGGAATTGAGAAGATGTGTCTGGTGTAAGATTCGGGTCCGTACATTAATCCAGGTACTGAAGGGAATTGAGACGATGTGTCTGGTGTAAGAATCGGGTCCATACTTAATCCAGGTACTGAAGGGAATTGAGAAGATGTGTCTGGTGTAAGAATCGGGTCTGTACATTAATCAAAGTACTGAAGGGAATTGAGAAGATGTGTCTGGTGTAAGAATCTGGTCCATACATTATTCAAAGTACTGAAGGAAATTGAGAAGATATGTCTGGTGTAAGAATCGGGTACGTAATTAATCCAGGTAGTGAAGGGAATTGAGAAGATGTGTCTGGTGTAAGAATCGGGTCCGTAATTAATCCAGGTAGTGAAGGGAATTGAGAAGATGTGTCTGGTGTAAGAATCGGGTCCATACATTAATCCAGGTACTGAAGGGAATTGAGAAGATGTGTCTGGTGTAAGATTCGGGTCTGTACATTAATCAGAGTACTGAAGGGAATTGAGAAGATGTGTTTGGTGTAAGAATCTGGTCCATACATTATTCAAAGTACTGAAGGGAATTGAGAAGATGTGTCTGGTGTAAGATTCGGGTCCGTATATTTATCCAGGTACTGAAGGGAATTGAGAAGATGTGTCTGGTGTAAGATTCGGGTCCATACATTAATCAAAGTACTGAAGGGAATTGAGAAGTTGTGTCTGGTGTAAGAATCGGGTCCATACATTATTCAAAGTACTGAAGGGAATTGAGAAGTTGTGTCTGGTGTAAGATTCGAGTCCGTACATTAATCCAGGTACTGAAGGGAATTGAGAAGATATCAAAGTACTGAAGGGAATTGAGAAGATGTGTCTGGTGTAAGATTCGGGTCCGTACATTAAAGTACTGAAGGGAATTGAGAAGATGTGTCTGGTGTAAGATTCGGGTCCGTACATTAATCAAAGTACTGAAGGGAATTGAAAAGATGTGTCTGGTGTAAGAATCGGGTCCGTTCATTAATCCAGGTACTGAAGGGAATTGAGAAGATGTGTCTGGTGTAAGATTCGGGACCGTACATTAATCCAGGTACTGAAGGGAATTGAGAAGATGTGTCTGGTGTAAGATTCGGGTCCATACATTAATCAAAGTACTGAAGGGAATTGAGAAGATGTGTCTGGTGTAAGATTCGGGTCCGTACATTAATCCAGGTACTGAAGGGAATTGAGAAGATGTGTCTGGTGTAAGATTCGGGTCCATACATTAATCAAAGTACTGAAGGGAATTGAGAAGTTGTGTCTGGTGTAAGATTCGGGTCCGTACATTAATCCAGGTACTGAAGGGAATTGAGAAGATATCAAAGTACTGAAGGGAATTGAGAAGATGTGTCTGGTGTAAGATTCGGGTCCGTACATTAATCCAGGTACTGAAGGGAATTGAGAAGATGTGCCAGGTGTAAGAATCGGGTCTGTACTTTAATCCAGGTACTGAAGGGAATTGAGAAGATGTGTCTGGTGTAAGATTCGGGTCCATAAATTAATCAAAGTACTGAAGGGAATTGAGAAGATGTGTCTGGTGTAAGATTCGGGTCCGTAAATTAATCCAGGTACTAAAGGGAATTGAGAAGATGTGTCTGGTGTAAGATTCGGGTCCATACATTAATCCAGGTACTGAAGGGAATTGAGAAGATGTGTCTGGTGTAAGATTCGGGTCCGTACATTAATCCAGGTACTGAAGGGAATTGAGAAGATGTGTCTGGTGTAAGATTCGGGTCCATACATTAATCAAAGTACTGAAGGGAATTGAGAAGATGTGTCTGGTGTAAGAATCGGGTCCGTACATTAATCCAGGTACTGAAGGGAATTGAGAAGATGTGTCTGGTGTAAGAATCGGGTCCATACATTAATCAAAGTACTGAAGGGAATTGAGAAGATGTGTCTGGTGTAAAATCGGGTCCGTACATTTATCCAGGTACTGAAGGGAATTGAGAAGATGTGTCTGGTGTAAGAATCGGGTCCATACATTATTCAAAGTACTGAAGGGAATTGAGAAGATGTGTCTGGTGTAAGAAGACGGGTCAATACATTAATCCAGGTACTGAAGGGAATTGCGAAGATGTGTCTGGTGTAAGATTCGGGTCCATACATTAATCAAAGTACTGAAGGGAATTGAGAAGATGTGTCTGGTGTAATAATCGGGTCTGTACATTAATCCAGGTACTGAAGGGAATTGAGAAAATGTGTCTGGTGTAAGATTCGGGTCCGTACATTAATCCAGATACTGAAGGGAATTGAGAAGATGTGTCTGGTGTCTGGTGTAAGAATCTGGTCCATACATTAATCAAAGTACTGAAGGGAATTGAGAAGATATGTCTGGTGTAAGAATCTGGTCCGTACATTAATCCAGGTACTGAAGGGAATTGAGAAGATGTGTCTGGTGTAAGATTCGAGTCCGTACATTATTCCAGGTACTGAAGGGAATTGAGAAGATGTGTCTGGTGTAAGATACGGGTCCATACATTAATCAAAGTACTGAAGGGAATTGAGAAGTTGTGTCTGGTGTAAGAATCGAGTCCGTACATTAATCCAGGTACTGAAGGGAATTGAGAAGATATCAAAGTACTGAAGGGAATTGAGAAGATGTGTCTGGTGTAAGATTCGGGTCCGTACATTAAAGTACTGAAGGGAATTGAGAAGATGTGTCTGGTGTAAGATTCGGGTCCGTACATTAATCAAAGTACTGAAGGGAATTGAAAAGATGTGTCTGGTGTAAGAATCGGGTCCGTACATTAATCCAGGTACTGAAGGGAATTGAGAAGATGTGTCTGGTGTAAGATTCGGGACCGTACATTAATCCAGGTACTGAAGGGAATTGAGAAGATGTGTCTGGTGTAAGATTCGGGTCCATACATTAATCAAAGTACTGAAGGGAATTGAGAAGATGTGTCTGGTGTAAGATTCGGGTCCGTACATTAATCCAGGTACTGAAGGGAATTGAGAAGATGTGTCTGGTGTAAGATTCGGGTCCATACATTAATCAAAGTACTGAAGGGAATTGAGAAGTTGTGTCTGGTGTAAGATTCGGGTCCGTACATTAATCCAGGTACTGAAGGGAATTGAGAAGATATCAAAGTACTGAAGGGAATTGAGAAGATGTGTCTGGTGTTGGATTCGGGTCCGTACATTAATCCAGGTACTGAAGGGAATTGAGAAGATGTGCCTGGTGTAAGAATCGGGTCTGTACTTTAATCCAGGTACTGAAGGGAATTGAGAAGATGTGTCTGGTGTAAGATTCGGGTCCATACATTAATCAAAGTACTGAAGGGAATTGAGAAGATGTGTCTGGTGTAAGATTCGGGTCCGTAAATTAATCCAGGTACTAAAGGGAATTGAGAAGATGTGTCTGGTGTAAGATTCGGGTCCATACATTAATCCAGGTACTGAAGGGAATTGAGAAGATGTGTCTGGTGTAAGATTCGGGTCCGTACATTAATCCAGGTACTGAAGGGAATTGAGAAGATGTGTCTGGTGTAAGATTCGGGTCCATACATTAATCAAAGTACTGAAGGGAATTGAGAAGATGTGTCTGGTGTAAGAATCGGGTCCGTACATTAATCCAGGTACTGAAGGGAATTGAGAAGATGTGTCTGGTGTAAGAATCGGGTCCATACATTAATCAAAGTACTGAAGGGAATTGAGAAGATGTGTCTGGTGTAAAATCGGGTCCGTACATTAATCCAGGTACTGAAGGGAATTGAGAAGATGTGTCTGGTGTAAGAATCGGGTCCATACATTATTCAAAGTACTGAAGGGAATTGAGAAGATGTGTCTGGTGTAAGAAGACGGGTCAATACATTAATCCAGGTACTGAAGGGAATTGCGAAGATGTGTCTGGTGTAAGATTCGGGTCCATACATTAATCAAAGTACTGAAGGGAATTGAGAAGATGTGTCTGGTGTAATAATCGGGTCTGTACATTAATCCAGGTACTGAAGGGAATTGAGAAAATGTGTCTGGTGTAAGATTCGGGTCCGTACATTAATCCAGATACTGAAGGGAATTGAGAAGATGTGTCTGGTGTCTGGTGTAAGAATCTGGTCCATACATTAATCAAAGTACTGAAGGGAATTGAGAAGATATGTCTGGTGTAAGAATCTGGTCCGTACATTAATCCAGGTACTGAAGGGAATTGAGAAGATGTGTCTGGTGTAAGATTCGAGTCCGTACATTATTCCAGGTACTGAAGGGAATTGAGAAGATGTGTCTGGTGTAAGATACGGGTCCATACATTAATCAAAGTACTGAAGGGAATTGAGAAGATGTGTCTGGTGTAAGAATCGGGTACGTACATTAATCCAGGTACTGAAGGGAATTTAGAAGATGTGTCTGGTGTAAGAATCGGGTCTGTACATTAATCAAAGGACTGAAGGGAATTGAGAAGATGTGTCTGGTGTAAGAATCGTGTCCGTACATTAATCCAGGTACTGAAGGGAATTGAGAAGATGTGTCTGGTGTAAGAATCGGGTCCGTACATTAATCCAGGTACTGAAGGGAATTGAGAAGATGTGTCTGGTGTAAGAATCGGGTCCATACATTAATCAAAGTACTGAAGGGAATTGAGAAGATGTGTCTGGTGTAAGAATCGGGTCCGTACATTAATCAAAGTATTGAAGGGAATTGAGAAGATTTGTCTGGTGTAAGAATCGGGTCCGTACATTAATCAAAGTACTGAAGGGAATTGAGACGATGTGTCTGGTGTAAGAATCGGGTCCATACTTAATCCAGGTACTGAAGGGAATTGAGAAGATGTGTCTGGTGTAAGAATCGGGTCTGTACATTAATCAAAGTACTGAAGGGAATTGAGAAGATGTGTCTGGTGTAAGAATCTGTTCCATACATTATTCAAAGTACTGAAGGAAATTGAGAAGATGTGTCTGGTGTAAGAATCGGGTCCGTAATTAATCCAGGTAGTGAAGGGAATTGAGAAGATGTGTCTGGTGTAAGATTCGGGTCCATACATTAATCAAAGTACTGAAGGGAATTGAGAAGATGTGTCTGGTGTAAGAATCGGGTCCATACATTAATCCAGGTACTGAAGGGAATTGAGAAGATGTGTCTGGTGTAAGATTCGGGTCTGTACATTAATCAGAGTACTGAAGGGAATTGAGAAGATGTGTTTGGTGTAAGAATCTGGTCCATACATTATTCAAAGTACTGAAGGGAATTGAGAAGATGTGTCTGGTGTAAGATTCGGGTCCGTATATTTATCCAGGTACTGAAGGGAATTGAGAAGATGTGTCTGGTGTAAGATTCGGGTCCATACATTAATCAAAGTACTGAAGGGAATTGAGAAGATGTGTCTGGTGTAAGATTCGGGTCCGTACATTAATCCAGGTACTGAAGGGAATTGAGAAGATGTGTCTGGTGTAAGATTCGGGTCCATACATTAATCAAAGTACTGAAGGGAATTGAGAAGTTGTGTCTGGTGTAAGATTCGAGTCCGTACATTAATCCAGGTACTGAAGGGAATTGAGAAGATATCAAAGTACTGAAGGGAATTGAGAAGATGTGTCTGGTGTAAGATTCGGGTCCGTACATTAAAGTACTGAAGAGAATTGAGAAGATGTGTCTGGTGTAAGAATTAGGTTCGTACATTAATCCAGGTACTGAAGGGAATTGAGAAGATGTGTCTGGTGTAAGATTCGGGTCCGTACATTAATCAAAGTACTGAAGGGAATTGAAAAGATGTGTCTGGTGTAAGAATCGGGTCGTTACATTAATCCAGGTACTGAAGGGAATTGAGAAGATGTGTCTGGTGTAAGATTCGGGACCGTACATTAATCCAGGTACTGAAGGGAATTGAGAAGATGTGTCTGGTGTAAGATTCGGGTCCATACATTAATCAAAGTACTGAAGGGAATTGAGAAGATGTGTCTGGTGTAAGATTCGGGTCCGTACATTAATCCAGGTACTGAAGGGAATTGAGAAGATGTGTCTGGTGTAAGATTCGGGTCCATTCATTAATCAAAGTACTGAAGGGAATTGAGAAGTTGTGTCTGGTGTAAGATTCGGGTCCGTACATTAATCCAGGTACTGAAGGGAATTGAGAAGATATCAAAGTACTGAAGGGAATTGAGAAGATGTGTCTGGTGTAAGATTCGGGTCCGTACATTAATCCAGGTACTGAAGGGAATTGAGAAGATGTGCCTGGTGTAAGAATCGGGTCTGTACTTTAATCCAGGTACTGAAGGGAATTGAGAAGATGTGTCTGGTGTAAGATTCGGGTCCATACATTAATCAAAGTACTGAAGGGAATTGAGAAGATGTGTCTGGTGTAAGATTCGGGTCCGTAAATTAATCCAGGTACTAAAGGGAATTGAGAAGATGTGTCTGGTGTAAGATTCGGGTCCATACATTAATCCAGGTACTGAAGGGAATTGAGAAGATGTGTCTGGTGTAAGATTCGGGTCCGTACATTAATCCAGGTACTGAAGGGAATTGAGAAGATGTGTCTGGTGTAAGATTCGGGTCCATACATTAATCAAAGTACTGAAGGGAATTGAGAAGATGTGTCTGGTGTAAGAATCGGGTCCGTACATTAATCCAGGTACTGAAGGGAATTGAGAAGATGTGTCTGGTGTAAGAATCGGGTCCATACATTAATCAAAGTACTGAAGGGAATTGAGAAGATGTGACTGGTGTAAAATCGGGTCCGTACATTAATCCAGGTACTGAAGGGAATTGAGAAGATGTGTCTGGTGTAAGAATCGGGTCCATACATTATTCAAAGTACTGAAGGGAATTGAGAAGATGTGTCTGGTGTAAGAATCGGGTCAATACATTAATCCAGGTACTGAAGGGAATTGCGAAGATGTGTCTGGTGTAAGATTCGGGTCCATACATTAATCAAAGTACTGAAGGGAATTGAGAAGATGTGTCTGGTGTAATAATCGGGTCTGTACATTAATCCAGGTACTGAAGGGAATTGAGAAAATGTGTCTGGTGTAAGATTCGGGTCCGTACATTAATCCAGATACTGAAGGGAATTGAGAAGATGTGTCTGGTGTCTGGTGTAAGAATCGGGTCCATACATTAATCAAAGTACTGAAGGGAATTGAGAAGATATGTCTGGTGTAAGAATCTGGTCCGTACATTAATCCAGGTACTGAAGGGAATTGAGAAGATGTGTCTGGTGTAAGATTCGAGTCCGTACATTATTCCAGGTACTGAAGGGAATTGAGAAGATGTGTCTGGTGTAAGATACGGGTCCATACATTAATCAAAGTACTGAAGGGAATTGAGAAGATGTGTCTGGTGTAAGAATCGGGTACGTACATTAATCCAGGTACTGAAGGGAATTTAGAAGATGTGTCTGGTGTAAGAATCGGGTCTGTACATTAATCAAAGGACTGAAGGGAATTGAGAAGATGTGTCTGGTGTAAGAATCGTGTCCGTACATTAATCCAGGTACTGAAGGGAATTGAGAAGATGTGTCTGGTGTAAGAATCGGGTCCGTACATTAATCCAGGTACTGAAGGGAATTGAGAAGATGTGTCTGGTGTAAGAATCGGGTCCATACATTAATCAAAGTACTGAAGGGAATTGAGAAGATGTGTCTGGTGTAAGAATCGGGTCCGTACATTAATCAAAGTATTGAAGGGAATTGAGAAGATTTGTCTGGTGTAAGAATCGGGTCCGTACATTAATCAAAGTACTGAAGGGAATTGAGACGATGTGTCTGGTGTAAGAATCGGGTCCATACTTAATCCAGGTACTGAAGGGAATTGAGAAGATGTGTCTGGTGTAAGAATCGGGTCTGTACATTAATCAAAGTACTGAAGGGAATTGAGAAGATGTGTCTGGTGTAAGAATCTGTTCCATACATTATTCAAAGTACTGAAGGAAATTGAGAAGATGTGTCTGGTGTAAGAATCGGGTCCGTAATTAATCCAGGTAGTGAAGGGAATTGAGAAGATGTGTCTGGTGTAAGATTCG
Source organism: Cyrtodaria siliqua (assembly GCA_037043455.1). NCBI lineage: Eukaryota > Metazoa > Mollusca > Bivalvia > Adapedonta > Hiatellidae > Cyrtodaria > Cyrtodaria siliqua. Next base: position 73,911 of record JAWPHD010000712.1, on the reverse strand, counting down.
GGTCCATACATTAATCAAAGTACTGAAGGGAATTGAGAAGATGTGTCTGGTGTAAGAATCGGGTCCATACATTAATCCAGGTACTGAAGGGAATTGAGAAGATGTGTCTGGTGTAAGATTCGGGTCTGTACATTAATCAGAGTACTGAAGGGAATTGAGAAGATGTGTTTGGTGTAAGAATCTGGTCCATACATTATTCAAAGTACTGAAGGGAATTGAGAAGATGTGTCTGGTGTAAGATTCGGGTCCGTATATTTATCCAGGTACTGAAGGGAATTGAGAAGATGTGTCTGGTGTAAGATTCGGGTCCATACATTAATCAAAGTACTGAAGGGAATTGAGAAGATGTGTCTGGTGTAAGATTCGGGTCCGTACATTAATCCAGGTACTGAAGGGAATTGAGAAGATGTGTCTGGTGTAAGATTCGGGTCCATACATTAATCAAAGTACTGAAGGGAATTGAGAAGTTGTGTCTGGTGTAAGATTCGAGTCCGTACATTAATCCAGGTACTGAAGGGAATTGAGAAGATATCAAAGTACTGAAGGGAATTGAGAAGATGTGTCTGGTGTAAGATTCGGGTCCGTACATTAAAGTACTGAAGAGAATTGAGAAGATGTGTCTGGTGTAAGAATTAGGTTCGTACATTAATCCAGGTACTGAAGGGAATTGAGAAGATGTGTCTGGTGTAAGATTCGGGTCCGTACATTAATCAAAGTACTGAAGGGAATTGAAAAGATGTGTCTGGTGTAAGAATCGGGTCGTTACATTAATCCAGGTACTGAAGGGAATTGAGAAGATGTGTCTGGTGTAAGATTCGGGACCGTACATTAATCCAGGTACTGAAGGGAATTGAGAAGATGTGTCTGGTGTAAGATTCGGGTCCATACATTAATCAAAGTACTGAAGGGAATTGAGAAGATGTGTCTGGTGTAAGATTCGGGTCCGTACATTAATCCAGGTACTGAAGGGAATTGAGAAGATGTGTCTGGTGTAAGATTCGGGTCCATTCATTAATCAAAGTACTGAAGGGAATTGAGAAGTTGTGTCTGGTGTAAGATTCGGGTCCGTACATTAATCCAGGTACTGAAGGGAATTGAGAAGATATCAAAGTACTGAAGGGAATTGAGAAGATGTGTCTGGTGTAAGATTCGGGTCCGTACATTAATCCAGGTACTGAAGGGAATTGAGAAGATGTGCCTGGTGTAAGAATCGGGTCTGTACTTTAATCCAGGTACTGAAGGGAATTGAGAAGATGTGTCTGGTGTAAGATTCGGGTCCATACATTAATCAAAGTACTGAAGGGAATTGAGAAGATGTGTCTGGTGTAAGATTCGGGTCCGTAAATTAATCCAGGTACTAAAGGGAATTGAGAAGATGTGTCTGGTGTAAGATTCGGGTCCATACATTAATCCAGGTACTGAAGGGAATTGAGAAGATGTGTCTGGTGTAAGATTCGGGTCCGTACATTAATCCAGGTACTGAAGGGAATTGAGAAGATGTGTCTGGTGTAAGATTCGGGTCCATACATTAATCAAAGTACTGAAGGGAATTGAGAAGATGTGTCTGGTGTAAGAATCGGGTCCGTACATTAATCCAGGTACTGAAGGGAATTGAGAAGATGTGTCTGGTGTAAGAATCGGGTCCATACATTAATCAAAGTACTGAAGGGAATTGAGAAGATGTGACTGGTGTAAAATCGGGTCCGTACATTAATCCAGGTACTGAAGGGAATTGAGAAGATGTGTCTGGTGTAAGAATCGGGTCCATACATTATTCAAAGTACTGAAGGGAATTGAGAAGATGTGTCTGGTGTAAGAATCGGGTCAATACATTAATCCAGGTACTGAAGGGAATTGCGAAGATGTGTCTGGTGTAAGATTCGGGTCCATACATTAATCAAAGTACTGAAGGGAATTGAGAAGATGTGTCTGGTGTAATAATCGGGTCTGTACATTAATCCAGGTACTGAAGGGAATTGAGAAAATGTGTCTGGTGTAAGATTCGGGTCCGTACATTAATCCAGATACTGAAGGGAATTGAGAAGATGTGTCTGGTGTCTGGTGTAAGAATCGGGTCCATACATTAATCAAAGTACTGAAGGGAATTGAGAAGATATGTCTGGTGTAAGAATCTGGTCCGTACATTAATCCAGGTACTGAAGGGAATTGAGAAGATGTGTCTGGTGTAAGATTCGAGTCCGTACATTATTCCAGGTACTGAAGGGAATTGAGAAGATGTGTCTGGTGTAAGATACGGGTCCATACATTAATCAAAGTACTGAAGGGAATTGAGACGATGTGTCTGGTGTAAGAATCGGGTACGTACATTAATCCAGGTACTGAAGGGAATTTAGAAGATGTGTCTGGTGTAAGAATCGGGTCTGTACATTAATCAAAGGACTGAAGGGAATTGAAAAGATTTGTCTGGTGTAAGAATCGTGTCCGTACATTAATCCAGGTACTGAAGGGAATTGAGAAGATGTGTCTGGTGTAAGAATCGGGTCCGTACATTAATCCAGGTGCTGAAGGGAATTGAGAAGATGTGTCTGGTGTAAGAATCGGGTCCATACATTAATCAAAGTACTGAAGGGAATTGAGAAGATGTGTCTGGTGTAAGAATCGGGTCCGTACATTAATCAAAGTATTGAAGGGAAGTTAGAAGATTTGTCTGGTGTAAGAATCGGGTCCGTACATTAATCCAGGTACTGAAGGGAATTGAGAAGATGTGTCTGGTGTAAGATTCGGGTCCGTACATTAATCCAGGTACTGAAGGGAATTGAGACGATGTGTCTGGTGTAAGAATCGGGTCCATACTTAATCCAGGTACTGAAGGGAATTGAGAAGATGTGTCTGGTGTAAGAATCGGGTCTGTACATTAATCAAAGTACTGAAGGGAATTGAGAAGATGTGTCTGGTGTAAGAATCTGTTCCATACATTATTCAAAGTACTGAAGGAAATTGAGAAGATGTGTCTGGTGTAAGAATCGGGTCCGTAATTAATCCAGGTAGTGAAGGGAATTGAGAAGATGTGTCTGGTGTAAGATTCGGGTCCATACATTAATCAAAGTACTGAAGGGAATTGAGAAGATGTGTCTGGTGTAAGAATCGGGTCCATACATTAATCCAGGTACTGAAGGGAATTGAGAAGATGTGTCTGGTGTAAGATTCGGGTCTGTACATTAATCAGAGTACTGAAGGGAATTGAGAAGATGTGTTTGGTGTAAGAATCTGGTCCATACATTATTCAAAGTACTGAAGGGAATTGAGAAGATGTGTCTGGTGTAAGATTCGGGTCCGTATATTTATCCAGGTACTGAAGGGAATTGAGAAGATGTGTCTGGTGTAAGATTCGGGTCCATACATTAATCAAAGTACTGAAGGGAATTGAGAAGATGTGTCTGGTGTAAGATTCGGGTCCGTACATTAATCCAGGTACTGAAGGGAATTGAGAAGATGTGTCTGGTGTAAGATTCGGGTCCATACATTAATCAAAGTACTGAAGGGAATTGAGAAGTTGTGTCTGGTGTAAGATTCGAGTCCGTACATTAATCCAGGTACTGAAGGGAATTGAGAAGATATCAAAGTACTGAAGGGAATTGAGAAGATGTGTCTGGTGTAAGATTCGGGTCCGTACATTAAAGTACTGAAGAGAATTGAGAAGATGTGTCTGGTGTAAGAATTAGGTTCGTACATTAATCCAGGTACTGAAGGGAATTGAGAAGATGTGTCTGGTGTAAGATTCGGGTCCGTACATTAATCAAAGTACTGAAGGGAATTGAAAAGATGTGTCTGGTGTAAGAATCGGGTCCGTACATTAATCCAGGTACTGAAGGGAATTGAGAAGATGTGTCTGGTGTAAGATTCGGGACCGTACATTAATCCAGGTACTGAAGGGAATTGAGAAGATGTGTCTGGTGTAAGATTCGGGTCCATACATTAATCAAAGTACTGAAGGGAATTGAGAAGATGTGTCTGGTGTAAGATTCGGGTCCGTACATTAATCCAGGTACTGAAGGGAATTGAGAAGATGTGTCTGGTGTAAGATTCGGGTCCATTCATTAATCAAAGTACTGAAGGGAATTGAGAAGTTGTGTCTGGTGTAAGATTCGGGTCCGTACATTAATCCAGGTACTGAAGGGAATTGAGAAGATATCAAAGTACTGAAGGGAATTGAGAAGATGTGTCTGGTGTAAGATTCGGGTCCGTACATTAATCCAGGTACTGAAGGGAATTGAGAAGATGTGCCTGGTGTAAGAATCGGGTCTGTACTTTAATCCAGGTACTGAAGGGAATTGAGAAGATGTGTCTGGTGTAAGATTCGGGTCCATACATTAATCAAAGTACTGAAGGGAATTGAGAAGATGTGTCTGGTGTAAGATTCGGGTCCGTAAATTAATCCAGGTACTAAAGGGAATTGAGAAGATGTGTCTGGTGTAAGATTCGGGTCCATACATTAATCCAGGTACTGAAGGGAATTGAGAAGATGTGTCTGGTGTAAGATTCGGGTCCGTACATTAATCCAGGTACTGAAGGGAATTGAGAAGATGTGTCTGGTGTAAGATTCGGGTCCATACATTAATCAAAGTACTGAAGGGAATTGAGAAGATGTGTCTGGTGTAAGAATCGGGTCCGTACATTAATCCAGGTACTGAAGGGAATTGAGAAGATGTGTCTGGTGTAAGAATCGGGTCCATACATTAATCAAAGTACTGAAGGGAATTGAGAAGATGTGACTGGTGTAAAATCGGGTCCGTACATTAATCCAGGTACTGAAGGGAATTGAGAAGATGTGTCTGGTGTAAGAATCGGGTCCATACATTATTCAAAGTACTGAAGGGAATTGAGAAGATGTGTCTGGTGTAAGAATCGGGTCAATACATTAATCCAGGTACTGAAGGGAATTGCGAAGATGTGTCTGGTGTAAGATTCGGGTCCATACATTAATCAAAGTACTGAAGGGAATTTAGAAGATGTGTCTGGTGTAATAATCGGGTCTGTACATTAATCCAGGTACTGAAGGGAATTGAGAAAATGTGTCTGGTGTAAGATTCGGGTCCGTACATTAATCCAGATACTGAAGGGAATTGAGAAGATGTGTCTGGTGTCTGGTGTAAGAATCGGGTCCATACATTAATCAAAGTACTGAAGGGAATTGAGAAGATATGTCTGGTGTAAGAATCTGGTCCGTACATTAATCCAGGTACTGAAGGGAATTGAGAAGATGTGTCTGGTGTAAGATTCGAGTCCGTACATTATTCCAGGTACTGAAGGGAATTGAGAAGATGTGTCTGGTGTAAGATACGGGTCCATACATTAATCAAAGTACTGAAGGGAATTGAGAAGATGTGTCTGGTGTAAGAATCGGGTACGTACATTAATCCAGGTACTGAAGGGAATTTAGAAGATGTGTCTGGTGTAAGAATCGGGTCTGTACATTAATCAAAGGACTGAAGGGAATTGAAAAGATGTGTCTGGTGTAAGAATCGTGTCCGTACATTAATCCAGGTACTGAAGGGAATTGAGAAGATGTGTCTGGTGTAAGAATCGGGTCCGTACATTAATCCAGGTGCTGAAGGGAATTGAGAAGATGTGTCTGGTGTAAGAATCGGGTCCATACATTAATCAAAGTACTGAAGGGAATTGAGAAGATGTGTCTGGTGTAAGAATCGGGTCCGTACATTAATCAAAGTATTGAAGGGAAGTTAGAAGATTTGTCTGGTGTAAGAATCGGGTCCGTACATTAATCAAAGTACTGAAGGGAATTGAGAAGATGTGTCTGGTGTAAGAATCGGATCCGTACATTAATCCAGGTACTGAAGGGAATTGAGAAGATGTGTCTGGTGTAAGAATCGGGTCTGTACATTAATCAAAGTACTGAAGGGAATTGAGAAGATGTGTCTGGTGTAAGAATCGCGTCCATACATTAATCAAAGTACTGAAGGGAATTGAGAAGATGTGTCTGGGGTAAGAATCGGGTCCATACATTAATCCAGGTACTGAAGGGAATTGAGAAGATGTGTCTGGTGTAAGAATCGGGTCCATACATTAATCCAGGTACTGAAGGGAATTGAGAAGATGTGTCTGGTGTAAGAATCGAGTCCGTACATTAATCCAGGTACTGAAGGGAATTGAGAAGATGTGTCTGGTGTAAGATTCGGGTCCGTACATTAATCCAGGTACTGAAGGGAATTGAGACGATGTGTCTGGTGTAAGAATCGGGTCCATACTTAATCCAGGTACTGAAGGGAATTGAGAAGATGTGTCTGGTGTAAGAATCGGGTCTGTACATTAATCAAAGTACTGAAGGGAATTGAGAAGATGTGTCTGGTGTAAGAATCTGGTCCATACATTATTCAAAGTACTGAAGGAAATTGAGAAGATGTGTCTGGTGTAAGAATCGGGTCCGTAATTAATCCAGGTAGTGAAGGGAATCGAGAAGATGTGTCTGGTGTAAGATTCGGGTCCATATATTAATCAAAGTACTGAAGGGAATTGAGAAGATGTGTCTGGTGTAAGAATCGGCTCCATACATTAATCCAGGTACTGAAGGGAATTGAGAAGATGTGTCTGGTGTAAGATTCGGGTCTGTACATTAATCAGAGTACTGAAGGGAATTGAGAAGATGTGTTGGGTGTAAGAATCTGGTCCATACATTATTCAAAGTACTGAAGGGAATTGAGAAGATGTGTCTGGTGTAAGATTCATGTCCGTATATTTATCCAGGTACTGAAGGGAATTGAGAAGATGTGTCTGGTGTAAGATTCGGGTCCATACATTAATCAAAGTACTGAAGGGAATTGAGAAGATGTGTCTGGTGTAAGATTCGGGTCCGTACATTAATCCAGGTACTGAAGGGAATTGAGAAGATGTGTCTGGTGTAAGATTCGGGTCCATACATTAATCAAAGTACTGAAGGGAATTGAGAAGTTGTGTCTGGTGTAAGATTCGAGTCCGTACATTAATCCAGGTACTGAAGGGAATTGAGAAGATATCAAAGTACTGAAGGGAATTGAGAAGATGTGTCTGGTGTAAGATTCGGGTCCGTACATTAATCCAGGTACTGAAGGGAATTGAGAAGATGTGTCTGGTGTAAGATTCGGGTCCATACATTAATCAAAGTACTGAAGGGAATTGAGAAGTTGTGTCTGGTGTAAGATTCGAGTCCGTACATTAATCCAGGTACTGAAGGGAATTGAGAAGATATCAAAGTACTGAAGGGAATTGAGAAGATGTGTCTGGTGTAAGATTCGGGTCCGTACATTAAAGTACTGAAGAGAATTGAGAAGATGTGTCTGGTGTAAGAATTAGGTTCGTACATTAATCCAGGTACTGAAGGGAATTGAGAAGATGTGTCTGGTGTAAGATTCGGGTCCGTACATTAATCAAAGTACTGAAGGGAATTGAAAAGATGTGTCTGGTGTAAGAATCGGGTCCGTACATTAATCCAGGTACTGAAGGGAATTGAGAAGATGAGTCTGGTGTAAGATTCGGGACCGTACATTAATCCAGGTACTGAAGGGAATTGAGAAGATGTGTCTGGTGTAAGATTCGGGTCCATACATTAATCAAAGTACTGAAGGGAATTGAGAAGATGTGTCTGGTGTAAGATTCGGGTCCGTACATTAATCCAGGTACTGAAGGGAATTGAGAAGATGTGTCTGGTGTAAGATTCGGGTCCATACATTAATCAAAGTACTGAAGGGAATTGAGAAGTTGTGTCTGGTGTAAGATTCGGGTCCGTACATTAATCCAGGTACTGAAGGGAATTGAGAAGATATCAAAGTACTGAAGGGAATTGAGAAGATGTGTCTGGTGTAAGATTCGGGTCCGTACATTAATCCAGGTACTGAAGGGAATTGAGAAGATGTGCCTGGTGTAAGAATCGGGTCTGTACTTTAATCCAGGTACTGAAGGGAATTGAGAAGATGTGTCTGGTGTAAGATTCGGGTCCATACATTAATCAAAGTACTGAAGGGAATTGAGAAGATGTGTCTGGTGTAAGATTCGGGTCCGTAAATTAATCCAGGTACTAAAGGGAATTGAGAAGATGTGTCTGGTGTAAGATTCGGGTCCATACATTAATCCAGGTACTGAAGGGAATTGAGAAGATGTGTCTGGTGTAAGATTCGGGTCCGTACATTAATCCAGGTACTGAAGGGAATTGAGAAGATGTGTCTGGTGTAAGATTCGGGTCCATACATTAATCAAAGTACTGAAGGGAATTGAGAAGATGTGTCTGGTGTAAGAATCGGGTCCGTACATTAATCCAGGTACTGAAGGGAATTGAGAAGATGTGTCTGGTGTAAGAATCGGGTCCATACATTAATCAAAGTACTGAAGGGAATTGAGAAGATGTGACTGGTGTAAAATCGGGTCCGTACATTAATCCAGGTACTGAAGGGAATTGAGAAGATGTGTCTGGTGTAAGAATCGGGTCCATACATTATTCAAAGTACTGAAGGGAATTGAGAAGATGTGTCTGGTGTAAGAATCGGGTCAATACATTAATCCAGGTACTGAAGGGAATTGCGAAGATGTGTCTGGTGTAAGATTCGGGTCCATACATTAATCAAAGTACTGAAGGGAATTGAGAAGATGTGTCTGGTGTAAGAATCTGGTCCATACATTATTCAAAGTACTGAAGGAAATTGAGAAGATGTGTCTGGTGTAAGAATCGGGTCCGTAATTAATCCAGGTAGTGAAGGGAATTGAGAAGATGTGTCTGGTGTAAGATTCGGGTCCATACATTAATCAAAGTACTGAAGGGAATTGAGAAGATGTGTCTGGTGTAAGAATCGGGTCCATACATTAATCCAGGTACTGAAGGGAATTGAGAAGATGTGTCTGGTGTAAGATTCGGGTCTGTACATTAATCAGAGTACTGAAGGGAATTGAGAAGATGTGTTTGTTGTAAGAATCTGGTCCATACATTATTCAAAGTACTGAAGGGAATTGAGAAGAAGTGTCTGGTGTAAGATTCGGGTCCGTATATTTATCCAGGTACTGAATGGAATTGAGAAGATGTGTCTGGTGTAAGATTCGGGTCCATACATTAATCAAAGTACTGAAGGGAATTGAGAAGATGTGTCTGGTGTAAGATTCGGGTCCGTACATTAATCCAGGTACTGAAGGGAATTGAGAAGATGTGTCTGGTGTAAGATTCGGGTCCATACATTAATCAAAGTACTGAAGGGAATTGAGAAGTTGTGTCTGGTGTAAGATTCGAGTCCGTACATTAATCCAGGTACTGAAGGGAATTGAGAAGATATCAAAGTACTGAAGGGAATTGAGAAGATGTGTCTGGTGTAAGATTCGGGTCCGTACATTAATCCAGGTACTGAAGGGAATTGAGAAGATGTGTCTGGTGTAAGATTCGGGTCCAGACATTAATCAAAGTACTGAAGGGAATTGAGAAGTTGTGTCTGGTGTAAGATTCGAGTCCGTACATTAATCCAGGTACTGAAGGGAATTGAGAAGATATCAAAGTACTGAAGGGAATTGAGAAGATGTGTCTGGTGTAAGATTCGGGTCCGTACATTAAAGTACTGAAGAGAATTGAGAAGATGTGTCTGGTGTAAGAATTAGGTTCGTACATTAATCCAGGTACTGAAGGGAATTGAGAATATGTGTCTGGTGTAAGATTCGGGTCCGTACATTAATCAAAGTACTGAAGGGAATTGAAAAGATGTGTCTGGTGTAAGAATCGGGTCCGTACATTAATCCAGGTACTGAAGGGAATTGAGAAGATGAGTCTGGTGTAAGATTCGGGACCGTACATTAATCCAGGTACTGAAGGGAATTGAGAAGATGTGTCTGGTGTAAGATTCGGGTCCATACATTAATCAAAGTACTGAAGGGAATTGAGAAGATGTGTCTGGTGTAAGATTCGGGTCCGTACATTAATCCAGGTACTGAAGGGAATTGAGAAGATGTGTCTGGTGTAAGATTCGGGTCCATACATTAATCAAAGTACTGAAGGGAATTGAGAAGTTGTGTCTGGTGTAAGATTCGGGTCCGTACATTAATCCAGGTACTGAAGGGAATTGAGAAGATATCAAAGTACTGAAGGGAATTGAGAAGATGTGTCTGGTGTAAGATTCGGGTCCGTACATTAATCCAGGTACTGAAGGGAATTGAGAAGATGTGCCTGGTGTAAGAATCGGGTCTGTACTTTAATCCAGGTTCTGAAGGGAATTGAGAAGATGTGTCTGGTGTAAGATTCGGGTCCATACATTAATCAAAGTACTGAAGGGAATTGAGAAGATGTGTCTGGTGTAAGATTCGGGTCCGTAAATTAATCCAGGTACTAAAGGGAATTGAGAAGATGTGTCTGGTGTAAGATTCGGGTCCATACATTAATCCAGGTACTGAAGGGAATTGAGAAGATGTGTCTGGTGTAAGATTCGGGTCCGTACATTAATCCAGGTACTGAAGGGAATTGAGAAGATGTGTCTTGTGTAAGATTCGGGTCCATACATTAATCAAAGTACTGAAGGGAATTGAGAAGATGTGTCTGGTGTAAGAATCGGGTCCGTACATTAATCCAGGTACTGAAGGGAATTGAGAAGATGTGTCTGGTGTAAGAATCGGGTCCATACATTAATCAAAGTACTGAAGGGAATTGAGAAGATGTGACTGGTGTAAAATCGGGTCCGTACATTAATCCAGGTACTGAAGGGAATTGAGAAGATGTGTCTGGTGTAAGAATCGGGTCCATACATTATTCAAAGTACTGAAGGGAATTGAGAAGATGTGTCTGGTGTAAGAATCGGGTCAATACATTAATCCAGGTACTGAAGGGAATTGCGAAGATGTGTCTGGTGTAAGATTCGGGTCCATACATTAATCAAAGTACTGAAGGGAATTGAGAAGATGTGTCTGGTGTAATAATCGGGTCTGTACATTAATCCAGGTACTGAAGGGAATTGAGAAAATGTGTCTGGTGTAAGATTCGGGTCCGTACATTAATTCAGATACTGAAGGGAATTGAGAAGATGTGTCTGGTGTCTGGTGTAAGAATCGGGTCCATACATTAATCAAAGTACTGAAGGAAATTGAGAAGATATGTCTGGTGTAAGAATCTGGTCCGTACATTAATCCAGGTACTGAAGGGAATTGAGAAGATGTGTCTGGTGTAAGATTCGAGTCCGTACATTATTCCAGGTACTGAAGGGAATTGAGAAGATGTGTCTGGTGTAAGATACGGGTCCATACATTAATCAAAGTACTGAAGGGAATTGAGAAGATGTGTCTGGTGTAAGAATCGGGTACGTACATTAATCCAGGTACTGAAGGGAATTTAGAAGATGTGTCTGGTGTAAGAATCGGGTCTGTACATTAATCAAAGGACTGAAGGGAATTGAGAAGATGTGTCTGGTGTAAGAATCGTGTCCGTACATTAATCCAGGTACTGAAGGGAATTGAGAAGATGTGTCTGGTGTAAGAATCGGGTCCGTACATTAATCCAGGTACTGAAGGGAATTGAGAAGATGTGTCTGGTGTAAGAATCGGGTCCATACATTAATCAAAGTACTGAAGGGAATTGAGAAGATGTGTCTGGTGTAAGAATCGGGTCCGTACATTAATCAAAGTATTGAAGGGAAGTTAGAAGATTTGTCTGGTGTAAGAATCGGGTCCGTACATTAATCAAAGTACTGAAGGGAATTGAGAAGATGTGTCTGGTGTAAGAATCGGATCCGTACATTAATCCAGGTACTGAAGGGAATTGAGAAGATGTGTCTGGTGTAAGAATCGGGTCTGTACATTAATCAAAGTACTGAAGGGAATTGAGAAGATGTGTCTGGTGTAAGAATCGCGTCCATACATTAATCAAAGTACTGAAGGGAATTGAGAAGATGTGTCTGGGGTAAGAATCGGGTCCATACATTAATCCAGGTACTGAAGGGATGTACTGAAGGGAATTGAGAAGATGTGTCTGGTGTAAGATTCGGGTCCGTACATTAATCCAGGTAATGAAGGGAATTGAGACGATGTGTCTGGTGTAAGAATCGGGTCCATACTTAATCCAGGTACTGAAGGGAATTGAGAAGATGTGTCTGGTGTAAGAATCGGGTCTGTACATTAATCAAAGTACTGAAGGGAATTGAGAAGATGTGTCTGGTGTAAGAATCTGGTCCATACATTATTCAAAGTACTGAAGGAAATTGAGAAGATGTGTCTGGTGTAAGAATCGGGTCCGTAATTAATCCAGGTAGTGAAGGGAATCGAGAAGATGTGTCTGGTGTAAGATTCGGGTCCATACATTAATCAAAGTACTGAAGGGAATTGAGAAGATGTGTCTGGTGTAAGAATCGGGTCCATACATTAATCCAGGTACTGAAGGGAATTGAGAAGATGTGTCTGGTGTAAGATTCGGGTCTGTACATTAATCAGAGTACTGAAGGGAATTGAGAAGATGTGTTTGGTGTAAGAATCTGGTCCATACATTATTCAAAGTACTGAAGGGAATTGAGAAGATGTGTCTGGTGTAAGATTCGGGTCCGTATATTTATCCAGGTACTGAAGGGAATTGAGAAGATGTGTCTGGTGTAAGATTCGGGTCCATACATTAATCAAAGTACTGAAGGGAATTGAGAAGATGTGTCTGGTGTAAGATTCGGGTCCGTACATTAATCCAGGTACTGAAGGGAATTGAGAAGATGTGTCTGGTGTAAGATTCGGGTCCATACATTAATCAAAGTACTGAAGGGAATTGAGAAGTTGTGTCTGGTGTAAGATTCGAGTCCGTACATTAATCCAGGTACTGAAGGGAATTGAGAAGATATCAAAGTACTGAAGGGAATTGAGAAGATGTGTCTGGTGTAAGATTCGGGTCCGTACATTAAAGTACTGAAGAGAATTGAGAAGATGTGTCTGGTGTAAGAATCAGGTTCATACATTAATCCAGGTACTGAAGGGAATTGAGAAGATGTGTCTGGTGTAAGATTCGGGTCCGTACATTAATCAAAGTACTGAAGGGAATTGAAAAGATGTGTCTGGTGTAAGAATCGGGTCCGTACATTAATCCAGGTACTGAAGGGAATTGAGAAGATGTGTCTGGTGTAAGATTCGGGACCGTACATTAATCCAGGTACTGAAGGGAATTGAGAAGATGTGTCTGGTGTAAGATTCGGGTCCATACATTAATCAAAGTACTGAAGGGAATTGAGAAGATGTGTCTGGTGTAAGATTCGGGTCCGTACATTAATCCAGGTACTGAAGGGAATTGAGAAGATGTGTCTGGTGTAAGATTCGGGTCCATACATTAATCAAAGTACTGAAGGGAATTGAGAAGTTGTGTCTGGTGTAAGATTCGGGTCCGTACATTAATCCAGGTACTGAAGGGAATTGAGAAGATGTGTCTGGTGTAAGAATCGGGTCCATACATTATTCAAAGTACTGAAGGGAATTGAGAAGATGTGTCTGGTGTAAGAATCGGGTCAATACATTAATCCAGGTACTGAAGGGAATTGCGAAGATGTGTCTGGTGTAAGATTCGGGTCCATACATTAATCAAAGTACTGAAGGGAATTGAGAAGATGTGTCTGGTGTAATAATCGGGTCTGTACATTAATCCAGGTACTGAAGGGAATTGAGAAAATGTGTCTGGTGTAAGATTCGGGTCCGTACATTAATCCAGATACTGAAGGGAATTGAGAAGATGTGTCTGGTGTCTGGTGTAAGAATCGGGTCCATACATTAATCAAAGTACTGAAGGGAATTGAGAAGATATGTCTGGTGTACGAATCTGGTCCGTACATTAATCCAGGTACTGAAGGGAATTGAGAAGATGTGTCTGGTGTAAGATTCGAGTCCGTACATTATTCCAGGTACTGAAGGGAATTGAGAAGATGTGTCTGGTGTAAGATACGGGTCCATACATTAATCAAAGTACTGAAGGGAATTGAGAAGATGTGTCTGGTGTAAGAATCGGGTACGTACATTAATCCAGGTACTGAAGGGAATTTAGAAGATGTGTCTGGTGTAAGAATCGGGTCTGTACATTAATCAAAGGACTGAAGGGAATTGAGAAGATGTGTCTGGTGTAAGAATCGTGTCCGTACATTAATCCAGGTACTGAAGGGAATTGAGAAGATGTGTCTGGTGTAAGAATCGGGTCCGTACATTAATCCAGGTACTGAAGGGAATTGAGAAGATGTGTCTGGTGTAAGAATCGGGTCCATACATTAATCAAAGTACTGAAGGGAATTGAGAAGATGTGTCTGGTGTAAGAATCGGGTCCGTACATTAATCAAAGTATTGAAGGGAAGTTAGAAGATTTGTCTGGTGTAAGAATCGGGTCCGTACATTAATCAAAGTACTGAAGGGAATTGAGAAGATGTGTCTGGTGTAAGAATCGGATCCGTACATTAATCCAGGTACTGAAGGGAATTGAGAAGATGTGTCTGGTGTAAGAATCGGGTCTGTACATTAATCAAAGTACTGAAGGGAATTGAGAAGATGTGTCTGGTGTAAGAATCGCGTCCATACATTAATCAAAGTACTGAAGGGAATTGAGAAGATGTGTCTGGGGTAAGAATCGGGTCCATACATTAATCCAGGTACTGAAGGGAATTGAGAAGATGTGTCTGGTGTAAGAATCGGGTCCATACATTAATCCAGGTACTGAAGGGAATTGAGAAGATGTGTCTGGTGTAAGAATCGAGTCCGTACATTAATCCAGGTACTGAAGGGAATTGAGAAGATGTGTCTGGTGTAAGAATCGGGTCTGTACATTAATCAAAGGACTGAAGGGAATTGAGAAGATGTGTCTGGTGTAAGAATCGTGTCCGTACATTAATCCAGGTACTGAAGGGAATTGAGAAGATGTGTCTGGTGTAAGAATCGGGTCCGTACATTAATCCAGGTACTGAAGGGAATTGAGAAGATGTGTCTGGTGTAAGAATCGGGTCCATACATTAATCAAAGTACTGAAGGGAATTGAGAAGATGTGTCTGGTGTAAGAATCGGGTCCGTACATTAATCAAAGTATTGAAGGGAATTGAGAAGATTTGTCTGGTGTAAGAATCGGGTCCGTACATTAATCAAAGTACTGAAGGGAATTGAGACGATGTGTCTGGTGTAAGAATCGGGTCCATACTTAATCCAGGTACTGAAGGGAATTGAGAAGATGTGTCTGGTGTAAGAATCGGGTCTGTACATTAATCAAAGTACTGAAGGGAATTGAGAAGATGTGTCTGGTGTAAGAATCTGTTCCATACATTATTCAAAGTACTGAAGGAAATTGAGAAGATGTGTCTGGTGTAAGAATCGGGTCCGTAATTAATCCAGGTAGTGAAGGGAATTGAGAAGATGTGTCTGGTGTAAGATTCGGGTCCATACATTAATCAAAGTACTGAAGGGAATTGAGAAGATGTGTCTGGTGTAAGAATCGGGTCCATACATTAATCCAGGTACTGAAGGGAATTGAGAAGATGTGTCTGGTGTAAGATTCGGGTCTGTACATTAATCAGAGTACTGAAGGGAATTGAGAAGATGTGTTTGGTGTAAGAATCTGGTCCATACATTATTCAAAGTACTGAAGGGAATTGAGAAGATGTGTCTGGTGTAAGATTCGGGTCCGTATATTTATCCAGGTACTGAAGGGAATTGAGAAGATGTGTCTGGTGTAAGATTCGGGTCCATACATTAATCAAAGTACTGAAGGGAATTGAGAAGATGTGTCTGGTGTAAGATTCGGGTCCGTACATTAATCCAGGTACTGAAGGGAATTGAGAAGATGTGTCTGGTGTAAGATTCGGGTCCATACATTAATCAAAGTACTGAAGGGAATTGAGAAGTTGTGTCTGGTGTAAGATTCGAGTCCGTACATTAATCCAGGTACTGAAGGGAATTGAGAAGATATCAAAGTACTGAAGGGAATTGAGAAGATGTGTCTGGTGTAAGATTCGGGTCCGTACATTAAAGTACTGAAGAGAATTGAGAAGATGTGTCTGGTGTAAGAATTAGGTTCGTACATTAATCCAGGTACTGAAGGGAATTGAGAAGATGTGTCTGGTGTAAGATTCGGGTCCGTACATTAATCAAAGTACTGAAGGGAATTGAAAAGATGTGTCTGGTGTAAGAATCGGGTCGTTACATTAATCCAGGTACTGAAGGGAATTGAGAAGATGTGTCTGGTGTAAGATTCGGGACCGTACATTAATCCAGGTACTGAAGGGAATTGAGAAGATGTGTCTGGTGTAAGATTCGGGTCCATACATTAATCAAAGTACTGAAGGGAATTGAGAAGATGTGTCTGGTGTAAGATTCGGGTCCGTACATTAATCCAGGTACTGAAGGGAATTGAGAAGATGTGTCTGGTGTAAGATTCGGGTCCATTCATTAATCAAAGTACTGAAGGGAATTGAGAAGTTGTGTCTGGTGTAAGATTCGGGTCCGTACATTAATCCAGGTACTGAAGGGAATTGAGAAGATATCAAAGTACTGAAGGGAATTGAGAAGATGTGTCTGGTGTAAGATTCGGGTCCGTACATTAATCCAGGTACTGAAGGGAATTGAGAAGATGTGCCTGGTGTAAGAATCGGGTCTGTACTTTAATCCAGGTACTGAAGGGAATTGAGAAGATGTGTCTGGTGTAAGATTCGGGTCCATACATTAATCAAAGTACTGAAGGGAATTGAGAAGATGTGTCTGGTGTAAGATTCGGGTCCGTAAATTAATCCAGGTACTAAAGGGAATTGAGAAGATGTGTCTGGTGTAAGATTCGGGTCCATACATTAATCCAGGTACTGAAGGGAATTGAAAAGATGTGTCTGGTGTAAGAATCGGGTCCGTACATTAATCCAGATACTGAAGGGAATTGAGAAGATGTGTCTGGTGTCTGGTGTAAGAATCGGGTCCATACATTAATCAAAGTACTGAAGGGAATTGAGAAGATATGTCTGGTGTAAGAATCTGGTCCGTACATTAATCCAGGTACTGAAGGGAATTGAGAAGATGTGTCTGGTGTAAGATTCGAGTCCGTACATTATTCCAGGTACTGAAGGGAATTGAGAAGATGTGTCTGGTGTAAGATACGGGTCCATACATTAATCAAAGTACTGAAGGGAATTGAGACGATGTGTCTGGTGTAAGAATCGGGTACGTACATTAATCCAGGTACTGAAGGGAATTTAGAAGATGTGTCTGGTGTAAGAATCGGGTCTGTACATTAATCAAAGGACTGAAGGGAATTGAAAAGATTTGTCTGGTGTAAGAATCGTGTCCGTACATTAATCCAGGTACTGAAGGGAATTGAGAAGATGTGTCTGGTGTAAGAATCGGGTCCGTACATTAATCCAGGTGCTGAAGGGAATTGAGAAGATGTGTCTGGTGTAAGAATCGGGTCCATACATTAATCAAAGTACTGAAGGGAATTGAGAAGATGTGTCTGGTGTAAGAATCGGGTCCGTACATTAATCAAAGTATTGAAGGGAAGTTAGAAGATTTGTCTGGTGTAAGAATCGGGTCCGTACATTAATCCAGGTACTGAAGGGAATTGAGAAGATGTGTCTGGTGTAAGATTCGGGTCCGTACATTAATCCAGGTACTGAAGGGAATTGAGACGATGTGTCTGGTGTAAGAATCGGGTCCATACTTAATCCAGGTACTGAAGGGAATTGAGAAGATGTGTCTGGTGTAAGAATCGGGTCTGTACATTAATCAAAGTACTGAAGGGAATTGAGAAGATGTGTCTGGTGTAAGAATCTGTTCCATACATTATTCAAAGTACTGAAGGAAATTGAGAAGATGTGTCTGGTGTAAGAATCGGGTCCGTAATTAATCCAGGTTGTGAAGGGAATTGAGAAGATGTGTCTGGTGTAAGATTCGGGTCCATACATTAATCAAAGTACTGAAGGGAATTGAGAAGATGTGTCTGGTGTAAGAATCGGGTCCATACATTAATCCAGGTACTGAAGGGAATTGAGAAGATGTGTCTGGTGTAAGATTCGGGTCTGTACATTAATCAGAGTACTGAAGGGAATTGAGAAGATGTGTTTGGTGTAAGAATCTGGTCCATACATTATTCAAAGTACTGAAGGGAATTGAGAAGATGTGTCTGGTGTAAGATTCGGGTCCGTATATTTATCCAGGTACTGAAGGGAATTGAGAAGATGTGTCTGGTGTAAGATTCGGGTCCATACATTAATCAAAGTACTGAAGGGAATTGAGAAGATGTGTCTGGTGTAAGATTCGGGTCCGTACATTAATCCAGGTACTGAAGGGAATTGAGAAGATGTGTCTGGTGTAAGATTCGGGTCCATACATTAATCAAAGTACTGAAGGGAATTGAGAAGTTGTGTCTGGTGTAAGATTCGAGTCCGTACATTAATCCAGGTACTGAAGGGAATTGAGAAGATATCAAAGTACTGAAGGGAATTGAGAAGATGTGTCTGGTGTAAGATTCGGGTCCGTACATTAAAGTACTGAAGAGAATTGAGAAGATGTGTCTGGTGTAAGAATTAGGTTCGTACATTAATCCAGGTACTGAAGGGAATTGAGAAGATGTGTCTGGTGTAAGATTCGGGTCCGTACATTAATCAAAGTACTGAAGGGAATTGAAAAGATGTGTCTGGTGTAAGAATCGGGTCCGTACATTAATCCAGGTACTGAAGGGAATTGAGAAGATGTGTCTGGTGTAAGATTCGGGACCGTACATTAATCCAGGTACTGAAGGGAATTGAGAAGATGTGTCTGGTGTAAGATTCGGGTCCATACATTAATCAAAGTACTGAAGGGAATTGAGAAGATGTGTCTGGTGTAAGATTCGGGTCCGTACATTAATCCAGGTACTGAAGGGAATTGAGAAGATGTGTCTGGTGTAAGATTCGGGTCCATTCATTAATCAAAGTACTGAAGGGAATTGAGAAGTTGTGTCTGGTGTAAGATTCGGGTCCGTACATTAATCCAGGTACTGAAGGGAATTGAGAAGATATCAAAGTACTGAAGGGAATTGAGAAGATGTGTCTGGTGTAAGATTCGGGTCCGTACATTAATCCAGGTACTGAAGGGAATTGAGAAGATGTGCCTGGTGTAAGAATCGGGTCTGTACTTTAATCCAGGTACTGAAGGGAATTGAGAAGATGTGTCTGGTGTAAGATTCGGGTCCATACATTAATCAAAGTACTGAAGGGAATTGAGAAGATGTGTCTGGTGTAAGATTCGGGTCCGTAAATTAATCCAGGTACTAAAGGGAATTGAGAAGATGTGTCTGGTGTAAGATTCGGGTCCATACATTAATCCAGGTACTGAAGGGAATTGAGAAGATGTGTCTGGTGTAAGATTCGGGTCCGTACATTAATCCAGGTACTGAAGGGAATTGAGAAGATGTGTCTGGTGTAAGATTCGGGTCCATACATTAATCAAAGTACTGAAGGGAATTGAGAAGATGTGTCTGGTGTAAGAATCGGGTCCGTACATTAATCCAGGTACTGAAGGGAATTGAGAAGATGTGTCTGGTGTAAGAATCGGGTCCATACATTAATCAAAGTACTGAAGGGAATTGAGAAGATGTGACTGGTGTAAAATCGGGTCCGTACATTAATCCAGGTACTGAAGGGAATTGAGAAGATGTGTCTGGTGTAAGAATCGGGTCCATACATTATTCAAAGTACTGAAGGGAATTGAGAAGATGTGTCTGGTGTAAGAATCGGGTCAATACATTAATCCAGGTACTGAAGGGAATTGCGAAGATGTGTCTGGTGTAAGATTCGGGTCCATACATTAATCAAAGTACTGAAGGGAATTTAGAAGATGTGTCTGGTGTAATAATCGGGTCTGTACATTAATCCAGGTACTGAAGGGAATTGAGAAAATGTGTCTGGTGTAAGATTCGGGTCCGTACATTAATCCAGATACTGAAGGGAATTGAGAAGATGTGTCTGGTGTCTGGTGTAAGAATCGGGTCCATACATTAATCAAAGTACTGAAGGGAATTGAGAAGATATGTCTGGTGTAAGAATCTGGTCCGTACATTAATCCAGGTACTGAAGGGAATTGAGAAGATGTGTCTGGTGTAAGATTCGAGTCCGTACATTATTCCAGGTACTGAAGGGAATTGAGAAGATGTGTCTGGTGTAAGATACGGGTCCATACATTAATCAAAGTACTGAAGGGAATTGAGAAGATGTGTCTGGTGTAAGAATCGGGTACGTACATTAATCCAGGTACTGAAGGGAATTTAGAAGATGTGTCTGGTGTAAGAATCTGGTCTGTACATTAATCAAAGGACTGAAGGGAATTGAAAAGATGTGTCTGGTGTAAGAATCGTGTCCGTACATTAATCCAGGTACTGAAGGGAATTGAGAAGATGTGTCTGGTGTAAGAATCGGGTCCGTACATTAATCCAGGTGCTGAAGGGAATTGAGAAGATGTGTCTGGTGTAAGAATCGGGTCCATACATTAATCAAAGTACTGAAGGGAATTGAGAAGATGTGTCTGGTGTAAGAATCGGGTCCGTACATTAATCAAAGTATTGAAGGGAAGTTAGAAGATTTGTCTGGTGTAAGAATCGGGTCCGTACATTAATCAA
The DNA here is from genome assembly GCA_037043455.1 of Cyrtodaria siliqua. NCBI lineage: Eukaryota > Metazoa > Mollusca > Bivalvia > Adapedonta > Hiatellidae > Cyrtodaria > Cyrtodaria siliqua. The sequence goes on along the minus strand of JAWPHD010000712.1, from coordinate 53,378 downwards.
AGTACTGAAGGGAATTGAGAAGATGTGTCTGGTGTAAGAATCGGATCCGTACATTAATCCAGGTACTGAAGGGAATTGAGAAGATGTGTCTGGTGTAAGAATCGGGTCTGTACATTAATCAAAGTACTGAAGGGAATTGAGAAGATGTGTCTGGTGTAAGAATCGCGTCCATACATTAATCAAAGTACTGAAGGGAATTGAGAAGATGTGTCTGGGGTAAGAATCGGGTCCATACATTAATCCAGGTACTGAAGGGAATTGAGAAGATGTGTCTGGTGTAAGAATCGGGTCCATACATTAATCCAGGTACTGAAGGGAATTGAGAAGATGTGTCTGGTGTAAGAATCGAGTCCGTACATTAATCCAGGTACTGAAGGGAATTGAGAAGATGTGTCTGGTGTAAGATTCGGGTCCGTACATTAATCCAGGTACTGAAGGGAATTGAGACGATGTGTCTGGTGTAAGAATCGGGTCCATACTTAATCCAGGTACTGAAGGGAATTGAGAAGATGTGTCTGGTGTAAGAATCGGGTCTGTACATTAATCAAAGTACTGAAGGGAATTGAGAAGATGTGTCTGGTGTAAGAATCTGGTCCATACATTATTCAAAGTACTGAAGGAAATTGAGAAGATGTGTCTGGTGTAAGAATCGGGTCCGTAATTAATCCAGGTAGTGAAGGGAATCGAGAAGATGTGTCTGGTGTAAGATTCGGGTCCATATATTAATCAAAGTACTGAAGGGAATTGAGAAGATGTGTCTGGTGTAAGAATCGGCTCCATACATTAATCCAGGTACTGAAGGGAATTGAGAAGATGTGTCTGGTGTAAGATTCGGGTCTGTACATTAATCAGAGTACTGAAGGGAATTGAGAAGATGTGTTTGGTGTAAGAATCTGGTCCATACATTATTCAAAGTACTGAAGGGAATTGAGAAGATGTGTCTGGTGTAAGATTCGGGTCCGTATATTTATCCAGGTACTGAAGGGAATTGAGAAGATGTGTCTGGTGTAAGATTCGGGTCCATACATTAATCAAAGTACTGAAGGGAATTGAGAAGATGTGTCTGGTGTAAGATTCGGGTCCGTACATTAATCCAGGTACTGAAGGGAATTGAGAAGATGTGTCTGGTGTAAGATTCGGGTCCATACATTAATCAAAGTACTGAAGGGAATTGAGAAGTTGTGTCTGGTGTAAGATTCGAGTCCGTACATTAATCCAGGTACTGAAGGGAATTGAGAAGATATCAAAGTACTGAAGGGAATTGAGAAGATGTGTCTGGTGTAAGATTCGGGTCCGTACATTAATCCAGGTACTGAAGGGAATTGAGAAGATGTGTCTGGTGTAAGATTCGGGTCCATACATTAATCAAAGTACTGAAGGGAATTGAGAAGTTGTGTCTGGTGTAAGATTCGAGTCCGTACATTAATCCAGGTACTGAAGGGAATTGAGAAGATATCAAAGTACTGAAGGGAATTGAGAAGATGTGTCTGGTGTAAGATTCGGGTCCGTACATTAAAGTACTGAAGAGAATTGAGAAGATGTGTCTGGTGTAAGAATTAGGTTCGTACATTAATCCAGGTACTGAAGGGAATTGAGAAGATGTGTCTGGTGTAAGATTCGGGTCCGTACATTAATCAAAGTACTGAAGGGAATTGAAAAGATGTGTCTGGTGTAAGAATCGGGTCCGTACATTAATCCAGGTACTGAAGGGAATTGAGAAGATGAGTCTGGTGTAAGATTCGGGACCGTACATTAATCCAGGTACTGAAGGGAATTGAGAAGATGTGTCTGGTGTAAGATTCGGGTCCATACATTAATCAAAGTACTGAAGGGAATTGAGAAGATGTGTCTGGTGTAAGATTCGGGTCCGTACATTAATCCAGGTACTGAAGGGAATTGAGAAGATGTGTCTGGTGTAAGATTCGGGTCCATACATTAATCAAAGTACTGAAGGGAATTGAGAAGTTGTGTCTGGTGTAAGATTCGGGTCCGTACATTAATCCAGGTACTGAAGGGAATTGAGAAGATATCAAAGTACTGAAGGGAATTGAGAAGATGTGTCTGGTGTAAGATTCGGGTCCGTACATTAATCCAGGTACTGAAGGGAATTGAGAAGATGTGCCTGGTGTAAGAATCGGGTCTGTACTTTAATCCAGGTACAGAAGGGAATTGAGAAGATGTGTCTGGTGTAAGATTCGGGTCCATACATTAATCAAAGTACTGAAGGGAATTGAGAAGATGTGTCTGGTGTAAGATTCGGGTCCGTAAATTAATCCAGGTACTAAAGGGAATTGAGAAGATGTGTCTGGTGTAAGATTCGGGTCCATACATTAATCCAGGTACTGAAGGGAATTGAGAAGATGTGTCTGGTGTAAGATTCGGGTCCGTACATTAATCCAGGTACTGAAGGGAATTGAGAAGATGTGTCTGGTGTAAGATTCGGGTCCATACATTAATCAAAGTACTGAAGGGAATTGAGAAGATGTGTCTGGTGTAAGAATCGGGTCCGTACATTAATCCAGGTACTGAAGGGAATTGAGAAGATGTGTCTGGTGTAAGAATCGGGTCCATACATTAATCAAAGTACTGAAGGGAATTGAGAAGATGTGACTGGTGTAAAATCGGGTCCGTACATTAATCCAGGTACTGAAGGGAATTGAGAAGATGTGTCTGGTGTAAGAATCGGGTCCATACATTATTCAAAGTACTGAAGGGAATTGAGAAGATGTGTCTGGTGTAAGAATCGGGTCAATACATTAATCCAGGTACTGAAGGGAATTGCGAAGATGTGTCTGGTGTAAGATTCGGGTCCATACATTAATCAAAGTACTGAAGGGAATTGAGAAGATGTGTCTGGTGTAAGAATCTGGTCCATACATTATTCAAAGTACTGAAGGAAATTGAGAAGATGTGTCTGGTGTAAGAATCGGGTCCGTAATTAATCCAGGTAGTGAAGGGAATTGAGAAGATGTGTCTGGTGTAAGATTCGGGTCCATACATTAATCAAAGTACTGAAGGGAATTGAGAAGATGTGTCTGGTGTAAGAATCGGGTCCATACATTAATCCAGGTACTGAAGGGAATTGAGAAGATGTGTCTGGTGTAAGATTCGGGTCTGTACATTAATCAGAGTACTGAAGGGAATTGAGAAGATGTGTTTGTTGTAAGAATCTGGTCCATACATTATTCAAAGTACTGAAGGGAATTGAGAAGATGTGTCTGGTGTAAGATTCGGGTCCGTATATTTATCCAGGTACTGAAGGGAATTGAGAAGATGTGTCTGGTGTAAGATTCGGGTCCATACATTAATCAAAGTACTGAAGGGAATTGAGAAGATGTGTCTGGTGTAAGATTCGGGTCCGTACATTAATCCAGGTACTGAAGGGAATTGAGAAGATGTGTCTGGTGTAAGATTCGGGTCCATACATTAATCAAAGTACTGAAGGGAATTGAGAAGTTGTGTCTGGTGTAAGATTCGAGTCCGTACATTAATCCAGGTACTGAAGGGAATTGAGAAGATATCAAAGTACTGAAGGGAATTGAGAAGATGTGTCTGGTGTAAGATTCGGGTCCGTACATTAATCCAGGTACTGAAGGGAATTGAGAAGATGTGTCTGGTGTAAGATTCGGGTCCAGACATTAATCAAAGTACTGAAGGGAATTGAGAAGTTGTGTCTGGTGTAAGATTCGAGTCCGTACATTAATCCAGGTACTGAAGGGAATTGAGAAGATATCAAAGTACTGAAGGGAATTGAGAAGATGTGTCTGGTGTAAGATTCGGGTCCGTACATTAAAGTACTGAAGAGAATTGAGAAGATGTGTCTGGTGTAAGAATTAGGTTCGTACATTAATCCAGGTACTGAAGGGAATTGAGAAGATGTGTCTGGTGTAAGATTCGGGTCCGTACATTAATCAAAGTACTGAAGGGAATTGAAAAGATGTGTCTGGTGTAAGAATCGGGTCCGTACATTAATCCAGGTACTGAAGGGAATTGAGAAGATGAGTCTGGTGTAAGATTCGGGACCGTACATTAATCCAGGTACTGAAGGGAATTGAGAAGATGTGTCTGGTGTAAGATTCGGGTCCATACATTAATCAAAGTACTGAAGGGAATTGAGAAGATGTGTCTGGTGTAAGATTCGGGTCCGTACATTAATCCAGGTACTGAAGGGAATTGAGAAGATGTGTCTGGTGTAAGATTCGGGTCCATACATTAATCAAAGTACTGAAGGGAATTGAGAAGTTGTGTCTGGTGTAAGATTCGGGTCCGTACATTAATCCAGGTACTGAAGGGAATTGAGAAGATATCAAAGTACTGAAGGGAATTGAGAAGATGTGTCTGGTGTAAGATTCGGGTCCGTACATTAATCCAGGTACTGAAGGGAATTGAGAAGATGTGCCTGGTGTAAGAATCGGGTCTGTACTTTAATCCAGGTTCTGAAGGGAATTGAGAAGATGTGTCTGGTGTAAGATTCGGGTCCATACATTAATCAAAGTACTGAAGGGAATTGAGAAGATGTGTCTGGTGTAAGATTCGGGTCCGTAAATTAATCCAGGTACTAAAGGGAATTGAGAAGATGTGTCTGGTGTAAGATTCGGGTCCATACATTAATCCAGGTACTGAAGGGAATTGAGAAGATGTGTCTGGTGTAAGATTCGGGTCCGTACATTAATCCAGGTACTGAAGGGAATTGAGAAGATGTGTCTTGTGTAAGATTCGGGTCCATACATTAATCAAAGTACTGAAGGGAATTGAGAAGATGTGTCTGGTGTAAGAATCGGGTCCGTACATTAATCCAGGTACTGAAGGGAATTGAGAAGATGTGTCTGGTGTAAGAATCGGGTCCATACATTAATCAAAGTACTGAAGGGAATTGAGAAGATGTGACTGGTGTAAAATCGGGTCCGTACATTAATCCAGGTACTGAAGGGAATTGAGAAGATGTGTCTGGTGTAAGAATCGGTTCCATACATTATTCAAAGTACTGAAGGGAATTGAGAAGATGTGTCTGGTGTAAGAATCGGGTCAATACATTAATCCAGGTACTGAAGGGAATTGCGAAGATGTGTCTGGTGTAAGATTCGGGTCCATACATTAATCAAAGTACTGAAGGGAATTGAGAAGATGTGTCTGGTGTAATAATCGGGTCTGTACATTAATCCAGGTACTGAAGGGAATTGAGAAAATGTGTCTGGTGTAAGATTCGGGTCCGTACATTAATTCAGATACTGAAGGGAATTGAGAAGATGTGTCTGGTGTCTGGTGTAAGAATCGGGTCCATACATTAATCAAAGTACTGAAGGGAATTGAGAAGATATGTCTGGTGTAAGAATCTGGTCCGTACATTAATCCAGGTACTGAAGGGAATTGAGAAGATGTGTCTGGTGTAAGATTCGAGTCCGTACATTATTCCAGGTACTGAAGGGAATTGAGAAGATGTGTCTGGTGTAAGATACGGGTCCATACATTAATCAAAGTACTGAAGGGAATTGAGAAGATGTGTCTGGTGTAAGAATCGGGTACGTACATTAATCCAGGTACTGAAGGGAATTTAGAAGATGTGTCTGGTGTAAGAATCGGGTCTGTACATTAATCAAAGGACTGAAGGGAATTGAGAAGATGTGTCTGGTGTAAGAATCGTGTCCGTACATTAATCCAGGTACTGAAGGGAATTGAGAAGATGTGTCTGGTGTAAGAATCGGGTCCGTACATTAATCCAGGTACTGAAGGGAATTGAGAAGATGTGTCTGGTGTAAGAATCGGGTCCATACATTAATCAAAGTACTGAAGGGAATTGAGAAGATGTGTCTGGTGTAAGAATCGGGTCCGTACATTAATCAAAGTATTGAAGGGAAGTTAGAAGATTTGTCTGGTGTAAGAATCGGGTCCGTACATTAATCAAAGTACTGAAGGGAATTGAGAAGATGTGTCTGGTGTAAGAATCGGATCCGTACATTAATCCAGGTACTGAAGGGAATTGAGAAGATGTGTCTGGTGTAAGAATCGGGTCTGTACATTAATCAAAGTACTGAAGGGAATTGAGAAGATGTGTCTGGTGTAAGAATCGCGTCCATACATTAATCAAAGTACTGAAGGGAATTGAGAAGATGTGTCTGGGGTAAGAATCGGGTCCATACATTAATCCAGGTACTGAAGGGATGTACTGAAGGGAATTGAGAAGATGTGTCTGGTGTAAGATTCGGGTCCGTACATTAATCCAGGTACTGAAGGGAATTGAGACGATGTGTCTGGTGTAAGAATCGGGTCCATACTTAATCCAGGTACTGAAGGGAATTGAGAAGATGTGTCTGGTGTAAGATTCGGGTCTGTACATTAATCAAAGTACTGAAGGGAATTGAGAAGATGTGTCTGGTGTAAGAATCTGGTCCATACATTATTCAAAGTACTGAAGGAAATTGAGAAGATGTGTCTGGTGTAAGAATCGGGTCCGTAATTAATCCAGGTAGTGAAGGGAATCGAGAAGATGTGTCTGGTGTAAGATTCGGGTCCATACATTAATCAAAGTACTGAAGGGAATTGAGAAGATGTGTCTGGTGTAAGAATCGGGTCCATACATTAATCCAGGTACTGAAGGGAATTGAGAAGATGTGTCTGGTGTAAGATTCGGGTCTGTACATTAATCAGAGTACTGAAGGGAATTGAGAAGATGTGTTTGGTGTAAGAATCTGGTCCATACATTATTCAAAGTACTGAAGGGAATTGAGAAGATGTGTCTGGTGTAAGATTCGGGTCCGTATATTTATCCAGGTACTGAAGGGAATTGAGAAGATGTGTCTGGTGTAAGATTCGGGTCCATACATTAATCAAAGTACTGAAGGGAATTGAGAAGATGTGTCTGGTGTAAGATTCGGGTCCGTACATTAATCCAGGTACTGAAGGGAATTGAGAAGATGTGTCTGGTGTAAGATTCGGGTCCATACATTAATCAAAGTACTGAAGGGAATTGAGAAGTTGTGTCTGGTGTAAGATTCGAGTCCGTACATTAATCCAGGTACTGAAGGGAATTGAGAAGATATCAAAGTACTGAAGGGAATTGAGAAGATGTGTCTGGTGTAAGATTCGGGTCCGTACATTAAAGTACTGAAGAGAATTGAGAAGATGTGTCTGGTGTAAGAATCAGGTTCATACATTAATCCAGGTACTGAAGGGAATTGAGAAGATGTGTCTGGTGTAAGATTCGGGTCCGTACATTAATCAAAGTACTGAAGGGAATTGAAAAGATGTGTCTGGTGTAAGAATCGGGTCCGTACATTAATCCAGGTACTGAAGGGAATTGAGAAGATGTCTGGTGTAAGATTCGGGACCGTACATTAATCCAGGTACTGAAGGGAATTGAGAAGATGTGTCTGGTGTAAGATTCGGGTCCATACATTAATCAAAGTACTGAAGGGAATTGAGAAGATGTGTCTGGTGTAAGATTCGGGTCCGTACATTAATCCAGGTACTGAAGGGAATTGAGAAGATGTGTCTGGTGTAAGATTCGGGTCCATACATTAATCAAAGTACTGAAGGGAATTGAGAAGTTGTGTCTGGTGTAAGATTCGGGTCCGTACATTAATCCAGGTACTGAAGGGAATTGAGAAGATGTGTCTGGTGTAAGAATCGGGTCCATACATTATTCAAAGTACTGAAGGGAATTGAGAAGATTTGTCTGGTGTAAGAATCGGGTCAATACATTAATCCAGGTACTGAAGGGAATTGCGAAGATGTGTCTGGTGTAAGATTCGGGTCCATACATTAATCAAAGTACTGAAGGGAATTGAGAAGATGTGTCTGGTGTAATAATCGGGTCTGTACATTAATCCAGGTACTGAAGGGAATTGAGAAAATGTGTCTGGTGTAAGATTCGGGTCCGTACATTAATCCAGATACTGAAGGGAATTGAGAAGATGTGTCTGGTGTCTGGTGTAAGAATCGGGTCCATACATTAATCAAAGTACTGAAGGGAATTGAGAAGATATGTCTGGTGTACGAATCTGGTCCGTACATTAATCCAGGTACTGAAGGGAATTGAGAAGATGTGTCTGGTGTAAGATTCGAGTCCGTACATTATTCCAGGTACTGAAGGGAATTGAGAAGATGTGTCTGGTGTAAGATACGGGTCCATACATTAATCAAAGTACTGAAGGGAATTGAGAAGATGTGTCTGGTGTAAGAATCGGGTACGTACATTAATCCAGGTACTGAAGGGAATTTAGAAGATGTGTCTGGTGTAAGAATCGGGTCTGTACATTAATCAAAGGACTGAAGGGAATTGAGAAGATGTGTCTGGTGTAAGAATCGTGTCCGTACATTAATCCAGGTACTGAAGGGAATTGAGAAGATGTGTCTGGTGTAAGAATCGGGTCCGTACATTAATCCAGGTACTGAAGGGAATTGAGAAGATGTGTCTGGTGTAAGAATCGGGTCGATACATTAATCAAAGTACTGAAGGGAATTGAGGAGATGTGTCTGGTGTAAGAATCGGGTCCGTACATTAATCAAAGTATTGAAGGGAAGTTAGAAGATTTGTCTGGTGTAAGAATCGGGTCCGTACATTAATCAAAGTACTGAAGGGAATTGAGAAGATGTGTCTGGTGTAAGAATCGGATCCGTACATTAATCCAGGTACTGAAGGGAATTGAGAAGATGTGTCTGGTGTAAGAATCGGGTCTGTACATTAATCAAAGTACTGAAGGGAATTGAGAAGATGTGTCTGGTGTAAGAATCGCGTCCATACATTAATCAAAGTACTGAAGGGAATTGAGAAGATGTGTCTGGGGTAAGAATCGGGTCCATACATTAATCCAGGTACTGAAGGGAATTGAGAAGATGTGTCTGGTGTAAGAATCGGGTCCATACATTAATCCAGGTACTGAAGGGAATTGAGAAGATGTGTCTGGTGTAAGAATCGAGTCCGTACATTAATCCAGGTACTGAAGGGAATTGAGAAGATGTGTCTGGTGTAAGATTCGGGTCTGTACATTAATCCAGGTACTGAAGGGAATTGAGACGATGTGTCTGGTGTAAGAATCGGGTCCATACTTAATCCAGGTACTGAAGGGAATTGAGAAGATGTGTCTGGTGTAAGAATCGGGTCTGTACATTAATCAAAGTACTGAAGGGAATTGAGAAGATGTGTCTGGTGTAAGAATCTGGTCCATACATTATTCAAAGTACTGAAGGAAATTGAGAAGATGTGTCTGGTGTAAGAATCGGGTCCGTAATTAATCCAGGTAGTGAAGGGAATCGAGAAGATGTGTCTGGTGTAAGATTCGGGTCCATACATTAATCAAAGTACTGAAGGGAATTGAGAAGATGTGTCTGGTGTAAGAATCGGGTACATACATTAATCCAGGTACTGAAGGGAATTGAGAAGATGTGTCTGGTGTAAGATTCGGGTCCGTACATTAATCCAGGTACTGAAGGGAATTGAGAAGATGTGTCTGGTGTAAGATTCGGGTCCATACATTAATCAAAGTACTGAAGGGAATTGAGAAGATGTGTCTGATGTAAGAATCGGGTCCGTACATTAATCCAGGTACTGAAGGGAATTGAGAAGATGTGTCTGGTGTAAGAATCGGGTCCATACATTAATCAAAGTACTGAAGGGAATTGAGAAGATGTGACTGGTGTAAAATCGGGTCCGTACATTAATCCAGGTACTGAAGGGAATTGAGAAGATGTGTCTGGTGTAAGAATCGGGTCCATACATTATTCAAAGTACTGAAGGGAATTGAGAAGATGTGTCTGGTGTAAGAATCGGGTCAATACATTAATCCAGGTACTGAAGGGAATTGCGAAGATGTGTCTGGTGTAAGATTCGGGTCCATACATTAATCAAAGTACTGAAGGGAATTGAGAAGATGTGTCTGGTGTAATAATCGGGTCTGTACATTAATCCAGGTACTGAAGGGAATTGAGAAAATGTGTCTGGTGTAAGATTCGGGTCCGTACATTAATCCAGATACTGAAGGGAATTGAGAAGATGTGTCTGGTGTCTGGTGTAAGAATCGGGTCCATACATTAATCAAAGTACTGAAGGGAATTGAGAAGATATGTCTGGTGTAAGAATCTGGTCCGTACATTAATCCAGGTACTGAAGGGAATTGAGAAGATGTGTCTGGTGTAAGATTCGAGTCCGTACATTATTCCAGGTACTGAAGGGAATTGAGAAGATGTGTCTGGTGTAAGATACGGGTCCATACATTAATCAAAGTACTGAAGGGAATTGAGACGATGTGTCTGGTGTAAGAATCGGGTACGTACATTAATCCAGGTACTGAAGGGAATTTAGAAGATGTGTCTGGTGTAAGAATCGGGTCTGTACATTAATCAAAGGACTGAAGGGAATTGAAAAGATTTGTCTGGTGTAAGAATCGTGTCCGTACATTAATCCAGGTACTGAAGGGAATTGAGAAGATGTGTCTGGTGTAAGAATCGGGTCCGTACATTAATCCAGGTGCTGAAGGGAATTGAGAAGATGTGTCTGGTGTAAGAATCGGGTCCATACATTAATCAAAGTACTGAAGGGAATTGAGAAGATGTGTCTGGTGTAAGAATCGGGTCCGTACATTAATCAAAGTATTGAAGGGAAGTTAGAAGATTTGTCTGGTGTAAGAATCGGGTCCGTACATTAATCCAGGTACTGAAGGGAATTGAGAAGATGTGTCTGGTGTAAGATTCGGGTCCGTACATTAATCCAGGTACTGAAGGGAATTGAGACGATGTGTCTGGTGTAAGAATCGGGTCCATACTTAATCCAGGTACTGAAGGGAATTGAGAAGATGTGTCTGGTGTAAGAATCGGGTTTGTACATTAATCAAAGTACTGAAGGGAATTGAGAAGATGTGTCTGGTGTAAGAATCTGTTCCATACATTATTCAAAGTACTGAAGGAAATTGAGAAGATGTGTCTGGTGTAAGAATCGGGTCCGTAATTAATCCGGGTAGTGAAGGGAATTGAGAAGATGTGTCTGGTGTAAGATTCGGGTCCATACATTAATCAAAGTACTGAAGGGAATTGAGAAGATGTGTCTGGTGTAAGAATCGGGTCCATACATTAATCCAGGTACTGAAGGGAATTGAGAAGATGTGTCTGGTGTAAGATTCGGGTCTGTACATTAATCAGAGTACTGAAGGGAATTGAGAAGATGTGTTTGGTGTAAGAATCTGGTCCATACATTATTCAAAGTACTGAAGGGAATTGAGAAGATGTGTCTGGTGTAAGATTCGGGTCCGTATATTTATCCAGGTACTGAAGGGAATTGAGAAGATGTGTCTGGTGTAAGATTCGGGTCCATACATTAATCAAAGTACTGAAGGGAATTGAGAAGATGTGTCTGGTGTAAGATTCGGGTCCGTACATTAATCCAGGTACTGAAGGGAATTGAGAAGATGTGTCTGGTGTAAGATTCGGGTCCATACATTAATCAAAGTACTGAAGGGAATTGAGAAGTTGTGTCTGGTGTAAGATTCGAGTCCGTACATTAATCCAGGTACTGAAGGGAATTGAGAAGATATCAAAGTACTGAAGGGAATTGAGAAGATGTGTCTGGTGTAAGATTCGGGTCCGTACATTAAAGTACTGAAGAGAATTGAGAAGATGTGTCTGGTGTAAGAATTAGGTTTGTACATTAATCCAGGTACTGAAGGGAATTGAGAAGATGTGTCTGGTGTAAGATTCGGGTCCGTACATTAATCAAAGTACTGAAGGGAATTGAAAAGATGTGTCTGGTGTAAGAATCGGGTCCGTACATTAATCCAGGTACTGAAGGGAATTGAGAAGATGTGTCTGGTGTAAGATTCGGGACCGTACATTAATCCAGGTACTGAAGGGAATTGAGAAGATGTGTCTGGTGTAAGATTCGGGTCCATACATTAATCAAAGTACTGAAGGGAATTGAGAAGATGTGTCTGGTGTAAGATTCGGGTCCGTACATTAATCCAGGTACTGAAGGGAATTGAGAAGATGTGTCTGGTGTAAGATTCGGGTCCATTCATTAATCAAAGTACTGAAGGGAATTGAGAAGTTGTGTCTGGTGTAAGATTCGGGTCCGTACATTAATCCAGGTACTGAAGGGAATTGAGAAGATATCAAAGTACTGAAGGGAATTGAGAAGATGTGTCTGGTGTAAGATTCGGGTCCGTACATTAATCCAGGTACTGAAGGGAATTGAGAAGATGTGCCTGGTGTAAGAATCGGGTCTGTACTTTAATCCAGGTACTGAAGGGAATTGAGAAGATGTGTCTGGTGTAAGATTCGGGTCCATACATTAATCAAAGTACTGAAGGGAATTGAGAAGATGTGTCTGGTGTAAGATTCGGGTCCGTAAATTAATCCAGGTACTAAAGGGAATTGAGAAGATGTGTCTGGTGTAAGATTCGGGTCCATACATTAATCCAGGTACTGAAGGGAATTGAGAAGATGTGTCTGGTGTAAGATTCGGGTCCGTACATTAATCCAGGTACTGAAGGGAATTGAGAAGATGTGTCTGGTGTAAGATTCGGGTCCATACATTAATCAAAGTACTGAAGGGAATTGAGAAGATGTGTCTGGTGTAAGAATCGGGTCCGTACATTAATCCAGGTACTGAAGGGAATTGAGAAGATGTGTCTGGTGTAAGAATCGGGTCCATACATTAATCAAAGTACTGAAGGGAATTGAGAAGATGTGACTGGTGTAAAATCGGGTCCGTACATTAATCCAGGTACTGAAGGGAATTGAGAAGATGTGTCTGGTGTAAGAATCGGGTCCATACATTATTCAAAGTACTGAAGGGAATTGAGAAGATGTGTCTGGTGTAAGAATCGGGTCAATACATTAATCCAGGTACTGAAGGGAATTGCGAAGATGTGTCTGGTGTAAGATTCGGGTCCATACATTAATCAAAGTACTGAAGGGAATTTAGAAGATGTGTCTGGTGTAATAATCGGGTCTGTACATTAATCCAGGTACTGAAGGGAATTGAGAAAATGTGTCTGGTGTAAGATTCGGGTCCGTACATTAATCCAGATACTGAAGGGAATTGAGAAGATGTGTCTGGTGTCTGGTGTAAGAATCGGGTCCATACATTAATCAAAGTACTGAAGGGAATTGAGAAGATATGTCTGGTGTAAGAATCTGGTCCGTACATTAATCCAGGTACTGAAGGGAATTGAGAAGATGTGTCTGGTGTAAGATTCGAGTCCGTACATTATTCCAGGTACTGAAGGGAATTGAGAAGATGTGTCTGGTGTAAGATACGGTTCCATACATTAATCAAAGTACTGAAGGGAATTGAGAAGATGTGTCTGGTGTAAGAATCGGGTACGTACATTAATCCAGGTACTGAAGGGAATTTAGAAGATGTGTCTGGTGTAAGAATCGGGTCTGTACATTAATCAAAGGACTGAAGGGAATTGAAAAGATGTGTCTGGTGTAAGAATCGTGTCCGTACATTAATCCAGGTACTGAAGGGAATTGAGAAGATGTGTCTGGTGTAAGAATCGGGTCCGTACATTAATCCAGGTGCTGAAGGGAATTGAGAAGATGTGTCTGGTGTAAGAATCGGGTCCATACATTAATCAAAGTACTGAAGGGAATTGAGAAGATGTGTCTGGTGTAAGAATCGGGTCCGTACATTAATCAAAGTATTGAAGGGAAGTTAGAAGATTTGTCTGGTGTAAGAATCGGGTCCGTACATTAATCAAAGTACTGAAGGGAATTGAGAAGATGTGTCTGGTGTAAGAATCGGATCCGTACATTAATCCAGGTACTGAAGGGAATTGAGAAGATGTGTCTGGTGTAAGAATCGGGTCTGTACATTAATCAAAGTACTGAAGGGAATTGAGAAGATGTGTCTGGTGTAAGAATCGCGTCCATACATTAATCAAAGTACTGAAGGGAATTGAGAAGATGTGTCTGGGGTAAGAATCGGGTCCATACATTAATCCAGGTACTGAAGGGAATTGAGAAGATGTGTCTGGTGTAAGAATCGGGTCCATACATTAATCCAGGTACTGAAGGGAATTGAGAAGATGTGTCTGGTGTAAGAATCGAGTCCGTACATTAATCCAGGTACTGAAGGGAATTGAGAAGATGTGTCTGGTGTAAGATTCGGGTCCGTACATTAATCCAGGTACTGAAGGGAATTGAGACGATGTGTCTGGTGTAAGAATCGGGTCCATACTTAATCCAGGTACTGAAGGGAATTGAGAAGATGTGTCTGGTGTAAGAATCGGGTCTGTACATTAATCAAAGTACTGAAGGGAATTGAGAAGATGTGTCTGGTGTAAGAATCTGGTCCATACATTATTCAAAGTACTGAAGGAAATTGAGAAGATGTGTCTGGTGTAAGAATCGGGTCCGTAATTAATCCAGGTAGTGAAGGGAATCGAGAAGATGTGTCTGGTGTAAGATTCGGGTCCATATATTAATCAAAGTACTGAAGGGAATTGAGAAGATGTGTCTGGTGTAAGAATCGGCTCCATACATTAATCCAGGTACTGAAGGGAATTGAGAAGATGTGTCTGGTGTAAGATTCGGGTCTGTACATTAATCAGAGTACTGAAGGGAATTGAGAAGATGTGTTTGGTGTAAGAATCTGGTCCATACATTATTCAAAGTACTGAAGGGAATTGAGAAGATGTGTCTGGTGTAAGATTCGGGTCCGTATATTTATCCAGGTACTGAAGGGAATTGAGAAGATGTGTCTGGTGTAAGATTCGGGTCCATACATTAATCAAAGTACTGAAGGGAATTGAGAAGATGTGTCTGGTGTAAGATTCGGGTCCGTACATTAATCCAGGTACTGAAGGGAATTGAGAAGATGTGTCTGGTGTAAGATTCGGGTCCATACATTAATCAAAGTACTGAAGGGAATTGAGAAGTTGTGTCTGGTGTAAGATTCGAGTCCGTACATTAATCCAGGTACTGAAGGGAATTGAGAAGATATCAAAGTACTGAAGGGAATTGAGAAGATGTGTCTGGTGTAAGATTCGGGTCCGTACATTAAAGTACTGAAGAGAATTGAGAAGATGTGTCTGGTGTAAGAATTAGGTTTGTACATTAATCCAGGTACTGAAGGGAATTGAGAAGATGTGTCTGGTGTAAGATTCGGGTCCGTACATTAATCAAAGTACTGAAGGGAATTGAAAAGATGTGTCTGGTGTAAGAATCGGGTCCGTACATTAATCCAGGTACTGAAGGGAATTGAGAAGATGTGTCTGGTGTAAGATTCGGGACCGTACATTAATCCAGGTACTGAAGGGAATTGAGAAGATGTGTCTGGTGTAAGATTCGGGTCCATACATTAATCAAAGTACTGAAGGGAATTGAGAAGATGTGTCTGGTGTAAGATTCGTGTCCGTACATTAATCCAGGTACTGAAGGGAATTGAGAAGATGTGTCTGGTGTAAGATTCGGGTCCATTCATTAATCAAAGTACTGAAGGGAATTGAGAAGTTGTGTCTGGTGTAAGATTCGGGTCCGTACATTAATCCAGGTACTGAAGGGAATTGAGAAGATATCAAAGTACTGAAGGGAATTGAGAAGATGTGTCTGGTGTAAGATTCGGGTCCGTACATTAATCCAGGTACTGAAGGGAATTGAGAAGATGTGCCTGGTGTAAGAATCGGGTCTGTACTTTAATCCAGGTACTGAAGGGAATTGAGAAGATGTGTCTGGTGTAAGATTCGGGTCCATACATTAATCAAAGTACTGAAGGGAATTGAGAAGATGTGTCTGGTGTAAGATTCGGGTCCGTAAATTAATCCAGGTACTAAAGGGAATTGAGAAGATGTGTCTGGTGTAAGATTCGGGTCCATACATTAATCCAGGTACTGAAGGGAATTGAGAAGATGTGTCTGGTGTAAGATTCGGGTCCGTACATTAATCCAGGTACTGAAGGGAATTGAGAAGATGTGTCTGGTGTAAGATTCGGGTCCATACATTAATCAAAGTACTGAAGGGAATTGAGAAGATGTGTCTGGTGTAAGAATCAGGTCCGTACATTAATCCAGGTACTGAAGGGAATTGAGAAGATGTGTCTGGTGTAAGAATCGGGTCCATACATTAATCAAAGTACTGAAGGGAATTGAGAAGATGTGACTGGTGTAAAATCGGGTCCGTACATTAATCCAGGTACTGAAGGGAATTGAGAAGATGTGTCTGGTGTAAGAATCGGGTCCATACATTATTCAAAGTACTGAAGGGAATTGAGAAGATGTGTCTGGTGTAAGAATCGGGTCAATACATTAATCCAGGTACTGAAGGGAATTGCGAAGATGTGTCTGGTGTAAGATTCGGGTCCATACATTAATCAAAGTACTGAAGGGAATTTAGAAGATGTGTCTGGTGTAATAATCGGGTCTGTACATTAATCCAGGTACTGAAGGGAATTGAGAAAATGTGTCTGGTGTAAGATTCGGGTCCGTACATTAATCCAGATACTGAAGGGAATTGAGAAGATGTGTCTGGTGTCTGGTGTAAGAATCGGGTCCATACATTAATCAAAGTACTGAAGGGAATTGAGAAGATATGTCTGGTGTAAGAATCTGGTCCGTACATTAATCCAGGTACTGAAGGGAATTGAGAAGATGTGTCTGGTGTAAGATTCGAGTCCGTACATTATTCCAGGTACTGAAGGGAATTGAGAAGATGTGTCTGGTGTAAGATACGGGTCCATACATTAATCAAAGTACTGAAGGGAATTGAGAAGATGTGTCTGGTGTAAGAATCGGGTACGTACATTAATCCAGGTACTGAAGGGAATTTAGAAGATGTGTCTGGTGTAAGAATCGGGTCTGTACATTAATCAAAGGACTGAAGGGAATTGAAAAGATGTGTCTGGTGTAAGAATCGTGTCCGTACATTAATCCAGGTACTGAAGGGAATTGAGAAGATGTGTCTGGTGTAAGAATCGGGTCCGTACATTAATCCAGGTGCTGAAGGGAATTGAGAAGATGTGTCTGGTGTAAGAATCGGGTCCATACATTAATCAAAGTACTGAAGGGAATTGAGAAGATGTGTCTGGTGTAAGAATCGGGTCCGTACATTAATCAAAGTATTGAAGGGAAGTTAGAAGATTTGTCTGGTGTAAGAATCGGGTCCGTACATTAATCAAAGTACTGAAGGGAATTGAGAAGATGTGTCTGGTGTAAGAATCGGATCCGTACATTAATCCAGGTACTGAAGGGAATTGAGAAGATGTGTCTGGTGTAAGAATCGGGTCTGTACATTAATCAAAGTACTGAAGGGAATTGAGAAGATGTGTCTGGTGTAAGAATCGCGTCCATACATTAATCAAAGTACTGAAGGGAATTGAGAAGATGTGTCTGGGGTAAGAATCGGGTCCATACATTAATCCAGGTACTGAAGGGAATTGAGAAGATGTGTCTGGTGTAAGAATCGGGTCCATACATTAATCCAGGTACTGAAGGGAATTGAGAAGATGTGTCTGGTGTAAGAATCGAGTCCGTACATTAATCCAGGTACTGAAGGGAATTGAGAAGATGTGTCTGGTGTAAGATTCGGGTCCGTACATTAATCCAGGTACTGAAGGGAATTGAGACGATGTGTCTGGTGTAAGAATCGGGTCCATACTTAATCCAGGTACTGAAGGGAATTGAGAAGATGTGTCTGGTGTAAGAATCGGGTCTGTACATTAATCAAAGTACTGAAGGGAATTGAGAAGATGTGTCTGGTGTAAGAATCTGGTCCATACATTATTCAAAGTACTGAAGGAAATTGAGAAGATGTGTCTGGTGTAAGAATCGGGTCCGTAATTAATCCAGGTAGTGAAGGGAATCGAGAAGATGTGTCTGGTGTAAGATTCGGGTCCATATATTAATCAAAGTACTGAAGGGAATTGAGAAGATGTGTCTGGTGTAAGAATCGGCTCCATACATTAATCCAGGTACTGAAGGGAATTGAGAAGATGTGTCTGGTGTAAGATTCGGGTCTGTACATTAATCAGAGTACTGAAGGGAATTGAGAAGATGTGTTTGGTGTAAGAATCTGGTCCATACATTATTCAAAGTACTGAAGGGAATTGAGAAGATGTGTCTGGTGTAAGATTCGGGTCCGTATATTTATCCAGGTACTGAAGGGAATTGAGAAGATGTGTCTGGTGTAAGATTCGGGTCCATACATTAATCAAAGTACTGAAGGGAATTGAGAAGATGTGTCTGGTGTAAGATTCGGGTCCGTACATTAATCCAGGTACTGAAGGGAATTGAGAAGATGTGTCTGGTGTAAGATTCGGGTCCATACATTAATCAAAGTACTGAAGGGAATTGAGAAGTTGTGTCTGGTGTAAGATTCGAGTCCGTACATTAATCCAGGTACTGAAGGGAATTGAGAAGATATCAAAGTACTGAAGGGAATTGAGAAGATGTGTCTGGTGTAAGATTCGGGTCCGTACATTAATCCAGGTACTGAAGGGAATTGAGAAGATGTGTCTGGTGTAAGATTCGGGTCCATACATTAATCAAAGTACTGAAGGGAATTGAGAAGTTGTGTCTGGTGTAAGATTCGAGTCCGTACATTAATCCAGGTACTGAAGGGAATTGAGAAGATATCAAAGTACTGAAGGGAATTGAGAAGATGTGTCTGGTGTAAGATTCGGGTCCGTACATTAAAGTACTGAAGAGAATTGAGAAGATGTGTCTGGTGTAAGAATTAGGTTCGTACATTAATCCAGGTACTGAAGGGAATTGAGAAGATGTGTCTGGTGTAAGATTCGGGTCCGTACATTAATCAAAGTACTGAAGGGAATTGAAAAGATGTGTCTGGTGTAAGAATCGGGTCCGTACATTAATCCAGGTACTGAAGGGAATTGAGAAGATGAGTCTGGTGTAAGATTCGGGACCGTACATTAATCCAGGTACTGAAGGGAATTGAGAAGATGTGTCTGGTGTAAGATTCGGGTCCATACATTAATCAAAGTACTGAAGGGAATTGAGAAGATGTGTCTGGTGTAAGATTCGGGTCCGTACATTAATCCAGGTACTGAAGGGAATTGAGAAGATGTGTCTGGTGTAAGATTCGGGTCCATACATTAATCAAAGTACTGAAGGGAATTGAGAAGTTGTGTCTGGTGTAAGATTCGGGTCCGTACATTAATCCAGGTACTGAAGGGAATTGAGAAGATATCAAAGTACTGAAGGGAATTGAGAAGATGTGTCTGGTGTAAGATTCGGGTCCGTACATTAATCCAGGTACTGAAGGGAATTGAGAAGATGTGCCTGGTGTAAGAATCGGGTCTGTACTTTAATCCAGGTACTGAAGGGAATTGAGAAGATGTGTCTGGTGTAAGATTCGGGTCCATACATTAATCAAAGTACTGAAGGGAATTGAGAAGATGTGTCTGGTGTAAGATTCGGGTCCGTAAATTAATCCAGGTACTAAAGGGAATTGAGAAGATGTGTCTGGTGTAAGATTCGGGTCCATACATTAATCCAGGTACTGAAGGGAATTGAGAAGATGTGTCTGGTGTAAGATTCGGGTCCGTACATTAATCCAGGTACTGAAGGGAATTGAGAAGATGTGTCTGGTGTAAGATTCGGGTCCATACATTAATCAAAGTACTGAAGGGAATTGAGAAGATGTGTCTGGTGTAAGAATCGGGTCCGTACATTAATCCAGGTACTGAAGGGAATTGAGAAGATGTGTCTGGTGTAAGAATCGGGTCCATACATTAATCAAAGTACTGAAGGGAATTGAGAAGATGTGACTGGTGTAAAATCGGGTCCGTACATTAATCCAGGTACTGAAGGGAATTGAGAAGATGTGTCTGGTGTAAGAATCGGGTCCATACATTATTCAAAGTACTGAAGGGAATTGAGAAGATGTGTCTGGTGTAAGAATCGGGTCAATACATTAATCCAGGTACTGAAGGGAATTGCGAAGATGTGTCTGGTGTAAGATTCGGGTCCATACATTAATCAAAGTACTGAAGGGAATTGAGAAGATGTGTCTGGTGTAAGAATCTGGTCCATACAATATTCAAAGTACTGAAGGAAATTGAGAAGATGTGTCTGGTGTAAGAATCGGGTCCGTAATTAATCCAGGTAGTGAAGGGAATTGAGAAGATGTGTCTGGTGTAAGATTCGGGTCCATACATTAATCAAAGTACTGAAGGGAATTGAGAAGATGTGTCTGGTGTAAGAATCGGGTCCATACATTAATCCAGGTACTGAAGGGAATTGAGAAGATGTGTCTGGTGTAAGATTCGGGTCTGTACATTAATCAGAGTACTGAAGGGAATTGAGAAGATGTGTTTGTTGTAAGAATCTGGTCCATACATTATTCAAAGTACTGAAGGGAATTGAGAAGATGTGTCTGGTGTAAGATTCGGGTCCGTATATTTATCCAGGTACTGAAGGGAATTGAGAAGATGTGTCTGGTGTAAGATTCGGGTCCATACATTAATCAAAGTACTGAAGGGAATTGAGAAGATGTGTCTGGTGTAAGATTCGGGTCCGTACATTAATCCAGGTACTGAAGGGAATTGAGAAGATGTGTCTGGTGTAAGATTCGGGTCCATACATTAATCAAAGTACTGAAGGGAATTGAGAAGTTGTGTCTGGTGTAAGATTCGAGTCCGTACATTAATCCAGGTACTGAAGGGAATTGAGAAGATATCAAAGTACTGAAGGGAATTGAGAAGATGTGTCTGGTGTAAGATTCGGGTCCGTACATTAATCCAGGTACTGAAGGGAATTGAGAAGATGTGTCTGGTGTAAGATTCGGGTCTGTACATTAATCAGAGTACTGAAGGGAATTGAGAAGATGTTTTTGGTGTAAGAATCTGGTCCATACATTATTCAAAGTACTGAAGGGAATTGAGAAGATGTGTCTGGTGTAAGATTCGGGTCCGTATATTTATCCAGGTACTGAAGGGAATTGAGAAGATGTGTCTGGTGTAAGATTCGGGTCCATACATTAATCAAAGTACTGAAGGGAATTGAGAAGATGTGTCTGGTGTAAGATTCGGGTCCGTACATTAATCCAGGTACTGAAGGGAATTGAGAAGATGTGTCTGGTGTAAGATTCGGGTCCATACATTAATCAAAGTACTGAAGGGAATTGAGAAGTTGTGTCTGGTGTAAGATTCGAGTCCGTACATTAATCCAGGTACTGAAGGGAATTGAGAAGATATCAAAGTACTGAAGGGAATTGAGAAGATGTGTCTGGTGTAAGATTCGGGTCCGTACATTAAAGTACTGAAGAGAATTGAGAAGATGTGTCTGGTGTAAGGATCAGGTTCATACATTAATCCAGGTACTGAAGGGAATTGAGAAGATGTGTCTGGTGTAAGATTCGGGTCCGTACATTAATCAAAGTACTGAAGGGAATTGAAAAGATGTGTCTGGTGTAAGAATCGGGTCCGTACATTAATCCAGGTACTGAAGGGAATTGAGAAGATGTGTCTGGTGTAAGATTCGGGACCGTACATTAATCCAGGTACTGAAGGGAATTGAGAAGATGTGTCTGGTGTAAGATTCGGGTCCATACATTAATCAAAGTACTGAAGGGAATTGAGAAGATGTGTCTGGTGTAAGATTCGGGTCCGTACATTAATCCAGGTACTGAAGGGAATTGAGAAGATGTGTCTGGTGTAAGATTCGGGTCCATACATTAATCAAAGTACTGAAGGGAATTGAGAAGTTGTGTCTGGTGTAAGATTCGGGTCCGTACATTAATCCAGGTACTGAAGGGAATTGAGAAGATGTGTCTGGTGTAAGAATCGGGTCCATACATTATTCAAAGTACTGAAGGGAATTGAGAAGATGTGTCTGGTGTAAGAATCGGGTCAATACATTAATCCAGGTACTGAAGGGAATTGCGAAGATGTGTCTGGTGTAAGATTCGGGTCCATACATTAATCAAAGTACTGAAGGGAATTGAGAAGATGTGTCTGGTGTAATAATCGGGTCTGTACATTAATCCAGGTACTGAAGGGAATTGAGAAAATGTGTCTGGTGTAAGATTCGGGTCCGTACATTAATCCAGATACTGAAGGGAATTGAGAAGATGTGTCTGGTGTCTGGTGTAAGAATCGGGTCCATACATTAATCAAAGTACTGAAGGGAATTGAGAAGATATGTCTGGTGTACGAATCTGGTCCGTACATTAATCCAGGTACTGAAGGGAATTGAGAAGATGTGTCTGGTGTAAGATTCGAGTCCGTACATTATTCCAGGTACTGAAGGGAATTGAGAAGATGTGTCTGGTGTAAGATACGGGTCCATACATTAATCAAAGTACTGAAGGGAATTGAGAAGATGTGTCTGGTGTAAGAATCGGGTACGTACATTAATCCAGGTACTGAAGGGAATTTAGAAGATGTGTCTGGTGTAAGAATCGGGTCTGTACATTAATCAAAGGACTGAAGGGAATTGAGAAGATGTGTCTGGTGTAAGAATCGTGTCCGTACATTAATCCAGGTACTGAAGGGAATTGAGAAGATGTGTCTGGTGTAAGAATCGGGTCCGTACATTAATCCAGGTACTGAAGGGAATTGAGAAGATGTGTCTGGTGTAAGAATCGGGTCCATACATTAATCAAAGTACTGAAGGGAATTGAGAAGATGTGTCTGGTGTAAGAATCGGGTCCGTACATTAATCAAAGTATTGAAGGGAAGTTAGAAGATTTGTCTGGTGTAAGAATCGGGTCCGTACATTAATCAAAGTACTGAAGGGAATTGAGAAGATGTGTCTGGTGTAAGAATCGGATCCGTACATTAATCCAGGTACTGAAGGGAATTGAGAAGATGTGTCTGGTGTAAGAATCGGGTCTGTACATTAATCAAAGTACTGAAGGGAATTGAGAAGATGTGTCTGGTGTAAGAATCGCGTCCATACATTAATCAAAGTACTGAAGGGAATTGAGAAGATGTGTCTGGGGTAAGAATCGGGTCCATACATTAATCCAGGTACTGAAGGGAATTGAGAAGATGTGTCTGGTGTAAGAATCGGGTCCATACATTAATCCAGGTACTGAAGGGAATTGAGAAGATGTGTCTGGTGTAAGAATCGAGTCCGTACATTAATCCAGGTACTGAAGGGAATTGAGAAGATGTGTCTGGTGTAAGATTCGGGTCTGTACATTAATCCAGGTACTGAAGGGAATTGAGACGATGTGTCTGGTGTAAGAATCGGGTCCATACTTAATCCAGGTACTGAAGGGAATTGAGAAGATGTGTCTGGTGTAAGAATCGGGTCTGTACATTAATCAAAGTACTGAAGGGAATTGAGAAGATGTGTCTGGTGTAAGAATCTGGTCCATACATTATTCAAAGTACTGAAGGAAATTGAGAAGATGTGTCTGGTGTAAGAATCGGGTCCGTAATTAATCCAGGTAGTGAAGGGAATCGAGAAGATGTGTCTGGTGTAAGATTCGGGTCCATACATTAATCAAAGTACTGAAGGGAATTGAGAAGATGTGTCTGGTGTAAGAATCGGGTCCATACATTAATCCAGGTACTGAAGGGAATTGAGAAGATGTGTCTGGTGTAAGATTCGGGTCTGTACATTAATCAGAGTACTGAAGGGAATTGAGAAGATGTGTTTGGTGTAAGAATCTGGTCCATACATTATTCAAAGTACTGAAGGGAATTGAGAAGATGTGTCTGGTGTAAGATTCGGGTCCGTATATTTATCCAGGTACTGAAGGGAATTGAGAAGATGTGTCTGGTGTAAGATTCGGGTCCATACATTAATCAAAGTACTGAAGGGAATTGAGAAGATGTGTCTGGTGTAAGATTCGGGTCCGTACATTAATCCAGGTACTGAAGGGAATTGAGAAGATGTGTCTGGTGTAAGATTCGGGTCCATACATTAATCAAAGTACTGAAGGGAATTGAGAAGTTGTGTCTGGTGTAAGATTCGAGTCCGTACATTAATCCAGGTACTGAAGGGAATTGAGAAGATATCAAAGTACTGAAGGGAATTGAGAAGATGTGTCTGGTGTAAGATTCGGGTCCGTACATTAAAGTACTGAAGAGAATTGAGAAGATGTGTCTGGTGTAAGAATCAGGTTCGTACATTAATCCAGGTACTGAAGGGAATTGAGAAGATGTGTCTGGTGTAAGATTCGGGTCCGTACATTAATCAAAGTACTGAAGGGAATTGAAAAGATGTGTCTGGTGTAGGAATCGGGTCCGTACATTAATCCAGGTACTGAAGGGAATTGAGAAGATGTGTCTGGTGTAAGATTCGGGACCGTACATTAATCCAGGTACTGAAGGGAATTGAGAAGATGTGTCTGGTGTAAGATTCGGGTCCATACATTAATCAAAGTACTGAAGGGAATTGAGAAGATGTGTCTGGTGTAAGATTCGGGTCCGTACATTAATCCAGGTACTGAAGGGAATTGAGAAGATGTGTCTGGTGTAAGATTCGGGTCCATACATTAATCAAAGTACTGAAGGGAATTGAGAAGTTGTGTCTGGTGTAAGATTCGGGTCCGTACATTAATCCAGGTACTGAAGGGAATTGAGAAGATATCAAAGTACTGAAGGGAATTGAGAAGATGTGTCTGGTGTAAGATTCGGGTCCGTACATTAATCCAGGTACTGAAGGGAATTGAGAAGATGTGCCTGGTGTAAGAATCGGGTCTGTACTTTAATCCAGGTACTGAAGGGAATTGAGAAGATGTGTCTGGTGTAAGATTCGGGTCCATACATTAATCAAAGTACTGAAGGGAATTGAGAAGATGTGTCTGGTGTAAGATTCGGGTCCGTAAATTAATCCAGGTACTAAAGGGAATTGAGAAGATGTGTCTGGTGTAAGATTCGGGTCCATACATTAATCCAGGTACTGAAGGGAATTGAGAAGATGTGTCTGGTGTAAGATTCGGGTCCGTACATTAATCCAGGTACTGAAGGGAATTGAGAAGATGTGTCTGGTGTAAGATTCGGGTCCATACATTAATCAAAGTACTGAAGGGAATTGAGAAGATGTGTCTGGTGTAAGAATCGGGTCCGTACATTAATCCAGGTACTGAAGGGAATTGAGAAGATGTGTCTGGTGTAAGAATCGGGTCCATACATTAATCAAAGTACTGAAGGGAATTGAGAAGATGTGTCTGGTGTAAAATCGGGTTCGTACATTAATCCAGGTACTGAAGGGAATTGAGAAGATGTGTCTGGTGTAAGAATCGGGTCCATACATTATTCAAAGTACTGAAGGGAATTGAGAAGATGTGTCTGGTGTAAGAATCGGGTCAATACATTAATCCAGGTACTGAAGGGAATTGCGAAGATGTGTCTGGTGTAAGATTCGGGTCCATACATTAATCAAAGTACTGAAGGGAATTGAGAAGATGTGTCTGGTGTAATAATCGGGTCTGTACATTAATCCAGGTACTGAAGGGAATTGAGAAAATGTGTCTGGTGTAAGATTCGGGTCCGTACATTAATCCAGATACTGAAGGGAATTGAGAAGATGTGTCTGGTGTCTGGTGTAAGAATCGGGTCCATACATTAATCAAAGTACTGAAGGGAATTGAGAAGATATGTCTGGTGTAAGAATCTGGTCCGTACATTAATCTAGGTACTGAAGGGAATTGAGAAGATGTGTCTGGTGTAAGATTCGAGTCCGTACATTATTCCAGGTACTGAAGGGAATTGAGAAGATGTGTCTGGTGTAAGATACGGGTCCATACATTAATCAAAGTACTGAAGGGAATTGAGAAGATGTGTCTGGTGTAAGAATCGGGTACGTACATTAATCCAGGTACTGAAGGGAATTTAGAAGATGTGTCTGGTGTAAGAATCGGGTCTGTACATTAATCAAAGGACTGAAGGGAATTGAGAAGATGTGTCTGGTGTAAGAATCGTGTCCGTACATTAATCAAGGTACTGAAAGGAATTGAGAAGATGTGTCTGGTGTAAGAATCGGGTCCGTACATTAATCCAGGTACTGAAGGGAATTGAGAAGATGTGTCTGGTGTAAGAATCGGGTCCATACATTAATCAAAGTACTGAAGGGAATTGAGAAGATGTGTCTGGTGTAAGAATCGGGTCCGTACATTAATCAAAGTATTGAAGGGAATTGAGAAGATTTGTCTGGTGTAAGAATCGGGTCCGTACATTAATCAAAGTACTGAAGGGAATTGAGAAGATGTGTCTGGTGTAAGAATCGGATCCGTACATTAATCCAGGTACTGAAGGGAATTGAGAAGATGTGTCTGGTGTAAGAATCGGGTCTGTACATTAATCAAAGTACTGAAGGGAATTGAGAAGATGTGTCTGGTGTAAGAATCGCGTCCATACATTAATCAAAGTACTGAAGGGAATTGAGAAGATGTGTCTGGGGTAAGAATCGGGTCCATACATTAATCCAGGTACTGAAGGGAATTGAGAAGATGTGTCTGGTGTAAGAATCGGGTCCATACATTAATCCAGGTACTGAAGGGAATTGAGAAGATGTGTCTGGTGTAAGAATCGAGTCCGTACATTAATCCAGGTACTGAAGGGAATTGAGAAGATGTGTCTGGTGTAAGATTCGGGTCCGTACATTAATCCAGGTACTGAAGGGAATTGAGACGATGTGTCTGGTGTAAGAATCGGGTCAATACTTAATCCAGGTACTGAAGGGAATTGAGAAGATGTGTCTGGTGTAAGAATCGGGTCTGTACATTAATCAAAGTACTGAAGGGAATTGAGAAGATGTGTCTGGTGTAAGAATCTGGTCCATACATTATTCAAAGTACTGAAGGAAATTGAGAAGATGTGTCTGGTGTAAGAATCGGGTCCGTAATTAATCCAGGTAGTGAAGGGAATTGAGAAGATGTGTCTGGTGTAAGATTCGGGTCCATACATTAATCAAAGTACTGAAGGGAATTGAGAAGATGTGTCTGGTGTAAGAATCGGGTCCATACATTAATCCAGGTACTGAAGGGAATTGAGAAGATGTGTCTGGTGTAAGATTCGGGTCTGTACATTAATCAGAGTACTGAAGGGAATTGAGAAGATGTGTTTGGTGTAAGAATCTGGTCCATACATTATTCAAAGTACTGAAGGGAATTGAGAAGATGTGTCTGGTGTAAGAATCGGGTCCGTAATCAATCCAGGTACTGAAGGGAATTGAGAAGATGTGTCTGGTGTAAGATTCGGGTCCATACATTAATCAAAGTACTGAAGGGAATTGAGAAGATGTATCTGGTGTAAGAATCGGGTCCATACATTAATCCAGGTACTGAAGGGAATTGAGAAGATGTGTCTGGTGTAAGATTCGGGTGCGTACATTAATCAAAGTACTGAAGGGAATTAAGAAGATGTGTCTGGTGTAAGAATCGGGTCCGTACATTAATCCAGGTACTGAAGGGAATTGAGAAGATGTGTCTGGTGTAAGATTCGGGTCCGTACATTAATCCAGGTACTGAAGGGAATTGAGAAGATGTGTGTGGTGTAAGAATCGGGTCCGTACATTAATCCAGGTACTGAAGGGAATTGAGAAGATGTGTCTGGTGTAAGATTCGGGTTCATACATTAATCCACGTACTGAAGGGAATTGAGAAGATGTGTCTGGTGTAAGATTCGGGACCGTACATTAATCAAAGTACTCAAGGGAATTGAGAAGATGTGTCTGGTGTAAGAATCGGGTCCGTACATTAATCAAAGTACTGAAAGTACTTAGCGGCGTAGGTTGGTCGAAGAGGACCTGTCTGGATCCTTCGTCATGTTGAAGGGGTGTGAAAGAAGCAGAATTTGTTGATTTGTTTTGTTAAATTTTTACTGAAACAAAGTTATGCCATTTATGTGAAGAAGCAAGTTTTTTAACCACGATTGTCATTAATTTGAGCTCATCCGCCTCATTCGTAAATAGGGAATACATTAAAAATCTGTTTTTAATTGTTTGGTACTCGGCTTTACTTAAGTAATTCAGTGCAAGAAAAATTGATGCACAGCATCAGGTTGCCACAGAAAATGTTGCATTTAAAGAATAAACCAAACAGTACAGGGAAAAGGGAGAATGTAGCAAATAATTATGGTAGTGCACATTACAAGCCTCCTAAGACATTTTAACACAAAATCCTGATAGTTTTAAAATTTAAGATTTAAAACATGCGAAGAACGTTTTAAATGGAAATTTAAAGTGCAAATTTAAAAAATATTTATACAATTAATACAAGTTGGTGCATTGTTTGATAGTTATAGAAACTAATAAATCAGCATAGTAATTTGATTAGAAAGGCTTGGTTTAGTTTCTAACACAACTGTGGTTTTTTAGCTCACCTGAGCCGAAGGCTCAAAGGTGAGCTATTGGGATCACTCTTCGTCCGTCGTCCGTCATCCGTCGTCCATGTCGTTGTCCGTCGTTAACTTTTGCTTCAAACGACTTCTCCTCAGAAACCGCGTGGCCAATTTTGACCAAACTTCACGTGGATGATCCTTAGATGAATGCTTTTTAGATTTGTTAAAATTAGGTTAGCGCAACATCTAAGATGGCCACCATTACCATATATGGTCGAAATCCTAAAAAATCTTCTTCTCAAGAACAGCTGGACAGATGTAACAGTTTTCTTTTAAAATGATCGCCAACGCCTAGACTATCAAGTTTGTTCAAATGAAAAAATGGCCTTTCCCTGGGGGTCCAAAGTTTACATATTGAGATTTTGCATGTTTTTCATATAGACATATAGGATTTTTTTTTTAAAAAATCTTCTTCTCTGAAACAACAAGGCACAGAGGTCTCATGTATTACATGTAGCATCAGCTTATGGTCCTCTACTAAGTTTGTTCAAATGGTGACCCTGGGGTCAAATTTGTCCCCACCCCGTTGGTCACAGTTTTACATAAACTTATATATATATTTTTTTTAAAAATCTTCTTCTCGGAAACTACAAGAGCCAGAGGTTTGATATTTTGCATTTACTATAAGCTTATGGTCCTTTACCAATTTTGTTCAAATGGTGACCCTCGGGTCACATTTGGCCCGCCCCAAGGGTCACATGTTTTACATAGACATGTATAGGGAAAAACTTAAAAAATCTTCTTCTCTGAAACTGCAAGAGCCATAGGTTTAATATTTTGCATTTGCTGTAAGCTGATGGTCCTCTACCAAGTTTGTTCAAATGGTGACCCAGGGGTCACATTTGGCCCCGCCCCGGGGGTCACAGTTTTACATAGGCTTTTATAGGGAAAAGCTGAAAAAAATCTTCTTCTCTGGAACCACATGGCACGGAGCTCTCATGTATTACATGTAGCATCAGCTTATGGTCCTCTACTTAGTTTGTTCAAATAGTGACCCTGGGGTCAAATTTGTCCCCGCCCCGGGGGTCACAGTTTTACATAGACTTATATTGGGAAAAAAAAAAAAAAATCTTCTCAGAAACTACAAGAGCCAGAGGTTTGATATTTTGCATTTACTATAAGGTTATGGTCCTTTACCAAGTTTGTTCAAATGGTAACCCTCGGGTCACATTTGGCCCTGCCCCAAGGGTCACATGTTTTACATAGAGATGTATAGGGAAAAACTTAAAAAATCTTCTTCTCTGAAACTGCAAGAGCCGGATGTTTAATATTTTGCATTTGCTATAAGCTTATTGTCCTCGACCAAATTTGTTCAAATGGTGACCCTGGTATCAATCTTGGCCGCGCCCCAGGGGACACAGACATATATATAGGAAAAAAACGATCTTCTCTGAAACTGCAAGAGCCAGAGGTTTAATATTTTGCATTTACTATAAGATTATGGTCCTCGATCAAGTTTGTTCAAATGGTGACCCTGGGGTAAAAATTGACCCCACTCCGAGGGTCACAGTTTTACATAGACATATATAGGAAACACATTAGTCTTCTTCTCTGAAACTGCAAGAGCCAGAGGTTTAATATTTTGCATTTGCTATAAGCTTATGGTCCTCTACCAAGTTTGTTCAAATGGTGACCCAGGGGTCACATTTGGCCCTGACCCGGGGGTCACAGTTTTACATAGGCTTGTATAGGGAAAAACTTAAAAAATCTTCTTCTCTAAAACCACAAGGCACACAGCTCTCATATATAACATGTAGCCCTGGGGTCACATTTGGCTCTGCCAAAGGTGTTACTCTCTAGCACTTTCATTTTGTATTTGATCTTTACCAAACTTTGTCAGGGTCTTAAACTGTCTATATCAATGTTGTTATACACAACAGAGCCCACATTTCTTGAACAATCTTAACCAAACTTGCACAGATTGTATATGACCATAAGATTTCGAAGAAGTTTGATAATGGCCAGTACTCAGGTGATTGCTTTAGGGCCATCTTGGCCCTCTTGTAATGGTTCAGATTTACTCAGGTGAGCGATATAGGGCCATCATGGCCCTCTTGTTTATGAAAGTACGCTTGCTTTTCTACACAGATACATGCTATATGCAAATACAAAGTCAACTCTACAAATTATAATCATCGTACAAGCAGCAGCTGTTAATAGTGGTACCACACACAAGGAGTTTCTAGTTCCTCACACTTGCTATTTCAGGTTGACCATTTAAAGAAATCACAGATATTGCTGCATTACGCATGTTGTTATTACGCATGTTGTTATGCCACTGAAGGAACTAATTATGTCCTTAGATCTTAATGGTATATTCAGTCGGTGCATAACACGGATGACCCCCACTGATTCGACACTTGTATATATTCCTCTGACTAAGGAGCATAACAGGATCAGTTCGGGAAATAGCTGATAAACTGTGAAAGAATAGCTGTTAAATCATGAACATTTTGTTTTGATGGAAAATCCGGAGATTGTACTTAAATCTGGAGATCCGAAGAGCAACTGAAAAATCCGGAGATGTGGCAGGCCTGACATTATGATACACCTGTTGAAGTTGTTGGGTATTACTGTCATAGAAAGTCCAGACTGTATTGTTCCTGTACCATAACAGTATCCTATTGGTTTAATTGGCGGAGGGACTATAAACCTTAGTTTAAAGGAAGTTATTTAATGGGGAAAAAATCGAGAGATTATGCTTAACACTTACCGAACAACCAAGAAAATATGCTGTACAGTATTGCTTTTATTATATCAAACATGTCTATTAAAGTCCAAAGGGTTATTTACTGAGCCATGCCAGCCCTTGTAAAAAGAAAAGAAAATCCTAATAATTTGAGATTAGGGTTAAACATTATATGGTCAGATTATACAGGTTTACGGGTACACCGATTTGTATATGAAATCACGTGTTTAACCTCAGTGTGACCTTCATTGTGTTACCAGATGCACACGTACATAAGTTATCTTACAGGCACACCAAGAAATGTCACACGTAAATGCATTATCTTACAGGCACACCAAGAAATGTCACACGTACATGCATTATCTTACAGGCACACCAAGAAATGTCACACGTACATGCGTTATCTTACAGGCACACCAAAAAATATCACACGTACACGAGTTATCTTACAGGCACACCAAGAAATGTCACACGTACATGCCATATCTTACAGGCACACCAAGAAATGTCAGTTTTCGAGAAATATTGCGATGTCTGCGAACTATAAAGGAGGTGCAGGATGTTCATGATCTTCGTATCTGGTCGTTGTCTATGGATAAAGTGGCCATGTCAATACATATTGCAGTCAGTAAGTAGAACCGTGATTTCTTTATCTGTGGCCATGTCTGTACATATTGCAGTCAGTAAGTAGAACCGTGATTTCTGTGTCTGTGGCCATGTGTGTACATATTGCAGTCCGTAAGTAGAACCATGATTTCTGTATCTGTGGCCATGTCTGTACATATTGCAGTCAGTAAGTAGAACCGTGATTTCCATATCTGTGGCAGTGTCTGTACATATTGCAGTCTGTAAGTAGAACCTTGATTTCTGTATCTGTGGCCATGTCTGTACATATTGCAGTCTGTAAGTAGAACTGTGATTTCTATATCTGTGGCCATGTCTGTACATATTGAAGTCAGTAAGTAGAACCATGATTTCCGTATCTGTGGCCATGTGTACATATTGCAGTCTGTAAGTAGAACCGTGATTTCTTTATCTGTGGCCATGTCTGTACATTATGCAGTCAGTAAGTAGAACTGTGATTTCCATATCTGTGGCCATGTCTGTACATATTGGAGTCAGTAAGTAGAACCATGATTTCTGTATTTGTGGCCATGTGTGTGTACATATTGCAGTCAGTAAGTAGAACCGTGATTTCTGTATCTGTGGCCATGTGTGTACATATTGCAGTCAGTAAGTAGAACCATGATTTCCATATCTGTGGCCATGTCTGTACATATTGCAGTCAGTAAGTAGAACCGTGATTTCTGTATCTGTGGCCATGTCTGTACGTATTGCAGTCAATAAGCAGAACCATGATTTCCGTATCTGTGGCCATGTCTGTACATATTGCAGTCAGTAAGTAGCACTGTGATTTCCGTAAC
This sequence comes from Cyrtodaria siliqua, assembly GCA_037043455.1. Taxonomy (NCBI): domain Eukaryota; kingdom Metazoa; phylum Mollusca; class Bivalvia; order Adapedonta; family Hiatellidae; genus Cyrtodaria; species Cyrtodaria siliqua. The sequence goes on along the minus strand of JAWPHD010000712.1, from coordinate 21,022 downwards.
TGTGGCCATGTCTGTACATATTGCAGTCGGTAAGTAGAAACATGATTTCCGTATCTGTAGCCATGTCTGTACATATTGCAGTCAGTAAGTAAAACCATGATTTCTGTCAGTATCTGTGGCCATCATGTCTGTACATATTGCAGTCAGTAAGTAAAACCATGATTTCTGTCAGTATCTGTGGCCATCATGTCTGTACATATTGCAGTCAGTAAGTAAAACCATGATTTCTGTCAGTATCTGTGGCCATCATGTCTGTACATATTGCAGTCAGTAAGTAAAACCATGATTTCTGTCAGTATCTGTGGCCATCATGTCTGTACATATTGCAGTCAGTAAGTATAACCATGCTAATTCTTATGGAAGGCATTTGTATACCCTCAGTATACTCTCTGGAAATTACCTGGAGCTACAGTGAAGTAAAGCCAATTAGCACATATATTTGGGAAATCTGCAGCTCGTTATGTACCCAGCAAAATTTGCAGTTTATATACCCGAAAATATTCAGCTTGCATACCAGGTATATCTGGGTAATACTACTACATGTACTGTAGAAATGGAAAATTCAACACAGCTGTATGTTGTAATCTGGTAGCAAGTTCTTAGTTCTATATTCTCTCTCTCTAAATATATATATTTATCTCATACTTGCCTATAAACACATTTTTATACCATTCGCTTTCACAGATCCATAACGTTACATCCTGTCCCGTAACATTTTTTTCACGTCACACCCCGTAACACATTTAATTTTTCATTACTTGCATTCTTCAAATAGTTTTGAAAGGGTTGTTCCTAACTTCATATACAAATAACAACTGATGACCTTGTGTCCCTTTACAACACCCATTGTTGATTGCCTAATGTTTTATAGAATTAATTTGACTTAAAATTTAACAGGGATATTCATCACCTTCAGTAATAGTCCTAGTTTAATATACGAGGGATGTTCAAAAAGTAATGCTTATTGGCCTGTTACATGAAGAGCAGGAGGAATATCGATATTTATACGCACACATAGCCCTATTCAACACCTACACAATGGTATATACATGTTCAAGTTGTTTGACCAGTTTGTAAAATAATAGCCATTTCAATAGTCAGTCATTGACCACTGTTGTAAAAATGGTTGGCACACGAGCAGAAAATACTGATGAAATTAAGCCTATATCAAAGTTCGTTCAAAACTAGGGTATTCTGCTAAGTCGATTTTTACTGAAATTGAAACGTATATGGGAGCTCTATCTTATGACACTGTTCAGCATTGGAAAAAGAAATTTGATTCTGGTGTAGCGTCTACTAAAGATTCATCAAAATCTGGGCGTCCTAGGACTGCCACTGACAAAACAACTGTTGCCAAAATTAAGCAGATCATTAACAAAGATGAGCGATACACGTTTCGTGATATTGCTTGTCCGGTAGGGGTATCACTATCCAGAGTTCATTTTATAAGCTCTACTGATCAGAGATCAGCAGAGCTTATGCCATAGTGCGGCGTCCGTTGTCCGTCTGTCTGTCCGTCTGTCTGTAAACTTTTTTTTGTAGCGACTTCTCCTCTGAAACTACTGAATGGATTTTCATGAAACTTTACAGAAATGTTGCCCATGAAGTCTAGTTGATCCTAGCAAAAATTCATGTTGATGTGAAATCCAAGATGGCCGCCAGATCTAAAAATAGGTTTTTAAAAAACAAGTTTGTAGCGACTTCTTCATGAAAACTATAAGTGATATTGATATGGGACTTTTTCTAAAATGAACAGCATGACATGATGTTGGTCCTTGTCGAAAATCGTTTTGATTCGACGTTAAACATGGCTGCCAGCGGCCATCTTTGTTTACATAGAGTTATATAATGAAAACTTGTAGCAACTACTCCTCTGAAACTACTTGACGGATTTTCATGAAACTTCACAGGAATGTTGCTCTTGATGTCTAATTGATCCTAGCAAAATTTCAGGTCGGCCGGAAATTCAAGATGGCCGCCACGATTAAAAGTAAATTTTCAAAATACAAGTTTGTAGCGACTACTTATTGAAAACTATAAGTGATATTGATATGGGACTTTATCTTAAATGATCAGCATGACATGATGTTGGTCCTTGTCAAAAATCGTTTTGATTCAACGTTAAACATGGCTGCCAGAGGCCATCTTTGTTTACATACAGTTATATAGTAAAAACTTGTAGCGACTAATCCTTTGAAACTACTTGGCAGATTTTCATGAAACTTTACAGGAATGTTGCTCTTAATGTTTAATTGATCCTAGCAAAATTTCAGATCGGCCAGAAATTCAAGATGGCCGCCACAGCTAAAATTAGATTTTTTAAAAAAGAAGTTTGTAGCGACTACGTCTTGAAAACTATAAGTGATATTGATATGGGACTTTTTGTAAAATGATCAGCATGACATGATGGTTATCAGAGTCAAATATTATTTTGATTCGACGTTAAACATGGCTGTCAGCGGCCATCTTTGTTTACATAGAGTTATATAATGAAAACTTGTAGCGACTATTCCTGTGAAACTACTTGACGGATTTTCATGAAACTTCACAGGAATGTTGCTCTTGATGTCTAATTGATCCTAGCAAAATTTCAGGTCGGCCGGAAATTCAAGATGGCCATCACGGCTAAAAATAATTTTTCAAAAAACAAGTCTGTAGCGACTACTTCGTGAAATCAAAATCAATCAGTAGAGCTTCAAGGTCATTGACCTCTTGTTTTAAAGTGTATCTTAAAAGTTAGAAAGATTTATGCGCGATGGGTACCACAACTTTGACAGAAGCTCAAAAGAAGGCATGTGTTAAGACAGCCAAAAAACTGCTGAAAATGTTTCCCAAGTTTGACAAAAAGCAATTTGCCAATGTTGTTACTGGCGACAAAACCTGTGTTCACTTTTTTGAACCAGTTCGAAAAATGGGAAACAAAATATGGGCAAGTAATAAGGGCAGAAGGCCATCAGTTGTCAAACGAACTATGAGCGCAAAGAAAATTTTATATGCAACCTTTTTCACATGTGACAGTTTGGCGATTCAAATTCCGGTGAGAAAGGGAAAAAGCATGACTGGAAGGTATTACCGTGATGTACTGAAAACACTGAAAAAATATTTAAAACGGCACCCAATCACAGGATTCAGAAATGTCTGTCTTCTGCACGACAATGCCCCAGCCCATACCTCACGTATTGTAACCTCTTAGTCAGAAAAAGTTAATGTCCTACCCCACCCCCGTACTCGCCAGGTCTCGCACCATGCAACTTCTTTTTATTTCCAACACTGAAAAAATTATTTCTGGTCGTAATTATAACACAAGGCAGGCTCTTGGTTCAGCCGTTTTCCAGTGCCTCAAGAGTATACCAAAATCAGCCTACCGTGATGCTTTCCGGACATGGATTCATCGATTGAAACTGAGTGGTTTTAGCAAGGGGGAGTATTTTGAAGGAATGAAATAGACATTTTTAGTTTTTCATCAGTATCAAGCATTAACCAAATAAGAATTACTTTTCAAACATCCTTCGTATGATATGACAAAGACATAGCTAGTCATCAGTCCACTCGACAATAAAGATTTATCACACTGGTGAAATAAAGGTTGAATAAAGTCATCAATTTGGGAATTCCCGAGTCTATTTATAACTAAATTGATATTCGGCTAACTACGAGAAAACAGATTTATTACGGAAAGAGTCGAATGCTTTTCCGATTAGTTTATGTTCATTTCCATTCAGAGTAATACCAGTTCAGTACAATAAATTAGCAATGTGTCCATGATAGCCGCGGTAGTAAGCACGTCTTGATTTAGACGTGTAATCATACCAAGAATAGTTAATGCGTGTGTGGGTTTGCTTTTCAATCAATTTTGTTTTTTTGTTTTTACACTGATGTTTTTTATGTGTGTACAACTCTTTTCATCTGTAACATAATTTTAATTGATATGTTAAAAAGAAACTTATAGGCAAGTATAGGATAAGTCAGCCCTCAAGCTATGTCATCTCACGCCTGATATATTTATTATTCTGTATTTATTCATATTGACCGACATTCTACTAATTTTGCAGTAAGTACTGCATCGATTATATGAAATGTTTTGCATACAAATATTGAAAACATTTCTCTTCTGCCAAGTCATTGAGTACCTTCTTTGTGGCTTTCTAGGCTATTAATTTTTGTATTTATATATACACGAGCATCTTTGCGTTTTACTTATATTGCCTATATATTGCCTATTAATGCTGCCTTGTTGGTTAGATAATAGTTCATGGCGGGGATTTCTTTATTTACACTGTCCCGTTTTATTGCGATGACAGTAGGGTAAGTGTGGGTTTGGTGCACCCTAAAACCTGGTTAAAACCCCCGGCGGCCTTTTTTGCCACTAACCATTCCAAGGCGATAGCCCTGTTGTCAACCCTTTTTGTGTTTGTGATGTCATATGCCTTTATTCCTTAACATTGCCATTCATAGTTGTCGTTTTGCTTGTTTTTGGGTTTACTGTCGACTTTTATACTTATTTGTATTCCGGCAGGTAAAGATTCCGACACATTGATTGTGTTAAAAGAAGCGACGTTGATGATGCAGCAGCGTTTTGGTATAACCGAGACTACCATTCAGGTGGAGGCGTACGTAGACAACATGCTTGATTGCACACACTGCCGGGACCCTCCCGACTAATCAAATATTCAGCGACACAAGTGATGTGTATTTTCTGGTTGATCGCATTTACTACCCTTTACCCGGTTCATATACAGCCGAGAAATTGTTTACTTGTTCTAGTAAACAAAGATATGCAGTAAATTCATATTTTCATTGGGTGAGAGATAACTCATTTTATTGCAGAGACAGATTTATGGATTAATTTCAATTCTTGGAAAACAATATTTGCCACCAGCATTTTGCTGTGTAATTTTCTTTGTAATAGAAAAAAATAGGGTTGTTCCAGCAAAAAACATATGAGGGTGTAGAAAGGCACTGTATTCTCCAACCAACCACTCGAAGAATTTTGGAATGATTACTCATTTAACTGGAATTCACATGATAGCAACCACGCACAGAATTGAAACTCAAAATGATCTTTGTAGAATATTACGCTATTAAATAAGAGAGGCACATGAGTTGTTGTAGTGTATTTGTTGTTCTTGTTCTACAATTGAACAAGCAGAGATTATTATGTGAGACTGTGTATTAGCGTTTTTCCAGTTAAATAACTTTTTTATTCATGAAAATATATCGTGTTCGATATGATTTGATAGAAAATTACCATGTTAACGACGCGCGAAAAACAGCACCAGCGCATGACAGAGATGTCAGCGTATAAAACTCAAAATTGATGCATCTCAGAAAAGTGTTCGGTTTCAGTAAAGATAACCCCAGACAAAATATCTTTTCAGTCAATTCCTCGCAGAACTTTATTTTCGATTACCCCCACCACTCACGGAATAGATTAGTCATGACCCCCCACCAACAGGAAAGTGATACAAGTGCTTTCCTACTCCCTCACCCCCATATGTTTTTTGCCGGAATAGCCCTCAACGATTGATTATATTCGAACAAAAATGCTGTTTCAAAAGGGAATACATCAACTTGTTAGCCAGTGGAAGGCTAGTCTGACATTGCAAACACAGAAATTAATGGTACCAATTCCCTATTTTCAAGAAATACAAAAAGGCATTTTACGGAAACCAGTCATGTGACATTGTTGATGCCCTGACTCGGCGTCTTATTTCAATGCCTTTTGTCAGTAAAATGTGTTAAATTTTCCGACAGTATATGTCCTTTAACATTTACAGTTTGTGTTGAACGCATGTGATAATTGCGTTGCCTAAAACAAAATTTAATTAAGCGACTGCTATATCGCTGCAAAATTCAGTAGTTATAACCCTTCATTTTATGTCCGAGTCTCGTAAATGTTTCATCAAAAACAAATATATCTGTTTACATTGAAAAGTGCAATATCATTCGCTGCTGTCCGATATAAAACTTGCATCAGGTCAGTTTTAGTCGGATTATATTCAAGACTATTTAGGAGGTTAACACTTTCTGTTGCACTTTACCATATCTGTCAATCTGATTGGTTGACGTCGACAAGTTTGTGACTATTAAATAGTGCGCAACCAGTTGCAAATCAAGTGATGTGATATTAAATTGTAAAAACATGTTTTTAGCTCTACTGGCCATGGGCCAGCAGAGCTTATGGGATGGCGAGTTGTCCGTCGGTCGTTAACTTTTGTCTCTTTTAAGACGATAGGGCCTTCAATTTTCATCTGATCTTTACCAAATTTTACCACCTTGTTAATATCAATGAAAGCTCGGACAAGTTTGAAAACCAGCCAGATTAGATCAGTAACAGCGGAGTTATGGCCCTTGATTTAGTTAAAAATGCTATATTTTGTCTCGTTAAGACAATAGGGCCTTCATTTTTCATCCTCTTTAACCGATTGTTAATATCAGTGAAAGCTCGAACATTACAAAAATCATATCGGACCAGTAACAGCAGAGTTATGGCCCTTGATTTAGTTTAAAATGCTATATTTTGCCTCGTTAAGACGATAGGGGCTTCATTGTTCATCCGATCTTTACCAAACTTTATCAGATTGTTAATGTCAATGAAAGCTCGTTTGAAAACCAACCATATCGGACCAGTAACAATGGAGTTATGGCCCTTGATTTAGTTAAAAGTGCTATGATTTGCCTCTTTAATTGATAGGGCCTTCATTTTGCATCTGATTTTTGCCAAACTTTACCAGATTTTATGACTTTCTTTTTTTATCAGTAACTGAGGAGTTATGGCTCTTGATTTAGATTGTAGGGCCTTCATTTTTCATCTGATCTTTACCAAACCAGATTCTTTAGTCATGGCCGTTGATTTAGTTAAAAATGGTGTATTTTGCCCAAAACTTAAAAAAAAACGTAAATTGCAGTCACTCGCTTCATTGATGAGCCTTGTTAGCCAGTAGAGCGTCCACAGGCCCTGTTGGGCCTCTTGTTTTTTATTTCAATGCATTTGTCAGTAAAACATAAACAATGAAATTCTTTAGAAACGGGTAAACTAGTATTGAAATTGTGACACAGTACATCAGTCGTTTAATATTCGCAATATGTTTTTAATGCATTCCCTTAAAAGAATTGAATGTTGTTGGAACGGCTCATCAACACAGTATAGGTTATTTAGATCCGCCCCAGAGATAGGGGAAGGATACATAGGAATCCGGGAACCTGCCCTACTCTTATCGAGTAGATTCCTATGGTTCTTTAACGTGCTCGGAGGATAGACTGATACACGGGACCGCCCGGTTTACGTCCCCATCCAACGGACGAGGTTAAGGAAAAGTGTCTTGCCCAAGAACACACCGATGGAACTCAGTGGCACCACGGAGGATTGAACCAAGGGCCCCCGGTTACAAATCCGCCGCGCTGCCGACTGCACCACGCCAGCCCTCTTCCCTTAAAAGTAAAAGAAAAGTTGCGACCCTTAAATGACTGACTGATATACTGTTGCAGAATTCAAAACTTTATAAAACAGTTAACTCTCTGACTTGAATAGTTATCGTGATTCTGAAATTATTTCAACATTCCAATTTTTTAAGGGGCACCAAAGTCCTTCGGACACACCCCATGTGGTTGCCGGGTTAGAGTACAACCACTGCAAATTCCGCTAGAGGCAGAGGTGTAGGACCCCCTCCCCTCCCCCTTCATGTTATCATTTTTTATCGGGGCTGGCGTGGCGCAGTCGGTAGCGCGGCGGATTTGTAACCGGAGGTCCCGGGTTCAATCCTCCGTGGTGCCACTGAGTTCCGTCCGTGTGTTCTTGGGCAAGACACTTTACCTTAGACTGTCAGTCGGATGCGGACGTAAACCGGGCGGTCCCGTGTATCGGTCTATCCTCCGAGCACGTTAAAGAACCATAGGAATCTATTCGATAATAAGAGTAGGGCAGGCTCTAAATAACCTATACTGTGTTGATGAGCCGTTAAACAACATTCAATTCCATTCATTTTTTATCATGCTCATTCAAGGTCATCATGACACTGTGTATGCAAACGTGGCCCCCGCCCCCTTAATGTTCATTTTATCATGCTCATTCAAGGCCATCCTGACACCACGTATGCAAACGTGGCTCCATTGTAAATGGAGTGTCTACTATAGAATTTGCAGCAACTCTGCAGTTCTGCAGGTTAGAAAGTTCTAGGCCCATTCTCCATATTTTATCTTGATGTAAATGGAGGATGAGTCTGGCACGTTCATTCCTGTTAGGCACCATATAACATTTCATGTGTTGGTGCGCCGTAAAACTCAATTCAATTCAATTCCTTAGGACACGGATGCCACTGCTATTACTTTATATATAAATAAGGAAATTGTCTTTCAGACATTTTTTTCGTGATTTTTAAGAGGCATATCTCCGGAATTAAGCGATTGGGCCTATTATCGTACTTGGCCGAGACATTGTGCCCCATGTACAATTTGACCAAGTTTGGAGAAGATAAGATCAGAATTACCAAAGTAAGAGTCTGGCTGGACATCATTAACTTTGTTAATTTTTATTATTCCAAGGGGCATACCTGGCAATACTGAGGCGAAGGAGGCCAGTTATTGAACTTGGTCAAGAAGTTTTGCCTATATATAATTTGAGCATGTTTGCAGAAGTACGGCACATGCACGCAATAACAAACAGGGGTAACACTATATGCCCTTCCACCATTTTTCAAATGCCTGGGGCATAATAAAAACATGCAATAGGTCTGAAAAGACTGTCAAGGAGAATAATTTAATGTTATTGATATTATATGTATACATAAAACCATGATAACAGTACTCCGAATTCAAAATAAAATTATTTTACTTTATTTTCATATTTCCTTGTCGCCTTTTCATTGATTTCCTGGATGAAATAACTTTGCATAATATCACATGTATTTTATATGCCCTGAACTGCTTAATATGCATATTTAACTCTTCACACCATGTGTAAAGTAATTGATGTATCAAATATGCACAAGTTTTTAAATTATACAAGAGCTGTCAGAGAACAGTGCAGCTCGACTATTCGATTTTTCAGAGAATAATAAAATATATAGCTAGTATATACCATCAGAGTGGGGGAGGGGGCATGTAAGAATTGACAAAAGCAACACACAGAAATATGTAAAAAAAAGAAAAAGAATTTCGAGGGGGTGGGGGGAGGGTTCGAGAGGCAGCGGGGTTGGGAGGTGGCAACATATATGTGTAAGAAGCTATGTGTAAGAATTGACCAAAACAACACAGAAATATGTAAAAAAATAAATAAAAAAACAAGAGGGCCTGTGGACGCTCTACTGGCTAATATGGCTCTCATGACATACTGAAGCGACTGACTATCGTCTTAAAGAGGCAAAATATAGCATTTTTAACTAAATCAAGAGCCATAACTCCGCCACTACTGGTCAGATCTGGCTGGTTTTCCAAGTTGGCCAGTAGAGATAATAAAAATTTAAAAAATCAAAAATTAAAAAAAAATATTAAAAAAAATATATAAAAAAAAAATATATATATATATATACAAACAAATATATAAAACAAATAAAAAATATAATAAAAAAGCTATGTGTAAGAAATGACCAAAACAACACAGAAATATGTAAAAAAATAAATAAAAAAACAAGAGGGCCTGTGGACGCTCTACTTGCTAATATGGCTCTCATGACATACTGAAGCGACTGACTATCGTCTTAAAGAGGCAAAATATAGCATTTTTAACTAAATCAAGAGCCATAACTCCGCCACTACTGGTCAGATCTGGCTGGTTTTCCAAGTTGGCCCGTAGAGATAATAAAAATTTAAAAAATCAAAAATTAAAAAAAAAATTAAAAAAAATATATAAAAAAAAAATATATATATATATATACAAACAAATATATAAAACAAATAAAAAATATAATAAAAAAGCTATGTGTAAGAAATGACCAAAACAACACAGAAATATGTAAAAAAATAAATAAAAAAACAAGAGGTCCTGTGGACGCTCTACTGGCTAATATGGCTCTCATGACATCACTGAAGCGACTGACTATCGTCTTAAAGAGGCAAAATATAGCATTTTTAACTAAATCAAGAGCCATAACTCCGCCATTACTGGTCAGATCTGGCTGGTTTTCCAAGTTGGCCAGTAGAGATTATAAAAATTTAAAAAATCAAAAATTAAAAAAAATATATATAAAAAAAAAAAATATATATATATATATATACAAACAAATATATAAAACAAATAAAAAATATAATAAAAAATTTAAAACAAGCATTTATGTAAAACTGTGACCCCCAGGGCGGGGCCAGATGCGACCCCAGGGTCACCATTTGAACAAAATTGGTAAAGGACCAACAGCAAAATATTAAACCTCTGGCTCTTGCAGTTTCAGAGAAGAAGATTTGTTATGTTTTTTCCCTATACATGTCTATGTAAAACATGTGACACTTGGGGCGGGGCCGAATGTGACCCAAGGGTCATCATTTGAACAAACTTGTTAAAGGACCATAACCTTATAATAAATGTAAAATATCAAACCTCTGGCTCTTGTAGTTTCATAGAAGATTTTTAAAAAAATAATTCTATATTTAAGTCTATGTAAAACTGTGACCCTATGGGGAGGAGGCAATAAATACATTTGTGTAAGAAGCTGTCTAAGAATTGACTAAAACAACACAGAAATATGTAAAAATAATAATTAAAAAATCGAGTTTCAAGTAGGGGGTGGGGGGTGGGGGTGGGGGATGGGGGAGAGGCAGGGGGGGGGGGGGGGGGGGGGAGGGCAATATGTGTAAGAATTGACAAAAGCAGAAATATGTAAAATACGTAAAAAAATTAAAAAAATAGTTTCGAGTGGGGGGATGAGGCGGTGGGGATGGGGAGGTAGCAATAAATATACATGTGTAGGAAGCTGTGTAAGAATTGACTAAAACAACACAGAAATATCTAAAAAAAAAGTTTCAAGTGGGGAGGGTGGGTGAAAGGCGGGGGTGTGGGGAGGGTTGGTTGGGGGAGGGGGCAACATATATGTGTAAGAATTGTCTAAAACAACATAGATGTAAAAAAAACAAGAACTCCGTGGATTCACATATCTCGCCTAACGGGGGCTGGACTTAAAAATAAAAAGGTCAATGATGCTTAAATGAAAGTTTGTAAATATTTTAGTAATTAAAAACAATCGAGTTTGCCGTTTGCTGAGATGACATGTAAGTGCATTTGTTTAAAAACAAAATGCCATTCTATTAAAAACAAGAGGCCCAAGAGGGCTTGTGGACTAAAACGGCTCTTATATCAAGGGTTGTCGACATAAAATTACCATCAGTAGTTTTTAGCTCTACTGATCAGAGATCAGCAGAGCTTATGCCGTGGTGCGGCGTCCGTCGTCCGTCTGTCCGTAAACTTTTATTTGTAGCAACGTCACAGCTGAAACTACTGGATGGATATTCATGAAACTTTACAGAAATGTTGCCCATAAAGTCTAGTTGATCCTAGCAAAAATTCATGTTGATGTGAAATCCAAGATGGCCGCCAAAGCTAAAAATAGAGTTTTAAAATACAAGTTTGTAGCGACTTCTTCTTGAAAACTATAAGTGATATTGATATTGGACTTTTTCTAAAATGATCAGCATGACATGATGTTGATCCTAGTCAAAAATCGTTTTGATTCAACGTTAAACATGGCTGCCAGCGGCCATCTTTGTTTACATAGAGTTATATAGTAAAAACTTGTAGCGACTACTTCTCTAAAACTACTTTGCTGATTGTCATGAAACTTTACAGGAATGTTGCTCTTGATGTCTAATTGATCCTAGAAAAATTTCAGGTCGGCCGGAGATTCAAGATGGCCGTCACAGCTAAAAATAGATTTTTAAAAAATAAGTTTGTAGCGACTACTTCTTGAAAACTATAAGTGATATTGATATGGGACTTTTTCTAAAATGATCAGCATTACATGATGTTGATCATAGTCAAAAATTGTTTTGATTCAACGTTAAACATGGCTGCCAGTGGCCATCTTTGTTTACATAGAGTTATATAGTAAAAACTTGTAGAGACTACTCCTCTGAAACTACTTGGCGGATTGTCATGAAACTTTACAGGAATGTTGCTCTTGATGTCTAATTGATCCTATCAAATTTCAGGTCGGCCGGAAATTCAAGATGGCCGTCACAGCTAAAAATAGATTTTTAAAAAATAAGTTTGTAGCGACTACTTCTTGAAAACTATAAGTGATATTGATATGGGACTTTTTCTAAAATGATCAGCATGACATGATGTAGATCCTTGTGGAAAATTATTTTGATTCGACCTTAAACATGGCTGCCAGTGGCCATCTTTGGTTACATAGTTATATAGTAAAAACTTGTAGCGACTACTCCTCTGAAACTACTTGACGGATGTTCATGAAACTTTACAGGAATGTTGCTCTTGATGTCTAGTTGATCCTCGAAAAATTTCAGGTTGGCCGGAAATTCAAGATGGCCGCCACAGCTAAAAATAGATTTAAAATAAATAAGTTTGTAGCAACTACTTCTTCAAAACAATAAGAGATATTGATATGGGACTTTTTCTAAAATGATCAGTATGGCATGATGTTGGTCCTTGTCGAAATTTATTTTGATGTGACTTTAAACACGGCCATCTTTGTTTACATAGATTTATATAGTAAAAACTTGTAGCGACTACTCCTCTGAAACTACTTGACACGTTTTGATTTGACCTTAAACATGGCTGCTTTGTTTACATAGAGTTATATAATGAAAACTTGTAGCGACTACTTCTTTGAAACTACCTGACGGATTTTCATGAAACTTCACAGGAATGTTGCTCTTAATGTCTTATTGATCTTAGCAAAATTTCAGGTCGGCCGGAAATTCAAGATGGCCGCCACGGTTAAAAATAGATTTTCAAAAAACAAGTCTGTAGCGACTACTTCCTGAAATCAAAATCAATCAGTAGAGCTTCAAGGTCATTGACCTCTTGTTTTAAAACATTCCAAAAACAACAGGGATAGGATGGCCTTAGATCGCTCACCTGGTAATCATGGGAAATATGTCTGCTGTGTCTAGTCTGGCATGGGCATTTTTAGCTCTACTGATCAGAGATCAGCAAAGCTTATGCCGTGGTGCGGTGTCCGTCCGTCTGTCCGTCCGTCCGTTAACTTTTTTTTTGTAGCGACTACTCCTCTGAAACTACTGAATGGTTTTTCATGAAACTTTACAGAAATGTTGCCCATGAAATCTAGTTGATCCTAGCAAAAATTCATGTAGATGTGAAATCCAAGATGGCCGCCAAATCTAAAAATAGGTTTTTAAAAAACAAGTTTTAAGGGATATTGCTATGGGACTTTTTCTAAAATGATCAGCATGACATGATGTTGGTCCTTGTCGAAAATCGTTTTGATTCGACGTTAAACATGGCTGCCAGCGGTCATCTTTGTTTACATAGAGTTATATAATGAAAACTTGTAGCGACTACTCCTCTGAAACCACTTGACGGATTTTCATGAAACTTCACAGGAATGTTGCTCTTTATGTCTAATTGATCTTATCAAAATTTCAGGTCGGCCGGAAATTCAAGATGGCCGCCACGGCTAAAAATAGATTTTTAAAAAATAAGTTTGTAGCGACTACTTCTTGAAAACTATAAGTGATATTGATATGGGACTTTTTCTAAAATGATCAGGATGACATGATGTTGGTCCTTGTCGAAAATCGTTTTGATTCGACGTTAAACATGGCTGCCAGCGGCCATCTTTGTTTACATAGAGTTATATAATGAAAACTTGTAGCGACTACTCCTCTGAAACTACTTGACGGATTTTCATGAAACTTCACAGGAATGTTGCTCTTGATGTCTTATTGATCCTAGCAAAATTTCAGGTCGGCCGAAAATTCAAGATGACCGCCACGGCTAAAAATAGATTTTTAAAAAATAAGTTTGTAGCGACTACTTCTTGAAAACTATAAGAGATATTGATATGGGACTTTTTCTAAAATGATCAGCATGACATGATGGTTATCCGAGTCGAACATTATTTTGATTCGACGTTAAACATGGCTGCCAGTGGCCATCTTTGTTTACATAGAGTTATATATTGAAAACTTGTAGCGACTACTCGTCTGAAACTACTCGACGGATTTTCATGAAACTTCACAGGAATGTTGCTATTGATGTCTAATTGATCCTAGCAAAATTTCAGATCGGCCAGAAATTCAAGATGGCCACCACAGCTAAAAATAGATTTTAAAAAAATATGTTTGTAGCGACTACTTCTTGAAAACTATAAGTGATATTGATATGGGACTTTTTCTAAAATGATCAGCATGACATGATGGTTATCCGAGTCGAACATTATTTTGATTCAATGTTAAACATGGCTGTCAGCGGCCATCTTTGTTTACATAGAGTTATATAATGAAAACTTGTAGCGACTACTCCTCTGAAACTACTTGACGGATTTTCATGAAACTTCACAGAAATGTTGCTCTTGATGTCTAATTGATCCTAGCAAAATTTCAGGTTGGCCGGAAATTCAAGATGGCCGCCATGGCTAAAATAGATTTTCAAAATACAAGTTTGTAGCGACTACTTCTTGAAAACTATGAGTGATATTGATATGGGACTTTTTCTAAAATGATCAGTATGACATGATGTTGATCCTTGTCAAAAATTATTTTGATTTGACATTAAACATGGCCGCCAGCGGCCATCTTTGTTTACATAGAGTTATATAATGAAAACTTGTAGCGACTACTCCTATGAAACTACTTGATGGATTTTCATGAAACTTGACAGGAATGTTGCTCCTGATGTCTAATTGATCCTACAAAATTTCAGGTCGGCCGGAAATTCAAGATGGCCGCCACAGCTAAAAATAGATTTTCAAAAAAAAGTTTGTAGTGACTACATCTTGAAAAAAGTGATATTGATATGGGACTTCTTCTGAAATGATCAGCATGACATGATGTTGGTCCTTGTCGAAAATCGTTTTGATTCGATGTTAAACATGGCTGTCAGCGGCCATCTTTGTTTACATAGAGTTATCTAGTAACAAGAGGTCAATGACCTTGAAGCTCTACTGATAGATTTTATCCGTCAAGTAGTTTCAGAGGAGTAGTCGCTACACGTTTTCATTATATAATTATGTAAACAAACATGGCCGCTGGCGGCCATGTTTAATGTAGCATCAAAACAATTTTCGACAAGGATCAACATCATTCCATATCGATCATTTTAGAAAAAGTCCCATATCAATATCACTTAAGTTTTCAAGAAGTAGTCGCTACAATTTTTTTTTAAGAAATCTGTTTTTAGCCATGGAGGCCATCTTGAATTTCCGGCCGACCTAAAAAAAATCTGGGGTCAATAAGACATCAAGAGCAACATTCCTGTGAATTTTCATAAAAATGTGTCAAGTAGTTTCAGAGGAGTAGTCGCTACAAGTTTTTACTATATAAATCTATGTAAACAAAGATGGCCGTGTTTAAAGTCACATCAAAATAAATTTCGACAAGGATCAACACCATGTTATGATGATCATTTTAGAAAACGTCCCATATCAATATCACTTACAGTTTTCAAGAAGTAGTCGCTACAAATTTATTTATTTTAAATCTATTTTCAGCTGTAGTGGCCATCTTGAATTTCCGGCCAGCCTGAATTTTTTCTAGGATCAACTAGACATCAAGAGCAACATTCCTGTGAAGTTTTATGATCATCCGTCCAGTAGTTTCAGAGGAGTAGTCGCTACAAGTTTTTACTATATAACTCTATGTAAACAAAGATGGCCACTGGCAGCCATGTTTAACGTCGAATCAAAATATTGTTCGACTAGGATCAACATCATGTCATGCTGATCATTTTAGAAAAAGACCCATATCAATATCACTTAGAGTTTTCAAGAAGTAGTTGCTACAAACTTGTATTTTAAAAATCTATTTTTAGCTTTGGCGGCCATCTTGGATTTCACATCAACATGCATTTTTGCTAGGATCAACTAGACTTCATGGGCAACATTTCTGTAGTTTCATGAATATCCATCTAGTAGTTTCAGAGGAGTAGTCGCTACAAATAAAAGTTCACGGACAGACAAACAGACGGACGCCGGACGCCGAATCACGGCATAAGCTCGCTGATCTCTGATCAGTCGAGCTAAAAATGGGGTGGGGAGGGGGGCGAGGGTTTATATTAACATTCTAAACAAATATGGTAAAGATCAGATAACGGTCTACTGGCTTACACGGCTCTTATAACATCAATGAAGCAATTGACTGCCATTTACGTATTTTTTAAAGTTTCGGGCAAAAAACTTCTTTTTTTAATCAATCAAGTGCCATAACTAAAGAATCTGGTAAAGTTTGGTAAAGATCAGATGAAAAATGAAGGCCCTACTGTATTAACAAGGCAAAATATAGCATTTTTAACTAAATCAAGAGCCGTAACTCCTCTGTTACTGGTCAGACTGGTCCAACATAGAGCTAAAAAAAAAAAATATATATATATATAAATAAATAATAAAAATAAAAAATAAAAATAAATAAATAAAAAAAAATATGAAAAAAAAAAAATAAAAAAAAAAAAAAAAAAAATAATAATATAAAAAAAGAAAGTCATAAAATCTGCTAAGTTTGGCAAAGGTCAGATGCAAAATGAAGGCCTTATCGTATGACGAGGCAAAATATAGCATTTTTAACAAAATCAAGGGCCATAACTCCGCTGTACTGGTTCGATCTGGCTGTTTTTTCGAACTTGATCAAGCTTTCATAGACATTAACAATCTGATAAAGTTTGGCAAAGATCGGATGAACAATGAAGCCCCTATCGTCTTAACGAGGCAAACTATACTATTTTTAACTAAATCAAGGGCCATAACTCCGTTGTTACTAATCCGATATGGCTGGTTTTCAAACTCGTCTGAGCTTTTATTGATATTAACAATCTGATAAAGTTTGGTAAAGATCGGATGAACAATGAAGCCCCTATCGTCTTAACGAGGCAAAATATAGCATTTTTAACTAAATCAAGGGCCATAACTCCACTGTTACTGGTCCGATCCGGCTGGTTTTCGAACTCATCTGAGCTTTCATTGATATTAACAACCTGTTAAAGTTTGGTGAAGATTTGATGAAAAATGAAGGCCCTATTGTCTTAACGAGCCAAAAGTTAACGCCGACGACTGGCGACGGACGACGAACGGACAACTCGGCATCCCATAAGCTCTGCTGGCCTTTGGCCAGTAGAGCTAAAAAATGAAGTAACTACAGATTTAACAAAGGAAAATACAAAAATACAATATAGCATTTTTCAACATATCAAGGGCCATAACCTGTCGTTACAAACTAGATCTAGCTGGTTTTCGAACTTGTCCAAAATTTCATTTATATACCATGCTTTGCACAACTAGACATCACACCGAGGCTTCCTGCCAAATTTTGTAGAAATCCAACAAGCCGTTTAGGAGGGAGTGGCGCCGACAAGAAATTTAAAGTAAAAATGTCAAAGTGCCATATCTCCGTCATAAATTAGCAAACTGGAACAAAAGCGCGATATGCACAACTAGACATCTTACCGATGCTTCCTGCCAAGTTTCATCTAAATCCAACAAGGCGTTTAGGAGGAGTAGCGCTGACAAGAAATTTAAAAAAAAAATGTCAATGGGCTAACTCCATCAAAAACCAAAGAACCGGAAAAAAATGCAATAGGCACAGCAATGCTTCCTGCTAACACGGCGTTAACACCAAAAAAATTTTTTAAAAAATAAAAAATAATGAAATAAGAAAATAATGAAATAAGAAAATAAAAATAAAAAATAATAATAATCATCAAGAAATTAAAAAAAAAAATGTCAACGGGCTGTAACTCCATCAACAATCAATGAACCGGAAAAAAATGCAATAGGCACAGCAATGCTTCCTGCTAACACGGCGTTAACACAAAAAAAAAATTAAAAATAATAATGATGAAATAAGAAAATAAAAATAAAAAATAATAATAATCAAGAAATTCAAAAAAAAAATGTCAAGGGGCTATAACTCCATCAAAAATCAATGAAGCGGGAAAAAATGCAATAGGCACAGCAATGCTTCCTGCAAACATGGCGTTAACACCAAAAAAAAATATATAAAAAAATTAATGAAATAAGAAAATTCCAATTATTTTTTTAAAAATTCAAAAAAAATCAATAAAAAAAATAAAAATAAAAATTCAAAAAAAGAAATAATTCAAACAAAATTAAATAAAAAAAATAAAAAATAATTACCAAAAAAAAAAAAAAAAGGCAAAACATTTTGCAAAGTTTGGTAAAGATCAGATGAAAAATGAAAGCCCCTAATCATATTAATGAGCCTGAATATAGCATTTTTAACCTAAATCAAGGGCCATAACTCCGCTGTTATTGGTCTGATCTGGCTGGTTTTCGGAACTTGTGCGAGCTTTCATTGATAGTAACAATCTGGTAAAGTTTTGGTAAAGATCGGAATGAAAAATGAAGGCCTTTGGCCAGTACGAGCTAAAAATCATCAGCTCAAAAAGCTAGGTAAAAAAAAGATGCACTAACAAAGACACAAGTACGTCAAAATAGAATATGTTTTCTTCCAAAGATTAGCTATAATTAGGTTTAAAACATCTAGTGCATAATTCTAGTTCATGAGAAAGTGATGTAAATGTAACAATTAAAGTTATTGCCTTTTGCTTAGATTGTGAAGGTCACATCCACATTTGCTTTTGTCACGTTTGCAATGTACCAGCTCAAGATACAACTATAAGCAAAGTTTGAAAGGTCTTAGTGCATTACAGTTTGTTGATAAGTGACCATAAACGCAAAGTTGAAGGTAACCATTTATAAGGTTATCTGTCCCTTTGCTTGGAGGGTTCAAGGTCACTTCCACATTTGCTTTGTCACGTTGCGATGTACACTCAAGATACAACTATAAGCAAAGTTTTAAAGTTTAGTGCATACAGTTCTGTGAAAAAGTGACCTACAACGCAAAAGTTGAACCAAAAATTATTAAGTTATACTGCCCTTTGCTTGGAGGGTCAAGGTCACTTCCACATTTGCTTTGTCACGTTGCCATGTACCACCCAAGATACAACTCTAAGCAAAGTTTGAAAGGTCTAGTGCATACAGTTTGTGAAAAAAGTGACCTAAACGCAAAAGTTGAACCTAAAAAATTGAGTAAGTTATATCTCGTCCTTTGCCTTGGAGGGTCAAGGTCACTTCCACATTACTTTGTCACGTTGCGATGTACCACCCATGAATACAACTATAAGCAAAGTTTGAAAGGCCCTAGTGCATACAGTTTGTGAGAAAGTGACCTAAACGCCAAAAGTTGACCTAAAAATTAGTAAGTTATCTGTCCTTTGCTTGGAGGGTCAAGGTCACTTCCCACCATTTTACTTTGTCACGTTGCGATGTACCACCCATGATACAACTATAAGCAAAGTTTGAAAGGCCTAGTGCATACAGTTTGTGAGAAAATGACCTAAACACAAAACTTGAACCTAAAAAATAATAAGTTATCTGCCCTTTGCTTGGAGGGTCAAGGTCACTTCCACATTTGCTTTGTCACGTTGCGATGTACCACCCATGATACAACTATAAGCAAAGTTTGAAAGGTCTAGTGCATACAGTTTGTGAGAAAATGACCTAAACGCAAATTTGAATGTTGACGCCGCCGCCCACCGCCGCCGGAAAAGCAACACCTATGTCTCTTTTTTCTCTTCGAAAAGGCGAGACAAAAATGGGGATAGGGAGGGGGCAATAAATATATATGTCGAGTTTCAAGTGAGGAGAGTTGGGGAGAGGCAGTGGGTGGTGGGGGGAGGGCAATATGTGTAGGAAAGACAAGTTTCGTGGGGTGTGTGTGGTGGGGTGTGGGGGGGGGGGGGGGACGGGGACAATAAAAATATATTTGTAAAAAGCTGTGTAAGAATTGTCTAAAAAAAGAAATATGTAAAAAAAAATATGAGTTTCAAGTGGAGGGGGGGGGGGGGGTGAGAGGCAGAATAGAAGAAGGCAAACATATATGCTGTTAACACATGACTAAAACACAGAAATATGTAAAAATAATGTGGTGCGGTGGGGTGTGGAGAGGGAGTTGGGGCGAGGGTGGGGGGAGGAGGGAGCCCAATGTCCCAATATGGGTGAAGTATGAATAACGACTGCATGATGCTATAAGAAATCCCGAAACCAAAATAACGATATATACAATGCTTACATGCAAACCTAGATCTGCCATTATTGCACATTTTATGGCCATCACAATTT
This sequence comes from Cyrtodaria siliqua, assembly GCA_037043455.1. NCBI lineage: Eukaryota > Metazoa > Mollusca > Bivalvia > Adapedonta > Hiatellidae > Cyrtodaria > Cyrtodaria siliqua. Next base: position 764 of record JAWPHD010000712.1, on the reverse strand, counting down.
GGGTTCCATGGAGCCCGGAATTTGCAGAAGACAAAATTACTTACCCAACCCTTTACAATATACTATAAGGAAACCAATTCCCACATTTAGTTCGGGCTAGGAAAAGAAATGTAAGAGATAAAGACCTGTAAACACAGCTTACACGCAAAATTTGATGTGAAATAGGACACAATTTGGGTTCCATGGGAGCCCAGGGGTTACAGGAACCAACATTACTTAAGCAGCCCTTAAGATAATGCTATAGCTTCATGGTCATATTCTGCTTTTGTGCTAGGGTAAGAAATGTAAGAGATATAGTCTTGCAAACACAGCCTTACGACACGCAAATTTGATGTGAAATGGACACATTTTATTGGGCTATTTTATGGGCTATCAGAATTTGGGTTCCATGGGAGTTCATGGTTTTAACAGGAACCAAAATTGCTTATGCAGCCCTTAAGATAATGCACTAAGAAGCCATGGCCAAATTTTGGTTGTAGGATAAGAAATGTAAGAGATACAGACTTGTAACACAGCTTACAAGCAAAGCTTGATGTGGGACGCCGACACCGGGGTGTATTACATAAGCTCTCTTATTCCTTCGAATAGTCGAGCTAAAATGTTTTATTTCAACTTGAAACGATTTCTTTCTTTAAAATTCTGTATCTCGCCATCAACAGGCAAATTTACAACGGATGTACACTGTTTCCTAAACCTACTGACGGTGAGGGTATATATATACAACGTAAACATTTGAGAATCGAAACTTTATCGACAAAATATAA